>CM076580.1:959108249-959565901 GCA_034641835.2 Pinus albicaulis | reverse complement strand
TCTAGACAAGACATTATGTTGGCAGTAGGACTTATGGAAAGATATCAAGCAACACCAAAACAAAATCACTTGCTAGAAATCAAGAGGATATTTAGATACCTGCAAGGAACTTCACATTATGGCCTATGATATCCGAAAGGTAAAGAATTCACATTGACAACATATACAGATGCAGATTTGGGCAGCTGTGTGGATGACAGGAAAAACACAAGTGGAGGTGAATTTTATTTGGGAGAAATTGTGGTGGCATGGTTAAGCAAGAAGCAAAAATTTGTCTCTCTATCTACTGCAGAAGAAGAATACATAGCAGCAACAGCTTGTTGTGCACAAGTAATGTGGATGAAACAAACTCTGCAAGACATGAAGGTAAGCATTATTGAACCTATCTCTATCAAATGTTACAATAAAAGTGCAATAAGTATATCAAAAAATCCAGTACTTCATTCGAAGACCAAGCACATCCCAATAAAGTACCACTTCCTTAGAGAATAGGTAGCAAAGAAAACAATAAAGATGGAGTATGTACCAACAAAGGAACAAACAACAGACATATTCACAAAACCTCTTGCTAGAGAACCATTTGATTATCTAAGAGACAAACTAGGGGTAGTGTTTACAGATGATACTCTCTGATATGATCAGAGAAAAATAAAAAATAAAAAAAAAATGATAATGGAAATACACCAACAAAGGCTGCAATATAAGGAACAAAAACAATGCAGTAGACAAGATATAGTCAATATCAGACAAGAACACATCATTCCAGGGGGAGAACAACCCATAAAATTTGTAACAGAAGAGCTAGAGCTATGAAGCTGTTAAAGATCTACAGAGTATGGTATGGTACAGGTCCTCAAGATCAGAGTATTATGACAAAAGTACATCAAAATTCTAGCACATATCACCACTATAAAGCAGTAAGGGATATAATTACATAACATTCTATGGTGACATGCCCTCCATTCATGCAATCTAAATAATTTTCAAAGTGTTCCCCCAACAACTATTATACACCAACCTGGAGCAGCAAAGTATAAAGTCAGAAGAATAAGGCCTATACACAACTCAGAGAGAAGTAATGCAAGGATAGAAACTACACTAGGAAATGTGCAACCCTTTTCCATTGATGTCAAAGGGGGGGGAAATGAAAGCGGAAGAAGAAAGGCTCTTTTGAAAAGCAAGCAGAAGAAGAAAGAAACCTCTCAGAATGAAAGGGGGAGGAAATCTTGGAGGAAGTATCAGAGTGTTGTAGGAGTGTTTCCAGCAATGCCAAAGGGGGAGATTGTTGGAAATATTTTCATTGATGGCAAAGGAGCAGAAAGGAGCAACACCTGAACTATCATTAGGAAAAAGGAGCAGAGAAGCAACAACAATAAGGAAAAGAAGAATATCGGGAAATAACGCAATAAGAAAACATAAAAGATAGGCAAAGCAGTAGTAGAGAGAAACCAAAGGATCAAATGCACCAAAGGAGAAAATGCAGCAAAAAGGAAAAGGCAGCAAAAGGCAGTAAAAATGTAAAGGCAGAAAAGGAAGCTAAGAAGCAAAGGCAACAAAGGAAGTTAAGGCAGAAAAGGAGCAAAGGAAACAAAAAAACAAAGGCAGAGTCGTGAACATGGGGTAGAGTCGTGAACATGTTGGTTCAAGTCATGAATGTGTTGGCCAGAGTCGTGAAAGTGCAACAAGCGTGATAATCCCAAGTCGGAGTGGATAACAAACAAAAAGTACAAGCTCAGGAGAGATCAACACTTTCAAAAGGGGAAAAATCAAACTAATTCAGCGCACAGCAGAAGACAATCATATTTTCAAGACATAGTGAGGACCATAGATCTCACACAATCCTCTGTTTGATTGAATATTGTTTTAATCACATAGCAGAAAGAAATCGGATTTGAAAGCATCAACGAGGATCATAGATCTTATGTCGATCAACAGTGGAAGATAATATCACAACCGTGAAGACATCGCATATCACAGGCTATAATGTTTACAGTTAAGACTTAGCAAGTTAAGTTATTTAACCTGCAATGCGAAGTGGATTAGCAAGGAGACAAGCGTGAAATTTCGGATCCAACAAAGACCAACAGCTGAGATCGAAAGCGTAAATCGCAAAGTTTAGTGTTTAAGTGTTAAGGCCGTCACAGGGTAAGTTATTTTGTGTGTGATGCGAAGTGGATAAGGGACACATGTTGGCATGACAGGGAAAGTAGTGAGGACCATTAGATCGTGTGTAATATCCCCAAATGGGAAAACTCAACAATACATGATTGAAAAACGCATTTTCATAAATATGAGTTTAAAAAGAAAAATTCATCCCATGAATCCATTAGATATGACATTATTGAACTTAGATCTAAGAGGAGATAAAAAACAAATGACTTTTTCCTAGTTAAACAGGCCTCCCATGCTCAAAACAACCCAAAAAAACTGAAACCCCAAGACTGCAACACATAGAAATTACTGCATAAAGAGACAACGCAACTATTTGAGGATTATACTTAGAAAATGGAGAGACAAATCAGATCCGCTATTATATTAATCAATGAGGCATAAAAATAGATATTTAATCTCTTTTACATAGATCCAAGATGACCTGACAAGGGTTTCTTGACAGAAATGATATACATTAAATAACTGTTGCAGATCTATGGCTGAATCACACTATACAGCTAAAGCTCTACATAAAAATGGCTGAACATGCATAGAAACGGCTGTAGACTCTCCTACTAGATTTCCGGGAAAAAGGTTGATCCTCCTCCCTGGAAACTAGCTCATAAAAGTGGGTTTTCAACCCCTCCCACTGCAACACCTTAAGAAATAACGCAGTTTCTGGAAGGGAATGCATTTTTTATGAAGGTAACTACTTGGCCTAACTCAAGATAGTGGAAAATGCAGCTCATAAAAATCCTCTTAGATTTCTTAAACAAGATCTCCAAGAAAGAGTAGGGAATCCCCGCATGAGAAAACCCTTGCACTAAACAGTGCAACAAACTTAGCTAAACAGCCAAAGAATGCAAGAAGTCTAAAAATACCACATACAAAATATAATCTTCAATCATGTTCCATATGGTTTCCATCCCCTCCATTATATAGTTGATGAGCTTCCTCACCAAGGGTCCCACCCAATTATGAGGTTGCTTCCATGCAAAGGCTCCTCCTCCAAAATTACGTTGTCTCCATTTGCCTTGCTCATATTTTTATAGTGTTGTTTGATATAGTCAATCTTGACTGGGTCAATATTGACTAGATCAACCTTGTCCCCTTTCACACTCAAGGTGTCTTCATTTTGTCTAGCTAGATTGATCTTTATTCACATTTATCTGTCTTAATTTAAAACCCACTCCTCATATAATAATGTTGTTGACTTGGTCAAACTTGACTTTGTCCACACATTTTAGACCCTGTTCACACATGTGGATGCTTGATCTAGTTATTACATGATCCCTTTTCACATTATGAGGGATTTTTGTTCCTACTTAAGCAACTTATGAGCCTCCTTGCCCATTTATTCATATAACTATATTTTAAAATAAAAATTATTATTCCTATTAGTTGTATGATAATTTGGGAATATTACAGTCTTCCCCTCCCAAATGTTGCTTGTTCTCAAGAAACTGCAAGGGTGCTGCAAAATATCCCCTCCTTCTCTTGGGCCTCTTCCTTCAATAGTCTCCACCGTTGCTTCATATTTTCTGCAATAATTCTGTCTCCCAATGGTTCCTCCCAAGTGTGCAAGTTGGCCTTTGGTGGATAAACCAAATGGCTCTCATCATGAAAGAAAGGAAGGTCTATATGGAAACCTTATTGCTGATCAATGGCCTCCTCAAGATATAAGTGGTGACAATCATGGGGAATTTCATCATCAATGAAGGACTCCCATCTCCATGCTATCATCCAAATGAAATGAATCACCTCCCAGCTTGGTAATTCATAGAAAAATTCCTCCCAAATTCTCATGAGAGGTATGTTCCAAGTGCTCCAAACAATCATATGGCCTACCTCATAAAGAAACAAGTAATATATTATGGTAGCCATATCCTTTCCCATGCCCCCTTTGAAACATGTAGTACAAAAAATGTGGGAAATTTCTTCCCCCAAGGACACATCCAACCAATGTGTCTCTCCTCCAACCATGTTCTCAAAAAAGATAAGAACATATTCAGCATATGGGATCATAATCAAGGTCATGCTAGTTTCCATATGCAATAAAGGAGAAGGACAATGGTCCCTCATGTGCAACCAACACAGTTTTACTCCTAACTGCCATAGAATATGATATGACAAGTGTTTTTCCCAACACTTGTTTGCTGCCCCATCCTTCTTGCATGCTTGGAGAAGGTGTATGATGGTTGGTATTAATGAATCACACCATGAAGAGTACCTCACCTCTCCAAGATCTCCCAAGGAATGACCAACATCACCATTGTTCATGGCTCAAAGTGGCCTATGAAGCCCATAAGAAAAAGTGCCCCCTCTTGGAGCAAAGCCCTGCACATGAGTGTTAAGAAAATGCAAGTATATAATAAATATATCATGATGTCCAGCAATACAATGTTTATCATACACTTGGTTTAAATCGGCAAGGTAGCTCATGGATGATCTCCCTCTCACACCTAATGAATAAGGAGGTGTTAATGATAACTCTTCCCAAGAGCTATTTTCCTCCTTAACCATCAAATGATCCATGCACTTCCTCATATGAGAGTGAATCTCCTCTTTGAAGTTTTCCCACATGAATCCATCTAGGATAGTATGATATGCTCTAATGAAACCAATTGGTTTTGAAAGCAAGATCTCATAGGCTACATTAAGTAGTTTCTCCTTGAGCTTGGAGTCTCTAACCAAATAGATCTGATCATGGGAATAAATGACTCCCTCAACTAATTTATACCTCCCATCCATCACTTTCCCATCAAGAACCTTACATGTGAAGAGGTCCTTAGAATATTCCATCAAAATTTGGGACTCCCAATAAGGATCTAGGCTCCCCAACAATGATAGCGTTGTAGAAATCTCAAATGTAGCCCCTGTCATAACATGGCTCCACTCTTTTACATGCTTGATGCCAAAGTCACATGTTGGAGTACTATCAACTTTCTTTTACTGCCTTTCTTACAACTGATCTTGTTCAAGACAATATTTAAGTAAATGGAAATCAACCTCCCTTTGGAGATTTTTTTCTTTCCAGAACTTCCTTGATTTGACCCATGCATGCAAGAGTGTTGATATTCTCTTGTCATGTTCAGAAATCCCCTTAGTGTGTGAAAATACCATTGGATGCCCCAAAGATATTGAGTGGCCATCGGACATCCCCTCCATGTTACCATAGATTGTTGAATTCTCCTTTTTCAGCGCAAATAAATGAGTGGGAGATATCAATGTCAACAGAAAATTTCTACCTCTTCTTTGAACTCATAGAAGATTCTCTGCACTATGCTAGCTTCTCCCAAATCTCCTTCCTTATCCAAAAATGAAAATGTTGCCCATAGTTGAGAGAACACTTTAGTTTTCCTCCAATTAGGGGGTCTCCCTGGTGGAATGCCTCCATGTAAAGAGACATCAAGGCATAGAGCAGGATATACATGTGTGTGGACATATTTGTCCTTGCCTTCATGGCACAAGCCATCATGCGTCCTTTGTGCATCAAATTTCTGAAATAGATAAGGGTGTATGCTCCTCATCATATGATGCTTGCCCTTCTCTTTTCCCACTTCCAACTTCAATATCTCACCATTTGATAATGATGGCACATGCTGCACATGGATTGTGCCACAATCTCCGTATGTGAGATTCTTTGGAACTCCTTGCAAGAGTGTAAGAGTTTCTCTCCTTGGAGCAAGTGATCCATCTTCCTCTTCATGAGGTACTGGATGTGCTCTTGTCATGACTACATTAGCCTTCTCTTCCTCCTCTTCAATAGTTGAAAATGCCTCATCATCAACAAGAGACCTTAGATCTTGGTCTTCTTTTGAAGGAGGAATCTCCATGTCTTCCTCTTGAGAAGAAAGCTCTTCATGCAATGAGGACTTTTCCCTTGGCAAGATATCATAAAATTTTTCATCCCCTTCCATGGTTTTCTGAAATGGAGCTAATTTTATGGACCCTTCCAACCCATGCAAAAGTTTTGTTTGATTTTGTTTGATAGGTTTCATAGAAGATGTTTCGTAGGATTTTTCATCAAACCTTTCCACTATTATTCTAATGAACTTTGCATAAGTAGATGTATTTGCATTCTTTAAGGAAAAATATTCAAGCAACCACCAAGCATAAGCCTTACCATCAAGATGCAGCACTGCTACTTTGATGGATTTATTTTCTGAAACTTGATGTTGTTGCACATAGGTGTCTAGCTCCTTCACCCAAGCCCTAGCTGGACATTTAGGGGATCCATCAAAAGTAGATAGGAAGAATCTACCCACACCATGCCACTTGCTTCTTGTGCTTCTTTCCTCCTTGATCTTGCAAAAGCCTTTGAAGTTCAAGTGATATTTTAACCCCTTAGATTGAGCTTCATACTCCTGCAAATAATCACCAAGAGTCTCCTCCTTTGGCACATCTCCTTTCCTCTTCTTCTTTGTCATGAACAAGTAGCTGATAGAGCGTTGTAAATCTGATGATGTGGCTGAATGATCACACCCATAAGATGAGGAATTATAGCTTTCCTCATGTATAGATCTTGCAGATATTGTTGAGGGAATTCTATGTCTTTCCCTCCTCATTTCTTTGATGTCTTTTCTTCTACCCTACAAAGTTTGAAAGAGAATTTTTGAGAACCTCTTTCCTCCAGAAAATAAGGGTTTGCTTTGATATCTCTTGTATATCTTCTCCTCCCCGTGAGAATAATCCATAATGGTTGAAGAACACAAGCTGAGTCAAGATTAGGGCTTTGATACCACTGTAATATCCCTAAATGGGAAAACTCAACAATACATGCTTTAAAAATGCATTTTTTAGAAATATGAGCTTAAAAATAAAAATGCATCCCATGAATCCATTAGATATGAAATTATTGAACTTAGATCTAAGAGGAGATCAGAAACAAATGACTTTTTCCTAGTTAAACAGGCCTCCCATGCTCAAAACAACCCAAAAACACTTAAACCCCAAGACTGCAACACATATAAATTACTGCATAAAGAGATAGCGCAATTATTTGAGGGTTATACTCAGAAAATGGAGAGAAAAATCAGATATACTATTATATTAATCAATGATGCATAAAAACGGAGATATAATCTCTTTTACATAGATCCAAGATGACCCGGTAAGGGTTTCTTGACATAAATGATATACATGAAATAGATGCTACAGATCTATGGATGAATCACGCTGTATAGCTGAATATTTTCATAAAAATGGTTGAAAATGCATATAAATGGCTGTAGACTCTCCTACTAGCTTTTCAGGAAAAAGGTTGATCCTCCTCCTGGGAAACTAGCTCATAAAAGTGGGTTTTTAACCCCTCCCACTGCAACACCTTAAGAAATAACACAATTTCTAGAAGGGACTGAATTGTTGCTAAAGGTAACTACTTGGCCTAAAACTAGATAGTGGAAAATTCAGCTCAGAAATCTCCTCTTATATTTCTTAAACAAGATCTCCAAAAAAGAGTAGGGAATCCCTGCATGAGAAAACCCTTGCACTAAACAGTGCAGAAAAATTAGCTAAACAGCCAAAGAATGCAAGAAGTCTAAACAGACCACATACAAAATATAATATTTAATCATGTTCCATATGGTTTCCATCCCCTCCATTATATAGTTGATGAGCTTCCTCACCAAGGGTCCCACCCAATTATGAGGTTGCTTCCATGCAAAGGCTCCTCCTCCAAAATTACGCTGTCTCCATTTGCCTTGCTCATGTTTTTACAACGTTGTTTGATATAGTCAATCTTGACTGGGTAAATCTTGACTGGATCAACCTTGACTAGATCTTCATGCCTTGTCCCCTTTCACACTCAAGGTGTCTTCATTTCGTCTAGCTAGATTGATCTTTATTCACATTGATCTGTCTTAATTTAGAACCCACTCCTCATATAATAATGTTGTTGACTTGGTCAAACTTGACTTTGTCCACACATTTTAGACCCTGTTCACACATGTGGATGCTTGATCTAGTTATTACATGATCCCTTTTCACATTATGAGGGATTTTTATTCCTACTTAAGCAACTTATGAGCATCCTTACCATTTATTCATCTAACTAGATTTTAAAAGAAAAATTAATATTCCTATTAGCTGTATGCTAATTTAGGAATATTACATCGTGTAGCATATCAATGATGGATGGCAAATCACGAATTTCTCACAACGCAAATTTTAGTGGATATAACTAAGGCTTCGCAAGGTATGTTAACTTATTTGCAATGCGGTAAGGTTAAGTTGTGATGCGGTGAAAGGGAGGAACCACGTGTCGGCACTGCGCATTAGCGCACATCACAATTTCTATGTTTTGTACTTAAGGTTCACACTGTAAGTTATATTGGATGCGATGTGATGTGATCGCATATCGTACAAGATGGGAGATACATTCATTGCTAAACATTAAAAGTTGCGTGCAAGTGAAGTGCGATGTATTATGATTTGTCAAGTGGGACTCGATAGCCCATGTTCCACACATATGTAAGAGATGTCTGTTATATGCATTTTGTTATGAAGTATGCTTTGTTTGATTGCTAAACGTATGTATGTTAATAAAACTCAAAAATTATAATATGTTGTGTTAAAAGGGATTTCATGTGGACCATGACCCACAGGTCCATGGGGTTTGTGTAAAGAAGCCGACCAAGATGAAAAGTGTCATGTAGATGCAGCTATGTGTTAAAAGAAAAGGTTGAATGCATAAGAAAATGATTGGGTAAGAAAAATGACCTAGAGCTCGTGCAAAACAATCCAACAGCATGGGTCGAGTTGGGAAAACAGGCGGTCATGCACCACAGTTGGAATATAACTGCAGAAACATAAAAGACAAAGGGAAAGCAAGCAAAATAGGACAAATACACAACAAATCTAAGAAGTTGAAAGTGTTGAGTGATATACTTTATTGTAACTACAAATGTATTAATTATTTTATATTGTTTGTGATGCAAAGGCAAGTCTCCAAGGCAAAGAAAAACTCCAATTAATACTGAAACGAGTGTATATATTGTTGTAACATCCTGAATATGATGAGTGAGGAAATGAGTGGGTGGAAGGCAAGATTCATGCCTATTCACTTCATATTCCCATATAGAATGCAAACAACCATGAAGTGATCTCTATAAATGATGTTATTGTAATATGCATAAAAGAAGTCAGAGAGTGGAAGAATGAGAGAGAGGAGATAGAGATGTTGCGCAGATCCAGAGCTGACATGGAGCAGATTTGAAGGCTGGAAGGGCAGCATTGAAGAAGGATAAAAATAGAGTTGATATCCAGGTAAATCAACATATGATTTTATTGTAGTGTGAGGGATTTGGAGCTTCCATATCAAGTTGTAGCTTGATATATGTCTAGTTGTATCTGATTGAGGAAGGAGCCTCCTGTGGGTTGTAGTCTGCATAAAATAGATGGGAGTTAAAGCTTCCTTGCAAGTTTTAGCTTGCAGAATTTGTGGTAATAGCATCCTATAGGTTGGATCCTAGAGAAAACAAGTTGTGAGAGGGATTTGGAGCTTGCTTTTGAATCACAACAATAATAAGATGTGGTTTTCTCCCTTTATGGGTTTCCACTTATATCTATTGTCTATGTGCTTGATGATTAAGTGTTGATGTGATGTGTTAATCTGTTTAATTACTTGTTGTCCACACATTATTTTTGTTGAACTATCATGTATTAAGCTTCTTATGAAATGAAGGTGTAAATGAGTTGAATGAAAAAGTTTTAAATAACCAAGAATGCATTAAAAGCCGGGATTGCACTTTCCACCCCTCTCAGTTTAACTAAGGGTTCATAAAGCAACTGAAGTGTGCATAGACAGGTTCAAATGGTGTAGAATATGCATTTGCAACAACAAGTATTCCTGAACCTACTAGAAAAGAAGATTAGTCCACAAATATGTAATGAAAAAGAAGTAACTATGGAATAAAATATAAGTATATTACTAGGTATGCACTTACCTAGATCTGTCTATTGATTATTTTTTTGAGGTCTTGTTCTATCTTAGTGTTCAAAGCGGTATGAATGTGGCATGTGTTGTACGGATTTTTTAAATTTTTGTTACTTTTTCAAGAGCATAATTTTCATATCTCCATTTTGTAACTTTTGTTCCATTTCATTGTAGATAGGTGCAAAATTTTCAAATAGTTGTAGTTGTGATATAAAGTACCAAAAAATTGTAACTTTTGATATTGCATACAGACAATTAGTTGAAATGCATAATACTAATGGGTGAGTGGCACAAGGGTGAGATTGTTACCAATGCTTTATCATCTTCAAATATTTTGTCTCTAATTTGCAATGTATATTGCATTCCAACTTATTGAATTGTTGTTACAATTTTTTCAATTGTTCCAATTAGGAATCTTTCTATACTTTCTCCCAACTGTTTTATTGTTGCATTGGGAACAATTTTGTATTCAGCGCAAACTTTGTCGATGTTTTCTACAATGATTGTATTGTCTAATAAAAAAATTTGATCACAGTCACCATGGTCATAGTTTGTTTTTGGCACAATATGGAAATTTGTGATGGTAATTCCTTTTCCTAGAAATATATTTTAATTGTGTTTTTCAATGAGGTCACTTCAGACAACCATTATTATTTTCATCAATTCTTGTTGATTAGTCAAATCGGCACACAATATTTGACACATTTTTGTTGTTTTTTTCAAAAATGTGTTGTAGACAACCATGACATCGTCATGAAATTTTTTTCAAGATTTGTGTATGTTCAGTTCTTCAATTGATATTGGAATGGTTGGCAATGCATTTGGGTTATGTATAGATCATGTAAATCATATTCAATTACAGGGAGTTGATGTTGATATGAATATTGTAGATGTGTCAAATGAAAATAAGCAATGGGGCATAGATCGAATTTCCTTGCTTCTTCTTTTTGTGGTTGTTTTTATTATTGTGATGTTCGATTACTTTGTTGCTCAAGACTGCAAGGTATTTGTAAAAATTCAATTATTGACAATGGATACATGGAAACTAATTTATATATGAAAATAAGGAATTAAAGAGAAGTAGAAATAATATTTGTAAATACTTGCCTTTATGTTTTTGGTCATTGCATATTTCATCCATTTTGCTTATATAGTAGAAAGGAAATTGCATTATAAGCTTATTTTCACATGGATGCAATGGAAGGTTGCAAAGAAACACTAATAAATGGTTAAGCTTCAATGGAAACAAAAGAGAGAAAAAATGATTTAATTTCAAATATGGAAAGAGTTCAATATTTTTTATGATTCATTTTCATATCTATAGTCCATTATGAGACACATTGTGTCATTATATGACCAATATGTATCTAGCTTGTAGGTATTTTAGTTGTTTGTTATGTTAGATCATACATGATCAATAAGCAATGTGGCCACATAGGTATTTTTATCTAGAATAAAATGGAGGTTGTAGCTATGCATATAGTCTGTTAGTTTCTTTGTTCTATTTCTACTTTGGTGCATGTTAATATTGAAATATCCTATGATGAATATTGGTTCACCAATAAATATATTGCATAATGGTTTTTAAATAATATTTAGTATGTTGGGAAATTTGGCATAGGGTGTTGCATAGACATTTACAATTGTAATTTTCATTCAATCTAGAAGGATACTTGCCATCTATGCTTCTACATTATCTTCTTAAAACTGCATATATGCAACAATCCTTATGTTTTCTTTGAAACATTGATCTAGATATTTTAACTTCAAGGATGCATACAAAAATGCATATAAAATAGCATATTAACCAAGTAACTTAACACATGAAAAAGAAGCGGAAATAATAAAACAACCATGAGATCAAATTCACACAAACGATTTGATTACAGAGTTCACCCAATGTCGGCTACGTCTTCGAGCCTTACTCAAAGTGGGGAGGTCTTCTTTCATTAAGTGGAAAAAAAGAAATGAATTACAATCAAGCTTTATAAAAATTACCCTTATACCTCCATTTATGATGATGGCCTGACAATGGAGACCTTGGCTAGAGAAACAGAGTACACAGTTGGATTCCTAGCAGGAAAACGTGCAAAAATGACTTTAAACTTATCAAATTATGACACTAGCACCCCTGGCCCTCTAAGGGAATATTTTCAGCGTCTTAGTAGATCCCTAGCTCATGGTTCCAACCCTCCTGGCCGCCCAAGATTCCACACTCCACTCCTCCGCCCAGTTTGTTGGGAAAATGAATTGAGGGTTTTTATATAAGTTGGCAGGTGGAGCCAACAACGAACGAGTCGTGTATCATTGGTGGCGAAGTCATATATGTTGGGGGTGTATCAGGTTCAAAACCCACCCACACCAAATATGGTGCATATTTTTTTTACAAACACAGATTGAGTTTTCATATAGTCGATGGTTTGGATAATATATATATATATATATATATATATATATATATATATGGGGCCACCCGATTGGCAGGCCGACCCACCTAGGTGGGGCGGGTTCGACCCCATTGTATACCATTTTTTTGATAACCATTGTCGTTGTTTTGATCGGTGGTCGGGTGAGTCCGTTGGGGGTGGCCCGCCCGCCAAATTTTAATATGGTCATTCGATATATATAATTTTTTGGGTCTGTTGCGGGGTGGCAGGGGTCGCAACCCGCCCCCTAGACTTATATATATATATATATATATATATATATATATATATATATATATATATATATATATATATATATATATATATATATATATATATATATATATATATATATATATATATATATATATATATATATATATATATATATATATATATATATATATATATATATATATATATATATATATATATATATATATATATATAACTATATAGTTAAAAAAATTCCACCGGAAATTAAGGGTTATTGGATGAATTAAAGAGGCAACAAATTCACCTTTTCCAACCACTATTTTTCGTGCATCGAGACTCTGTCAAATTTTTTCCTTGTTAGTGACTGCCACTTGGCCAAGTTTGACCAGAACTTTGAATGGCTATAACTTGAGCATACGAACTTGTATTTGAGTGTCGTTCACACCGTTGGAATGAGGCCGACTAGTAATACGATATGGTTCTAGTTTCACTTCCATCTGATGACTTTGATTTTTGATCTATTTTCAAGGCTACTTCTATTTCTAGATCCATCTGGACCATTCCTCCCCACTAATGAACTTTTGGGCCACTAAAATAGTTATCAGTCAATTGGAAATTGAGGGAATTTCTCCCTCACTTTATACTTTTCCATCCATTAAGCCTCACTTGGATGCATTCCTTTGAAACCAATACGAAGGTACTCCACGTCTCCCAGTCGTGAAGTCCTGGTCTTTCTATCAAGAATGATTTCCTCTTGTAGCTTGTCCAAGTATTCACGTGAAAATTTGTCCACTATAGGAACCTATCCAAGCTCTTTGGTGTCCATAATAAAAGGAGGCTCATAAAGTTTCAAATTTTCAATGTTCACCACTGGGTAAATCTGCATGTCTGTTGGAAAATCGAGACAAAAATAATTGTATCCAATATTCTTTAATATGGTGAATGGGCCATATCAGATTGGTATCAACTTCTTTCCTTCCCCTTCCATTCTTTCTTTGTTTATGTGGAGCCACACTTTGTCTCCAACCTAGAATTGGTGATCGACTCGATGTTTGTCATGTCAAGCTTTGTATCAAGTTTTAGTTTTCTCCAAATGCTCCTGCACTTCCTGGTGACCATTTATATCCGCTAAATGATCTTCTATGCTTTTTCCCTGTCATCTTGCCAACTGGAATCTTCATCTCTACCAAATACCATGTCTAACGGATCCTTCATAAAATAACCAAAGCATGTCTTGAACGGTGAGATCTGAGTGGATGAATGCATTGCCCAGTTGTATGCATGTTGTACATAAGGAAGATTCTTATCCCACAACTTGGTATGCTTGCCAAAATAGCCTCAGAGTAAGTGTATCACTATGAGGTTGAAAAAATATGTTTGTCCATTGGTCTGTGGATGAAATTTTGTGCTCCTCTTCAACTCGATGTCCATCTTTCTCCACAAACTCGTCCAAAAATATACAAGAAAATGAGAGTCTCGATCAGACACAATGGACGTGGGAAGCCCAAAGTGAACCCATACAAATTGAAATAAGAGATGAGAAGTCTGCTCTACATTGACCTACTTTTTACAAGGCATTAAGACACACATTTTTCTAAATCGATCCACAACGAAATACAAATAGACATGACCTCTCCTAGATAAAGTAAAATTTCCTACAAAATCCATTAACACACTTTCCCATGGACGACTCGGAACAGGGAGTTGTCTGTAGAGCCCTAATTTTCTATTAGTGGGCTTACAAAATAAACACAACACACATCCCTTTACATAATGAGTCGCAATATTTTTCATGTGAGACCAATAAAAAAAACTTTGTAAATGAAACAAAGTCTTTTCTACACCAAAATAGCCCGGCGCAAGAGAGGTATGTGCCTCTCTGATTACATGTATCCTTTCATTAGTGGTAATACAAAGTTTTCAAATATGGTACACAAATTTTCCCTACGAGTGATAATTATCCACTTGTGATCCATGTGTCATTTTTGCATAAATATCACTAAACTCACATCATCAACATACTATTCAACATAACTTTCAAAAGATAAAGAATCATTTTGAAAAACTATAGATGCAGAAATAGGAGGGAAAGAAAGCATATATGCCACTTTGTTGTTGGTTTCCTTCTTGTATTTTATTACCAAGTGAAACTATTGGAGGAATCCCATCCATCTGAAATGACATGCTTGTTGAAGCTTGGTATGCGACTAGAGGTACTGCAAGGGCTGGTGATTTGTGTGAATGATGGTCTCCTTGATAATCAAATAGTGTGGTGATTTGTGTGAATGATGGTATCCTTGATAATCAAATAGTGCTTCCACTTCTTCACGCTTTGGACCAAGGCATACAACTCCTTGTCATATGTGAGATAGTTCACAAAATATTGGGATAATGTCTTTGAATGGTAACATACATGTTTCCTTTGTTGCATCAATATTTATCGCATGGTGTATCCATCGGCATCAATATTGATCTCAAACAGATGTTGGATGTTAGGTAAGGCCAAAATTGGTGTGGCATTGATCTTCTCTTTCATTGTATCAAAGCATTTATTTTTCTTTCCTCCCCACTGAAAGGTTTGCTTCACACTTTTCAATGCATGTAAAGGGGATTCAATGATGAATAAGTTGTCAATGAGCCTTCTCCAGTATTGCACGACACCCAAAAAGCTACGAACCTTTGTAACATTGGTGGGTTTATGCAACTTTACAATCACATCAATTTTAGTAGGATATATTTTCAATTTTCAACCTCCAACAATGTGACCTAAGTAAACCATAGAGGTCTTCCCAAACTCACACTTAGACATTTTGACATACAATTTTTCTAATTACAAAAATTAAAGAAATTTTTTAACATGAATCACATGATCATCCCATGTCCTACTATACACAAGAATGTCATCAAGATACACAAGTACAAAATCATCAAGAAAAGGCTTGACAATATCATTCATCACCCTCATGAATGTGGTTGGAGCATTGCATAGTCTGAATGGAATCACCAGCCATTCAAACAACCCCTACTTGGTTTTGAATGTAGTATTCCATACATTCTGTTCTGCAATCCTAACTTGATGATAGCCACTTTGCAAGTACAGTTTTGTGAAATAGAAAAAAAAATTTAATTTATGTAATAAATCATCAATATGAGTGAGAGGGTATCAATTTGTCACCATTATTTTGTTGAGTTCCCTATATTCCACGCACATCCTCCATGTGCGATCCTTCTTTGGAACCAACACAATTGATAAAATGCATGGAGAAGAACTTGGTCTTATGACCCATAGGTTAAGCATGTTGGGTATGTGTTATATTCTTTCCATGACTAGTCATGCATGGGAGGGGGGTGGGGGGGATAGCCCACCCTGTATTTTGTGTTGGGCGCAGCAAGGGGGGCGGTAGCCCCCCCTGTTCAGGGTCCGGGACAGCGTCCCAGGAAAATTATTTTTGGACCCTATTTCTTAGTGGGTGGACCCGCCCATGGTTTTGAGCATAGGTTTGCATATGGTTTTGGGGCATGATGGTTTTCGGCCCCTGGTATTTTGTAGATCCAGTCAAGGGAAATACGGTTATGTTCTAATATAGGGTTAATGGATTGGGGTTTATGTATGCTTCAGCATGTATATATATGTGTTGTAACACTAAAAGGAATATATTTAAAAATCAAGCTGGTCATCCCAATTTGGGATCCAGGGAAAAATATCTGTGTATATCTGTTTTATGTTTTATCCTCTCACTATTGTTTATTTTCTGTCTTTAAGATTCATTTGTAGATCATTTCTGTATAGGGTTAAAACCTACAAAACAATTCCTACACCTATTTCTTTATCTTCTCCATCTCAATGGCTAAAAATATATGCATATGAATGTTGGGTAAAGGAGAATCATGCTGCAAGTGAATCTCATGTTGGATCTCACGCTTTGGAGGAAACCCACTTGGTTCTAGAAAAATCCTATCATGGTTAGAAACAATTTCATAAAATTTATTTTTATGAGTGGTATCACAAGCTTGGAAAGCTTCAGATGCCTCTCTGTCTTTTTCTCTCACAACCATGAGCATTCACATTGTTATCACTCCGCCAAATTCCCAAGTCTGAAGAAGGAATCTCAATAGAGGTAATCATAGACCAAGATTTTGAATTGATAACTAGCCCTATTAATTCGGAGAGGGCTCTCTCCAAAAGGGTCACATCCAGAAGGGTTGGAGAAATTGGGGTGTTTAGGCTATATAATGAGTGCAGGGGGTTGTTTTAATTTTATTTTGGTATCACTGGATGAAGAAATTAGGTCAAGGGACCTAGGTCAGGGAAAATGAGAAAGGGTTGTAGGGATCAATGGGGAAAGGTAAGAACAAGGCTTATCACTTGAAGAGGATTAAACGTTGTTGAGACTGAAAGAAATCTAGGAAGAGCATGGGAGATATATTCTTCTTAGACAGATGAAAATGAACAAACTATGATCAATTCCCCAAAACAGAGCATGTGAAAGCATGTATTCTAATTATCAAACTTGAAAAAGATCATACCATAGAGATGAATTGAACATGAATAAAATACATTCTAACATATGAAACTAAAGAAAATACAATGATAAACATCTATACCACAAGTATCCCATAAAATAGTTGCAACTCCTCTTTATTAGCTAGCCAAACTGAGTACAAAAGTTCCTTGATCAACTAGAAAACATACAAACTAATTCCAACCCTTGCTAAGAGTGAAGAAAGGGAATATATAGACATCAAAACAACCTTCACTCATCCTCAGGGGTCGATTCCATGAGGTGAGGAAGGAATCCACAAAATTCTAAACTGATAGCTGAAGTGTAGGATGGTCCAAGTGACTCACTCCTTATTACATTCAACTTTATTCATCTTTCACTAAAGGATAAGTTTACCCAATGAATCTACCCCTAGGTAAATTATATTTTACATAATTACATTTACCATGATGAACTAATTTGATAGCAAATTCATTTCCTAAGGTAAAACCAAAAATTACAGTGAAAAACAAAAAACAAAAATGAGTAAACTGGCATAAGTGTCATTTTCCTATCATAAGCACCCTTCATGTTCAAGCCCACGTTTGGAGGCCTTCTTGGCTTCCAAAGTGGGCCCAAGATATCCTGTTAGAAATCTTATCCTATCATCTTTCAGAATATGCCTCCAGTTCAGAAAATGGTGCTGATTTGACCCCTAAAAATGCAATCTCCCAATATTGGTAGAAGCGGAGTGCCTAGGCAAAAACAGGGGCAAAACATGTTTTTTTTGGTGGTTTTTTTCCTTTTTCACCTCCTGAAACTACAAATAAAGCTTGGAAAAGTGGTTTTTATAGATGTATATATAATTAAAAATCTCATGGTGTTTTTATTTCTCTCAAAAAGTTCCCCAAAAATAAGCGCAATGCCAAGGGCACTATGCTTATGACCATTTTCTGATATTTGCATTTGCAGAAAAACAGAGTCATGTAGAGCTTTGAAAAAAAAATTGCAACTTGCCTAAAAATTTGTGGAAAGGGTGCTGATGAGGTGGATAGGCTTGGAGTGAAGCCTAAGAAATTATTTCCAACCTTTCCTTCTCATTTTGATGAGTGAGAGCTTCGATTTTGGCATTGGCTCTTTTGAGCTCGACCAATGCAATTTTCTCCTTTCGTGCCTGATGTTTGACTTTCCTCCTCAACAAGTCATTATCATTGTTTTCCTTTTCTAACAGCTTCTATAAGTTTTGTTTGGCTCTATCAAGCCATGGTTCCCTATTCTTATTGCTCTCTATAGTAAGCTTCTCATTTAGGGTTAGTTGATCAACAAGCTCAGCTTCCCTTTTCCTTTCTAGACCTAGAGCTCTTTTCAACCCTCTAGTTCTAGGTTTTCTTATTGGTACATGTTCATCTATTTCATCAATGTCATCATACCTACCATAGGCCTCATCAAGTTTCACTTTGGCCTTTACTGCCTCCCTTTGAGTAGTGATGTAATTCACCTCATCAATGAACAATTTAGTCTTTAATTGTTTGTTTTCTTGTTCAAGGAAATTTATAACATATTTGGCTCTGTCAAGGATGGTTTGGAGGTCTCTGATTTTTTCATCCTTACCTTTGATAGCCACGTTAATGATCTAGCTTTCATAATCATCACCTAGGTCAACCAACTCAAACTCATGCTCAGTCTCATAGAGGTTTTCATCATGTTTCACCTCTGGTTGAGTTTCTGTCTCAATCAACTTTCCTTTACCTTTGTCCACCTGTTTTACTAATGTAGAAGAGATGGCCCCTCCCACTATGTGTGGAGAAAACACATGCATGTGGCCTCTCTGGTAGGTTTTTGAAAATGGCTTAACGTTAACCATACTAGCACTCTCTGCCTCATATATCTCATTTCTGATAGGGGATTCAGTCTCCTTGTGGGATGAAGATAATGGTGGTGAAGTGGACGAAGAGGAATGATATGATGATGGTGAATGTATAGTAGGCTGAGATGGAGGGATGGAAGTGGATGGTTGAGACGATGAAGGTAGATTTCAATCGTGCTCAGTAGGAGGATCTATGAAGATATCATGGGCTATGAAGGTATCCCATGCAATGTTGAGATCATTGAGATGGTAAAGGACAATTATTTTGATAATGGAATGATGGAAAATACTTTTCATTTGGTGTTCATACTCCCTTTTCTGAGAAATAAAAGCCATATTTTCAACACTCTAGAAAAGGTAGTAAGGTATATTGAGCATCCTTACCCTAGTGAAATGCATTATGAGCCAGATGTGATAGGTATACAACCTTGAGAATCTACCTTCACATGTAAATTACTTCATGATTATTTTCATCATGGGTGAAAAACTGTCCAGGAGGTAGGAAAAAGTAAACATCCTCTTTTTCTCATTCTTGTATGTAGGTTTTAAAAAGGGCTCAAAGTGTTGATTTTCCAAATCACTCTTTTTTAACCACCTTTCCCCAACATTTGGGATCCCTGTGGAAGCTGAAATGATGGCAGTTGAGACAGTAAAGGTGACACTAGCTAGGGTAACCTGGTTGTTATGGAGTTTAGTTATGAAGAGCCTAGTTAACATGGAATTATGTTGAACCCTCTAAATTTGTACACATAAATCATAACAACCAACATGTTTGAAGCATGTCACTGTAATTGGAAAAACCAAAAGTTTCCTAGTCTTGATAGTTTCATGCATGATTATCCTACCCCCTTTATGTGGTCACTTAGCCTCTGTTTCCTCTTCCTCACTATGTGATATGTTATGTTCTACTTCTACTACCATGATGTGTTTGTGTTCAAACCCTAGGGAAGTAGGTGATAGTGTGGAAGGTGAATTTGGGGATAGGATATGGGGAAAGGGAATTTTATGGGAAATAGCGTTTAGGGATATGAGGAATGGGGAAGGGAAAAGGAGTGAAAGAGTGATGGGAATTGGGATGGGGAATTGGGATTTAGGAGCCTAGGTCAAAATAGCACCTAGGTCTTAGGGTTTTTGGAATTAGTAACTTAGGGATAGGGATTATGATAACATGGATTTGGGAATGAATTTTAACAATTTAGGGATGGTATTGAGTGTAAGGGAAATGGGATTTTAAGAATTATGAGTGCAAGGGAGAAAAAATAAGGTTTCACATTCAAGAAAACACCAAATTTTATTTTAACCAACTCACGCATTCAAAATGGCTTTGATGAAGAGGATAATGATGTAAAATTCACTTACTTGCTTGATTGGAAGTGTGAAGAATGATTGCTGAAGTCTGGGGGTGATATTTTGCAACCTTGATGAGTTTCTAATCCTTTCTGGTCATATGCGTAGTGCTAAGAGGATAAGCATAGCACCAAGAGAATATTCTCAACGCTAAGAGGATAAGTGCAACTCCAAGATCATACGTGCAACACTAAGAGGATAAGCGTAGCGCTAAGAGGATAAATGCCCTTTTGCTCTGTTTTTCTCAATTTTGTTCAGAAAATCACAAATTTCGCTCTCCTTCGTTGTTTGCTCGATGAAATAAGAGGGAAATGAACTTGAATTTGATATCTAGGAGTCTTAAATACTTAAGTGATTTTAGATTTAGATCCAAAAACCCACTTTTCCTATGTTTTTTCTCACTTTTTGAAAGCATGTTGAATATGATTTTTCTTTGACTTTTTCTTCTTTACAGGATGAAGTTGATGGATTTTGACACTTGTCACTTTGATTTAGTGGTGATATTCAGTTTGGCATGGAAGTTGGAGTTGACAGCTTTTAGGGAAGTTACTTATTACATATAAGAAGCATAAAACTAAATAAAAATGAAATAAATAAAAAAACTCTATTTTTTTTAAATAATTACATTTTAGTATGAGAATCATACTAGAAACCATAATTACAACTTTAAAATATCATATTTACATGGTGATAATTCTCTGCAGAAGATAATGAAATGTTTATTGAATCACTCTCACACCTTTTGTTGACCTTATTGAGATGAAATGATGAATTTTGGACCTTGAAACCTAATGACCTAATGGGGACCTTGGATAACTTTGATTTCATGGTTGAATTTGAATGACATAAGACTTACTGAAATGAAGTTTTCACAAGTGTTTTTATGCTCAGAAAGACATGAAGGTGGGCCAGCAAATGAGAATTTTTGAGGGAGAGTGAGATTTTGAGACTAGGGCTACCATCAATGAATCAATTTTTTACATGACCTAATGGAATGATTAAAATTTTTTGAATGGGACACCTAAAATGAATATGAAAAGAGTGATTTTGATCACTAATAGAAGAATGCATATTCTGACACTAACATAGGCCTTATTGGGGATGGCAGCTTCTTGGAGGTGTAAATAATATGGTATAACAAGTTCCTAACCATATGGGCCAATATGGTAAAAAAATCAAACTGAAAAACATGAAAAAATGCTGACAACTCAATGAGTCAAACTGACATTGAAACTGACTAAATTTGAAAACTTACTAAACTTATTGATGGTATCATATCACCGAGACTTTAGGGCTTCAAATCTTGATGACAACCACCTGCTTACTAAAGACATATGTACAATCATGTGAAGTGATCCTTCCAATGTAACCAATCCAGCAGATGGCTACTTACTGAAATTCTGCTCTCATTTTCCTCGAGCAGGCATAAAAAACAAAAACTAGGCCACTCCAAGTGTCTATTGAACATGTGCTTCTAGACCATGAAAACAAGAAAATACATATTTCTTGCTAATTGTAGAAAATCAGTAAAAGGATCTTCAAAAGCATGAAATGTTACCTTGTCTTTAGATCTAGAAAAAAATACAAGCACTCTTCATTCTGATCTGAAAGAACACTCAATTGTTGATCCATAATAGAGCATAGGGAAGTATGAATTTTTGCTATCTGAGTGTTGGATGAAAATTCCTAAAGCATGGGAAAATATGACTCTATCACTTTCACGTTGTCTCTCTTAGGCTCATACTCCTCAAATTCATATTCTAAATCATCTTTGAACAAAAAACATTCTTCAAGATTGTTAAACATGACAACCATATCTTCTTCATGAAAGAAAAAAATATATGTTAGTTGATCTCCTTGTAGGAAATAATCATCAAAAATTGGTTTACTCACAACAAATTCCTGTATGGCTTCATCAGTCTCATGACTATCATCATTCAAACCCAGACTTTCATTTTCAATAATGGAAGATGCTTCACTCACACATTCTTGATTGTGTGAACATTATAAGAGCTAAAAATCTACATTCGCTTGGGCTGTAACATGATTTTTCATGAGATGATCTATTTCATCTTCAGACAAAGGAGAAAAATGAGTTTTAAACAAATTTACATTGATTTGGTGATTTTCATTTTCAAGATCGGGAATTAGAACTTCTCTTTCTTGGTCCCAATCTGTCTCATCTAAGGAGGGAGCTACTGCTTATTTTTTGTGATGAAAAAGGTTCTCATGAAAAGGCTCAAGGATCTCTTCATCCAAGGAGGAAAATAATGATTCTTGTTGGGAATAAAAATCATGAAGGGATTCTATGATCTCAACATCTAGACACTCTTCATCCCCATACAAATTTTCAAGAAACTTAATGAAATTATCAGAGATCTCACAAAAAATATCAATCATCGACAAGGAAGAATAAGAGCTTTGATAATGTTGAAATAAAACTGAATGAAAGTCCTTCAGAGAATATAAACTAGCAGATGGTAGAATCTCATACCATGATCTCACTTTTTCCTCCAAGGTAGCCATAAAAATAGTCATCAGACAATCTTTAGGAAACTCAATGTTTAGTCTATGAATATGTGAATGAAATTTGACCAAATGAAAACTAGCATCTTCACCATCTTGACCCTTAAATTTTGACAGTCCTGATAGCAAATCTATACGAGGAATACAGTTTGGAAAACTAGGAATATGAGCTTGATTTATAGGAGCATACCTTCGAGAAATCAAATCCATTTTGACAACAGTGAGTTCACCAAGAATATCTTCAAACTGCCAATTATTGAAGAGTGGAGTCGCCATGAGAATTCTGAACCTTTGGATTCTTTGACATTGGAGTAGCTAGGTGAATGATGTACAACCTTCTTGTGCCTGATCATTGTTCACCATCAACAATCAGATCTGATCTTTGTCATTCTTTCCGAGGGAATATTTGTCTTTTTGTTTTCCTAACAATAGCGCCAGAATGTTGTCACTCCGACAAATTCCCAAGGTTGAATAAGGAATCCCAACAAGAGTAACCATAGAACAAGATTTTTACGTGATATATATTCCTATCAAGTCGAATAGGGCTCTCTCCAAAAGGGTAAAAACCATGAGGGCTGGAGAAATTAGGGTTTTTAGGCTAGATAATGAGTGTAGGGGGTTGTTTTAATTTTATTTTTTTGGGGTATCACTAGATGAAGAAATCAGGTCAAGGGAGCTAAGTCAAGAATAATGAGATAGGGTTGTAGTGATCAATGGGGAAAGGTAGGCACAAGGCTTATCACTTGAAGAGGATTTTTATGGAATGGTGTTGAGACTGAAAGAAAGCTAGGAAGAGCATGGGAGATGTATTCTTCTTAGACAGATGAAAATGGACAATCTATGATCAATTCCCCAAAACAGAGCATGTGCAAGCATGTATTCTGATTATCAAACTTAAAAAAGGTCATACCATAGAGATGAAGTGAATATGAATACAATACATTATAACATATGAAACTGAATAAAATGCAATGATAGACACCAATACCACAAGTATCCCATAAAACAGTTGCAACTCCTCTTTATTAGCTGGCCAAACTGAGTACAAAAGTTCCTTGATCAACTAGCAAACATAAAAACTGATTCCAACCCTTGCTAAGAGTGAAGAAAGGGAAGATATAGACATCAGAAAAACCTTCACTCATCCTCGGAGGTCGAATAGGATGGTCCAAGTGACTCACTCCTCATTACATTCAAACTAATTCATATTTGACTAAAGAATAAGTTTACCCTATGAATCTACCCCTAGGTAGCTTATCTTTTACATAATTACATTTACCATGATGAATTAATTTGATATAAAAATCATTTCCTGAGGTAAAACCAAAAATTACAGTGAAAAACCCAAAACAAATGAGTAAACTGACATAAGCGCCATTTTCTTTTCATAAGCACCCTTCATGTTCAAGGCCACTTTTGGAGGCCTTCCTGGTGTCAAAATTGGGCCCAGGATAGCTTGTTGGAAAGCATATCCTGTCCTCTTTTAGAATATGCCTCCAGTTATGAAAATGGTGCTGATTTTACCCCTCAAAAATGAAATCTCCCAAGACTAGTATAAGCGTAGCACCTAGGCAAAAACATGGGCAGAAACATGTTTTTTTTGGTGGTTTTTTTCCTTTTTCACCTTTTGGAACTACAAATAAATATTGGAAAAGTGGTTTTTATAGATTTATATATCATTACAAATCTCATGGTGGTTTTCTTTCTCTCAAAGAGTGCCCCAAACATAAGCGCATCGCCAAGGGCGCTACACTTATGACCAATTTTCTGATATTTGCATTTGCAGAAAAACACAGTCATGTATAGCTTTGAAAAAAATGTTGCAACTTGCCTCAAAATTTGTGGAAAGGGTGTTGATGAGGTGGCTAGGCTTGGAGTGAAGCCTCAGCAAGTATTTCAAACCTATCCTTCTCCTTTTGATGAGTGAGAGCTTCAATTTTGGCAATGGCTATTTTGAGCTTGGCCAATGCAATTTTCTCCTTTCGTGCATGATGTTTGACTTTCCTCCTCAACAAGTCATTATCATTATTTTCATTTTCTAGCAGCTTCTATAATTGTTGATTGGCTCTATCAACCCATGGCTCCCTATTCTTATTTATCTCTATAGTAAGCTGGTCATTTAGGGTTAGTTGATCAACAAGCTCAACTTCCCTTTGCCTTTCTAGAGTTGGAGCTCTTTTCAACCCTCTAGTTATAGATCTTCTTCTTGGTACCTGTTCATCTGTTTCATCAATGTCACCATAATTACCATAGGCCTCACCAGGTTTCACTTTGGCCTTTACTGCCTATTGTTGGCAAGGAAAAAGGTCTCTTGGGCAAGACCCAGGTTTAGGATGGGGGCCAACAAGATTTTCCGCAGTAGTCTAACACAACACTGGCATTTTCACCCTACTCTGAAGAGCAGAGAGTCTCACCCGAGGGATGTCGTAACCTTACTAAGGTTAGGATCAGATCAGGTATCGATCAACCACAACATATCCTAAAACCCACAAGATTATGTGCTACTAATAAGTACAAATACTCTGTAAATGAGAATACTCATCAACACATTCAGGATGGAAAAACAAAATTTAAAGCAACCTACATTTTCAACTAAATTAGAGACACAATACTGAACCCAGAAGATCAAACTCAGATCATAATCTTTTGCATTAAAAACAAGAGATATTTACAGTACTCCTAAGAGTGATCCTGACAGAACTGATTACAATGGTGTCACATATGATAGAACAAGAGGAACAAAAAGAGAGAGAGAGAGAACAGATAAAAAAAGAACGAATAGAGATCTCCTACGGATCATGTTATCTAATCCCTACTGTGAAAACCTCTTTCCTCCACTGGTCGACAACCTATTTGTTCCATTGCTAACGCAATTGAAAGTTCTCCCTTCCTTTCCGTTCTAGAATTTTCTACATCTCCCTGATCACTGGCGTTCCACTACTTGTTCTCTTTTGCTTCCTTCTTCCATTTGTGCTTGTCCCCGCAACAGTCGCGCCACCTGCTCTCCGATTCTTCGCAACCATTACAACTCTCTATCTACCATGGTTGTGTTCTACCACCTATTATCTGCAACTCAAAAACCATTTTATTTCAAAACAAGGGCCCCAAGAGGCCTCGACCACATCCTATTGACTTGTCCCAAGTCAATTGTTTTCTATTGTTTCAGTCTCCATCGGTCCACTTGCCTCAGTGGCCAGTCTTGTCTTCTCCTTTACTTCTTCCTGTCCAAACAAGGGCCCCAAATCGGGGACCTTTGGCAGCATGGATGCTTTAAGTTCTCTGAAGCCTGCGATGGCCTATTTCCATTCCTGTATGAGCAGGTTTGTCTCTGTAGTGACTCGTTTCACATTTTTATCCCCCCAGATGGCTGGTAGATTACTAAAGACATCCTTAATTTTAACGTTGGCCTCCGCAGCCATTTGTTGTTGTTAGAAAATTAAATATTACAGAGCAATGAAACACATAAAATATGTGGAAAACATAAGCACACAAAACATATAAAACCAGAGAGACGCAGATATACGTGGTTCACCCAGTTTGGGCTACATCCACCCTGAACAACTAGTCCTTCCTTTCTATTATCTAGCAAAATGAAGAGGCACAACCTACAGCAGATCCGTTGTAATATCCTTTGTTCTCTCTCACAGTCTCCCCATATGTTTCTCGCTCCGAGAATACACATACAATAAACAGCCGCAATAAAATACCCTCATACAAGAGAGGGGTTGCCTTCTAGGGAAAAAAACCTTAAAATAAACATAACTTCTACCGTCAGATCATCCACCTAATGAACGGCCCAGATTGACTATAAATTACTATACTTTTACAAGGAAATTTTACATATGTTTTTATCTTTGGGGGCGTTGCCCCCGAAACCCCCCGCCAAGGGGAGGGGGGCTCCATAAAGTCACAGCCACCCCCCTTGGACCCCCCAGGTAGCGTTTAATTACGGGCAGCGTTGCCACCCCCATTAAGGTATAGGGGTCCAACGCTGTGATAGAAAATAAACAAGATAATCAGGCTCCACACCCAACAATCTCCCACTTGGAGACTGATTGTAGCAACTCCACCGCTGCTTCATTTGCTGGAAAATGACTCCTCTTTGGACTTGGTTGTTTCTCATCTTCATCATCATCCTTGAAGACCAATTGAAACTGAGCATAATCTCAGTTTCTCCCTAGTTACAACTTTTTTTAGCATATCTGCAGGTTTCTGGCTAGTGTGTATCTTTTCCAGCTTCAGCTGTCCATCTTCCAATATTGACTGTATGAAATGGTACTTGAATTGTATGTGTTTAGTAATGGAATTAAATTCTGAGTTCTTTGCAAGATGAATGGCACTTTGGCTATCACTGTATAATGTGTCCATATCATGATTCTTACCTAGTTCATCCATAAACCTTTGTAACCAAATCATTTCTTTACTAGCCTCTGTAGCAGCAACATACTCTGCTTCTGTTGTTGAAAGTGAAACAAATTTGAAACCCAACTGATAATTGTTCCACCTACAGTAAATACATATACTGTAGTGCTCCTCCTGTTATCTCTGTCACCTGCCATATCTGCATCAACATATCCCTATAGAGCAATGTTTGAACCACCATAGCATAATGCTTGATTTGTGGTAGCTCTCAAATATCTGAGAATCCATTTTACTGCCATCCAATGTTATTTTCTTGGATTGTTCATGTACCTACCTACAACTCCCACTGCATGTGCAATATCAGGCCTTGTGCAGACCATTGCATACATTAAGCTTCCAACTGCTGATGCATATGGAACTTTAGACATATAGTCCATTTCTTCTTGGGTCTTGGGGCACATCTCCTTACTAAGTTTGAAATGGATAGCAAAAGGTGTACTAACTGGTTTTGCATTCTGCATATTAAATATTGTCAACACCTTTTGTATGTACTCATTCTGATATAGTGTTAATTTGTGATTTTCCCTGTCTCTAGTTATTCTCATACCAAGGATTTGTTTGCAGCTCCCAAATCCTTCATTGCAAATGAAATTTTTAATTTTATTTTGAGCACATTTATTTCCTGCATGTTAGACCCTGCAACAAGCATGTCATCTACATACAATAACAATATAATATAGCTGCCATCATTTTGCTTTTTTAGATAAACACAATTATCAGAGTGACATCTAGTATAACCTTGTTCATACATAAACTTGTCAAATTTTAGATACCACTACCTTGGAGCCTGTTTTAAGCCATACAAGCTCTTATTTAACCTTCATACTAATTTTTATTTCCCTTTGACCTCATATCCTTCTGGTTGCTACATATAGATCTCTTCCTCCAAATCTCCATGGAGAAATGTTGTCTTTACATCTAACTATTCAAGATGTAAATCTTCTGCTACTACAAGACTTAAAATATTTCTGATTGAAGTCATCTTAACAACAAGATAAAATATTTCATCAAAATCAATACCTTTCTTCTGTGCAAACCCCTTCACCACAAGTCTAGCTTTGTACCTCTATTTTCCTCCATCTTCTTCCTTCAACCTGTAAACCCATTTATTCTGTAATGTAGTTTTACCTGTAGGCAACCTGACTAAGTCCCAAGTCTGGTTATGCATTAAGGAGTACATCTCTTCTTCCATGGATAGCTCCCACTTCTTCCTGCTTTCAACCTATATTTATTCTTCATAACATTCAGGTTCACCAGAATCAGTCAACAATAAATAATATAATGAAGGAGAGTATCGTTCAGGGGGTCTACTTATCTTGGTAGATCTTCTAACACCACTTTCAGGTGTTTGAGGTGCCTTTTGTTGTTGTGGTGGTTGCTATTGTTGTGGCTCTTGATTATTATTATTTTCAGGCACCTTTACCTTTTCTGTGATCTCATCAAGAATTGTGTATTCTTTGTCTTCTTTTTCATGTTTCTTTTCCTGCAACTGATTCTTATACAATACATTTTCATTGAATAGTACATCTCTGCACCTAATGATTTTGTGATTTTCATAATCATATAAGCGATACCCAAAATCATTAACACCATATCCAATAAAGGTACATTTCTTTGATTTTGCCTCAAACTTTGTTCTATTTTCTTTATTAATATGGACAAAGGCCTCACAACCAAAAGGCTTTAAAAAATAGTAGTTTACCTTTTTACCTGTCCATGCTTCCTCTGGAATACCACCATCCAAGGAACATGAAATTCCTCTGTTTATTAGATAAACAACAGTATCTACAACATCTTCCCAAAATTTTAAAGACAATCTTGCATGCAATCTCATGCACGTTGCAAGCTCCATGATTGTTCTGTTTATCCTTTCTGACACGCCATTTTCTTGTGGTGTTCTTGGAACTGTCTTTTCTTTGCGAATTCCAAGCTCTGAATAGTACCTATCAAACTCTTTGATGCAATATTCACCTCCATTGTCTGATCTGAGACACTTCAACTTCTTTCCTGTCTTAATCTCAACCAAAGCTTTCCATTTCTTGAAAGTATCAAATACATTAGATTTATTCTAAATATAATAAATCCAATTTTTTCTAGTTGCATCATCAATAAAAGTAACATAATAACGAGAGCCACTAATAAATGATACCTGAGCAGGTCCCCATACATTTGTATGCACAAGCTCTAATTTTTCACTTTTATTTTCTTTCCCAACTCTGAGAAATCTGACTCTCTTCTGTTTTCCATAAATACAATTCTCACAGAAATCCAAATCAAGATTCTTCAAACCCGGCAACAAATTTCTTGAGTAAAGAAACTTCATCCCCTTCTCACTCATGTGTCGGAGCCTATGATGCCATAATGTTGCATCTGCACCTTTGGAAGTTAAAGCATTAACATAGTTAGAAATATCATTGCATAAATAAAATGTACAGACCTTTTTGCCTTTTTCTATTACCAGCACTCCTTTGATGACCTTCCAAGTTTTATCTGTGAAAGTTGTCACACAACCTTCACTACATAACTGCCCTATTGAAATCAGATTTTTCTTTAGATCTGGAACATGCCTTACCTCCTTTAATATCCATTGGTTTTGATTCTGTTGTTTTACAAGAACCTTACCCATTCCAACAATTTTACAGGGTTTATCATCACCCAAATGGACTTGTTCAAAATCTCCTTGAACATAGTCATGAAAATATTTCTTATCAGGTGTGGCATGGAATGAGGCCCCTGAATCTACAACCCAAGAATCAATAACATTTTCGAAAGAAAGAATCAAAGCATATTGTAACACATCACCTGTCACATTTGCTTCATGATTTTTTTCTTGCTGTGTGTCTCCTTCTTTTCCCTTCCAAGATCTACAATCTTTCTTTAGGTGTCCTTTCTTTCCGCATTTCCAACACACTATCCCTGATCTAGACTTGGATCTGCCTTAACTTGATTTACTGTGATATCCCGAGCTCTTTCCTCTTTCCATTCTTCTTCCCCTAGAATTTGCACTCAAAGCATTACCTGATGTCTCATTGGAGCTTTTCCATCGCATTTTCTCGCTAAGGATAGCACCGACAACATCATCAAACTTTAAAGTACTAGATCTAGAGACAGAGTTAATAATGGCCATAACTAAACCATTCCAGCTTTCTGGCAACAAAGCACAAAAATAACAGAGCTCTAACTTCATCATAAAAGTTTACCCCTACAGAACTTAACTAATTGGTAACTATATTAAAATCATTTAAATGGTCTGCAATAGATCCACCTTCTGACATATTCATATTAAATAAACATTTCATAAGAAATACTTTGTTTGAGGCCGATGGTTTTTCATATAATTTCGCCAACGCCTTAATCAAACCCTCTGTTTTTTTTTCCTTCAAAATATTGAAGGCTACCGATGCCGCGAGGCACAACCGTACTATTCTGAGTGCCTTTCTATCGAGAATATCCCATTCTATATTTGTCATAGCCGTCGGCTTCTTTGTTTTTCCTCTCAATGGTAGGTACAGATCTTTATGATACAGACAGTCTTCCATCTGCATCTTCCACAGCAGGAAGTTTTGGTCGTTAAATTTCTTGACCCTAAATTTACCATATTCTGCCATTGCTCCCACCCGAACCAGGAACCCTTCTTTCTTGCGAGTTTATTAGCCAAATAGACCTTCGGCTCTGATACCAGTTGTTAGAAAATTAAATATTATAGAGCAATGAGACACATAAAATATGTGGAAAACATAAGCACACAAAAAACATAAAACCAGAGAGACATAGATATACGTGGTTCACCTAGTTTGGGCTACATCCACCTCAAAAAGCTAGTCCTTCCTTTCTATTATCCAACAAAATGAAGAGACACAACCTACAACAGATCTGTTGTAATATCCTCTATTCTCTCTCACAGTCTCCCTATATGTTTCTTACTCCAAAAATACACATATAATACATAGCCGCAATACAATACCCTCATACAGGCGAGGGGTTGCCTTATAGGGAAAAAAACCCTAAACTAAACATAACTTCTACCGTCAGATCATCCGCCTAATGAACATCCTAGATTGACTAGAAATTACTATACTTTTACAAGGCAATTTTACATCTGTTTTTAGCTTCAGGGGCACTGCCCCCGAAACACCCCGCCATGGGGGGGCTCCATAAAGTCATAGCCACCCCCCCTAGACCCCGCAGGAAGTGTTTAATTATGGGCGGTGTTACCACCCCCATTAAGGTACTTGGGTCCAATGCTGTGATACAAAATAAATAAGATAATCAGGCTCCACACCCAACAGCTGCATGGTTTGGGCCTTAAGCTTGACATGTTGCCTTTGCTCTCGGAGAGATTGTTTGGCTGTTGCCGAATGTTCCTCAATTTTTTGTATCTTGACCTCCAGCTCTTCCTCTTGAGTGTACAGTTAGTCAAGTCTGTCAGGTTCTATGGCTTCCTGAATTCCTTCGACACCTGTTGTAGTTGTGCTGAAATTAGATGTGATTTCAAATTGAGTGAGGTTGAACACTCATGTAGACCCTTCAGTAGGTCATACGCTTCCCTTGCCATAGTACTCAAGGTTTCCTGCATCTCGGCTACCTGGTTCTGCCTTTTTTTTATCTTCTTCGTGTAAATGACCGTTGGGTCAGGTAGCACAGGCCTTGTCTCCAGTGCTGCTTTTAGTTCCCGATTTTCATGACTGAGGTTCGAACAAGCCACTCATATGTGAACGGATTGTCTGACGATATCACTGTCTGATATATCATCTGGTATCTAAGTGTTGTGGGCTGTTACCATTGGCCAAAGATGCTAGAAGACCTTTGTCACCATATCCAGTTGGTCCTTTAAATTGTTCTTCTCTATCTTTAGCTGGTTGCGCTCTTTAGTAAGCGCGATGATTTGTACCTATTGTTGCTCATATTTTTGTTGGAGTTCTGAGTGAAGCCCTTCTACTTGTTGTGCTACCCACTGAATGAAGTTGTACAACTGTGTCATTCCCTAGGTCTGCATGCTTTCAGCTCTGGAGATATCTTGATTTGGCTTTCTTTGTTGGAGTGGTTGACCACTCGCAATGGACTTGGTTGAGTGCTCATGCGGTGATTGAAGCGATGTTTGTTGTGGCAGTGGATTACTAGGGTTACCCATGCTTAGAGTGGGTTTCATCTACTAAATTATCAGGTTTTCTTGCTGAAACGGGTTTAGCTCTTTAGTCGGGGTTGTTGTATCTGCAGTAAAAGAGCCCCCACGACTTAAAGGTCCTGGAAGGTGACCTGTTCAACCAGGGTTTGGTTAAATTCAGGTACCAATGTTGTACTGGATTTAACTTCTACTTCATTCTCTCCATTTGTCTTACTCTTTGCTCTGATTGAGTTGGATATGGTGGCTGATGTGGAGGGAATATAGGTTGGATGATATTTGGAGGGGTATGAGGTGTGGGTGGTTGAGTGGTGAGTGCGAGGTGGATATATACAAATATTTAAAAGGTAATAGGGGTTTATCAGAGGCAACTCCTGAGTACCTGGGTCTCTCTCAATGGCTCCTCCTGGATTGGGGCCCCTCTGTCCATTGGTTGCATTTTATCTTCCCCAGTGAGATCAACGACCTGGCTAGACATTGTAAATTTTGTCTTCTTGGCTTTTGGTGTAGCTACAGGTGGCTTTGAGGCCTTACTCTTTTTGACAGGAACTGTGGCTATCGTTTCTGGTGAACTGAACAAATTGAGTGTTATGGTCGTGACTATGGGGACTATGATGGAAGATTAGGAAGAATTTGAGGCTTGAAATTTCGTAAACGTGGGGAAAAATGAGGAATAATTTGTGAGAGTTTGAACTACCCAGTTAAATATTTGTACCTTGGTGTTCAATTCTTCGATGATTGGTGTTAGCTATAGTCGTGACATCCTGGCCATTTCTTCCTCTAATTTTTCTCCTGGAAATGGATCCAGCAACATGTCGTCAAATGAATAGATGTAGACTCCGCTTCTGACCTCCATTGCGATTCCAGGCCATGAGCATACTTCTGTGTGGAAAGCCCGCTCATCGATTTGAAATTTCAACGGCCTCATCTTGAAGGTCGATTCCGGCACACATGCTGGCCAGATGTAGGTTTTCTTATGGTTAACCCCAAACCATACTTGCGTAGAATAACTCTCTAGCAAGTTCCTTGGAATTCTCTGTTGGCTCATCGCGACATCCACCATCTAGTTATACCATAATTTGAATGCTTCCTCGTTCACCTCCTTAGTGCTGGGGTCCCCTGATGCTTTCCAAGGTGTGAACTTCATTGCTAATGGTTGGTCTGTTGCAACTTCTAGAGGTTTCCTGATTCCTGGAAATGTCCATTTCCACATTGTCAAAGCCATGATAATATACCTGTAGATGAAGCCAGTGGCCCTCTTATATTTGTCCTCACAGGATTTGAATAATTCATTAAGCAGAAAAAAACACCAATTTAGTTGTGCTCCCTGGATACAGTGCTCCGCCACTGAAATAGTATCCAACGTGCACTCCCCTTTTGTGTAATGTCTCATCATTTTTCTTGCAATCAGGTAGTAGAAAAACTTGACCATTGGCTTGTTGATCAAGTCTATCTTGGCCCCTTTTCCCCCTCTCTTGGTTCCCTACTTACTGTAGTAGTCACCATCTCCTGCTTTCTTCGCTCTCTTGGACACATTTTGGAAAGCCGTGGAGATGTCTCTCCCTTATTGCGAAAGCCTGGTCAACATGTGAATTTATTCCACATGAATTGGTATTTCTCTTCCTAGCCACAACGACCCATTGTGGATTATGCTCAGCAGAAACTTGGTGCACTGCATGAGAGCCCCTGTAGTGCCAAACACTAGCAGATTTCTTAGGTCCAGTATGGTGGATTGTTGAACACCTATGAACTCTGGAATTACTCTTGCTGCTTCTTGTCCCACTTCTGTGGCATAATTCTCCATGTAGACCTGTTTCTTCATCGCTATAAATTGGAAGGAATCTGTTAGGTCGGTATCAATCAATGACGCGCTATCATATTTTCCCACAAGGGACTCCATCTTCTGGACTCTTTCATCAAGCTCCTGCTCAACAACTGCTAGCGCTACTCTGGTCATTTTAGCTCTCCTTTGGTACACTTGTAGAGCTACTCCTTTCCTTTCCTTATAAATTCATGCCTCTGGATGCTTTCCCTGAACTTCTTCTGCTGATGTTTCTCTTTCTACCTCTGTTGTTTCTGGTTCTAATTCAGATTTATCTGGCATTCTCGCGCTATATTTCATGCAGGTTATGTAAGTAACCGACATGCATAAGGTTGATAAGACCCCATATATAATTAATTTTCCCTACCTTCCCCCGTGGCTATAATCGTGCGATTAGTTACCGAGATGAGGTGGGTTCTGAAAAATATGACTATGGTTTCAAGAGTTGGGTAGACGTGATGGGTAATGATTATGGTCTATTATGGAAAATTTATCACGGTAAGGACGATTCCAATTATGGAAATTACTTCCCAAATCTCAGTAATATTACAGACTTACATGGTTACTATGAGTCATGATGACGAAATGATGTTCGACACGATTTTTCTCTGACGTGGATGACATGCTGGACACTACCCTCCCCCTGACCACAATTGGTTGCATTGCGGTCTCCGCATCTCAACTTTGAGTTATCTTGTGCTTTATAATTATTTTATTGGGAATCCTATCTAAGCTCTTCTTGGGTGCGAGAGAGTTAATGACTATATCTAATCTAACATAATCTACCCTACTGACTCCTCTCGGTTGCGAGAGTTATTGAAAATGAAATGCATAATTTACTCGTGATAGGGTTTCAGGCATGCATCGTTCACCCATCCTGGTAGTATCTGGTCGTTCAGTTGTGCTAACTGAACTGCTCCTGAATCTTTTATTTCTATTACGTGGTATGGTCCGAGGCAATGCATTTGCAGTTTCCCTGGGAACTTCTGGTACTTACTGGCATAAAGAAAAAAAATTTCGCTGACCCTAAAAGTCTTGCGCTTGATATGGCGGTCGTGCCAAGCATTTTGTCTCTCTTTCTGGACAGTTTGGTGGAATTCTACTAAAAACTTGTCCTCTTCTAGTGCCTGTAGTTCCTGTAATCGTTCCTTTAATGAGTCTTCCTCTGATAGTTGGAGTGAAGTTTTGATTAGAAGGCTCAGTATGACAAACTCTACTGGTACTATGGCTTCTCTCCCATACACTTACCTAGAACGATGTCTGGTTATTGAGTCTCTTAACAGTTTTCTGTACGCCCATAAAGCTGCTGGTATATGTTCGTCCCATTTGTCTCGTTGAGCATTGCAAATATTTGTTAATCCATTTTCCAAGATCTTATTAAATGCATCCACTGTACCATTGGCTTGTGGATGGTAAGGTTTGATTTTGTGATGTTGTACCATGAAGTTTTCGAGTAGGGATTTAATGGTAGCATTGATGAAATGCGTACCTTGATCGCTTGTTAGAATTTTTGGGCAACCAAACCTGTTGATGATATTTTCAAATATGAAACGAGCCGTTGTTTTGGTTGTGCAATCCTTTACTAGTATTTCCTCTGCCCACCTTGTCAAATATTATGTTTCTGTTATGATATACCTGGCCTGTGAGTGTCTCACGATAGGTGCAGTCGGACCTATAAAATCAACTGCCCATTTCTCAAATGGCTATAGTGCTTTGACTAGGTGAAGTGGGAGCTCGTCTCTGTGCGATGGACTTCCTGTCCTCTGGAAAACAAAATTTTTTTTACAAATGCCTTACTATCAATGTGTACCATAGGCTACCATAAAACCACCTGCAGTACTTTCCTCGCCATTGGTTTTTCTCCTACATGTCCTCCCGCAACTCCATAGTGGCACTCCCACAGTACGGATTCCCTCTTGTGGTCCAGGACGCATCTTCGTAAGATTTGGTCCAGCCCCATCTTGTACAAGTGTCCTGCGATGAACTGGTACTTTGCCGCTCAGTGTCCTCTCTGTACTCCTGTATATTCTTTTGGGCATTGTCCTGTTGTCAGGTAGGTTTCTATCTGATCTAGGTATTCTGGGATGGCTTCTACTCTAAAAATATTAGCATCAGGCAGTTGATCATCCAGGGACCCTCCATTTTCCTCATTTTCAAACCTTGATAGGTGGTCTAGCCCCACGTTCAGTCTCCCGGGTTTGACTATCACCTCAAAGGTGAACTCCTGAAAGAGTAAGAGCCATCTGCAGATTCTTCCCTCCAAGACCGATTTGTTTACTAGGTACTTTAAAGCTGAATGGTCTATGAAAAACTTGAACATACCTCCCAGTAGGTAGTGGTAGAAATTTTTAAGGGAATATACCATTGCTAATGCTTCTCGCTCTGTCCTGGTGTAGTTCCGTTCCACTGTTGACAGCTTACGACTTGCAAAATACACTAGGTGATCAATTGAAGTGTCCCCTGGTTGAGCTATAACCACTCCAAGTGTGATGCTCGAAGCATAAATGTGGACATGAAATTGCTTGCTCCAATCTAGGTGAACTAATATTGGGTCACTTGCCAATTTTTCCTTCAAATTATTCATGGTTGTTGTGCAATTCTCTGTCCAATTGAACTGTTCCGACTTCCACAACAGATTCTCTAATGGGGCTATCATATTAACGTAGTTGCAGATGAATCGCCTGTAATAACCTGTGTGGCCTAGCAGTGACCTTAACTACTTCATATTTTTTGTTGCCTCCATGCTAAATATAACTGCTACCTTGGCTGGGTCCACGCAAACTCCTTGGCTACATACTACGTGTCCTAGCAGTGTTCCAAATGCACTGAAAAAATGCACTTCTTGAAGTTCAGTGAAATCTGGAGCTGCCTACACCTGTCAAACATGATCCTCAATAGTGTCGCATGGTCTTTCAACAGGCTGCAGACAGTCTAGTCATCCATATAAGCTTCCAGGAATTTGTGCATGTAGTCGTCGAATGTTGCTATCACAATGCGTGAAAATACTGTTGGCGCATTTTTCAATCCGAATGGCATTACATGATATGAAAAGGAGCCCCATTCGGTGGCGCAAGTTATATTTTTCTTATCTTCTTCAGCTTTCTGTACCTGATGGTATCCTGAAAATCCATCCATAAAATAATACGCCTCATTCCCCGCAATGTTGTTCAGGACCTCATCGTTGAACGGAGTAAGGAATGGATCATGTATACAAGCATTACTAAAGCTCCTATAGTCAACACAGACTCGGATTTTAGACTTATCCATTTTTCTTTGTATGAATATTGGACTTATCCATTCTACTTCTTCCACCGAGAATATCAACCCTGCCTTTAACATCTTGTTGATTTCTGCTTTAACCTTTTCCTTCACCCTTGGATTCAGCCAATAGGGCCTATGCTTGATTGGTCTTGCATCGAGCTTCAGAATGATATGCATTCCCCCCATGTCCCTTTTTATTCCTTTCAATTCCTTTACGGATGATAGAAACAAGGCCTCATATTCTTTTAGTAGATTGAATATTTCCTTGGTCATCTTGGCATCCCAATAGTCACCGATTGATGCAAGTTTGGGCTTTTCCTAGGTCCCAATGTTAATTTTCTTGGTTCTTAGTGGTAGCAGGTGGATTCCTTCAGTTGTCAAGTCTTCCTTAATATCCTGCTCTCCCTACATCTCCTCAAAATACAGATGTCTAAAACCATCCAGATCATCATCGTCCATTTCACTGTTTATCTTCTTACATGCTACCGACTGTCTGATGCTTTGGTTTGGGAGCCGTTGGTCATCCTCCTCCTGATTCTTCGGGAAAAACAATACCTTTTTAATAGCCTGTAACGCTTGGGCGACTGGTTCTATTTTTCCTTAAAATAGGAAGCACTGTGTAAATTTCTCCGCAACTTCTTGCTAAGTGCTAGTTCCTCTTCTCCTCTCCTCCGTTAGGTACCAAGATTGTGGAATCACATCCAGTGAATGTATAAACTTGTGGACCCACAACTCTTCTAGGTATTCTGAAATTTTCCATTGATCCTCAAATTATTTCAAATTTTTTCTGGGGTCTAAGTCCCCTTGGAATTTTTGAGTGAAATGTGGTTCCTCTTCTTCCTTGAACCTGGCTTTCAATGTTGCTGCAACTTTGTCCCATTGCGATAGTGAGTTACAGTGGTTACTCCACCATCTTCCTAATGTGGATTGTAAGGCCATATCCATGAGTGGGACTCTATGGTCCAATGGCACCTTATCTTCTATTTTTTCAATAAAAGTATTCACAACGCTCATATTTGACAACATTGGGTAATCTCTTACCTCAATCCTGATCCAATTAATTCTTCTGATGTTGGCGCATCTTCTGGTATTGGTCTCATATCCCCCTTGCTACCAATCATCCGGGGCTATATCTGAGACTAAGTCTGAGCTTTGAATACTTCTCCAACTCACTGATCCCCCCACTGTTGGGTTGATATAATCTTCCATTTTTCCTACAGTCATCTGATACAAATGATCGAGAAGCTGAGCATCTTCTCTGTTGTCAATGGAATCTGTGTATTGAGGACCTTGATACAGGTCGAGTGGTTGGGTGACCCTAACCTCCCCGTCTTAGAATATCATCAGTTATTTCTTTAAATCTATTACTGCATAGTTTTAAAAAGCCCAGCTGATCCCCAATAATGCTGGATAAGGATCTTTATCCCCCATAATGTCTATCACCTCGAAGTCTGCATATGTTTTTACTCCCGCGACATCGACTTTGACCTCCTCTAATCTGCCTATGGGCACAATGCAGTATTGGTTTTTCATTCAGAGTTGAATTGGTGAATATGTCAGCCTTGGTCTTACCAATGCTTCCCATGTCTTCCTCGACAATATATTTACATCTGACCCTAGATCAAGCATGGTGTCTTTAATCTGGAGTCCTGCGACTTGAGTATTCACCCGGAACTCTTTTCTTGTCCTTTTCTTATTTCTCTTTACTCTTCGTATGTATTTCTAAGTGGTGCCGCTTAACTCTCCTGGTCCAGTGGCCTCTTGCACCACCCTTTCTAGGTTCTGCTTTAACTATTCCAACATTGGCACGTTGATAACAATTTTTAAGAATAGACAGAACCATTCTTCAATTGTAGTACTTGTACTAATTGGGTTCTTGGTATCTTCCTTGGCCTAGGGTAATTCAAGGCCTTTTCTTCCCCTGAGTTGGGTGAAGGTTTCCACTGCTTCTTTAAAATATTACTTTTGTCTTTTTGGCCTAAATAATGGCTTTGGAGAGACTGGCCTTATCAACTTTATTGGTTCTGTCGTCTGTGCATATTCTCCGATTCTTTTTCCTCCTCACATCACTATGGCCAGAATTGGCATAGCCTAAGCCCCTATAATTCGCGGCTCTGCATTTACCAGGTTTGTTCCTCTTTGTATGACTCTTTCCTCCCACCTTTTGATGAGCTCTGGGAAGTCTTATGTTGAATGCATGTTAAATATGCACTGAGAGCACCGGGGTATTCTAAGAAGTGGACATTCCCTAGCTATGTGCCCTTCTTGGTCACAGTTGTAACATCGTACTGGCCCTCTTCCTCCATCTCTGCCTCCCCTCATGCCTCCCCCTCATCCTCTATGAGCCTCATTCACTCTATATGAAGGCCTATCCAATAATTTTGCAAGACATCTAGAGCCCTACACTGCTCTGTGTTGTGTGTGGTAGAAGCATAGAACCCACAGTATATGTTCTTTGGAACGTTGGAGTATTTTTGAAATATCGAGCATAGACGGGGTGAAAGACCCATGGTTTTTCATATTTTGAAATATTCAGTCACCACTAGATTCTGTTGCACGGGGAACCCCGGGTACTGGTGTTGTGGTGAATATAATCCCTGGGTGTTGATCTGCGTAACCCCTCCTACTGGCAAAGCTCCTGGTGCCCCTGTTGCTAATGTCCCCAAATTATGCCCTCGCAGCTGAGGACATTTAGTTACCATGTGTCCTTCCATTAGACAATGCGTATGCCAGACGTTTGGCCTCGCTGAGCGCATCGGTTGAATTTCTTTCAATTTCTCTGTCAGGCTAGCTATTTGATGTTGTAACCTCAGTATGGAAGGGTCGGAAGCTGATGCTCCTCCTTTAAATTCTTGCGGATATCCCGCCATGGCCTCTATCTTCATCGCTTGCTCCAATGCATCTTGTAATGTCTCGATCTTCTATTGTGTTAACATAGTTCTTGTTAAAGGAAGAAGGGCCTTGATAAACCAATCCCTCTGATGGTTCGGATCGATTGGATAGCTGAATTTTCCAATCACATCCTTGAATCTCCTCATTAGATCCCATGTAGTTTCCCCTTCTCGCTGCTTGATCTCCCACATTTCTGACAAACCCTGCTGATCTATTTGGGGTAATTTGAATTCCTTAATGAAATCCCTCTTTACATCGTCTATCACTGGGTTCTGATGAGCCTCGGACCACTTTATAAACCAGCACAGAGCTCTCTCCCTAAGAGTAGTCTGAAATTCTATCAACTTACCTGCTTCTGGTGTTTGTCAAGCCCTCAATATGGCCTCACAGAGGTACCAGTGTTGTTCCACAGCATTATTACCCCTCCCAAAAAACTCTGGGTACCGGGTAAATGACACCACCATGCTTCCTTGTGTGGGGATTACTAGGACAAAACCCCTGACTCCCAGTTGTGAAATGGTGTTACTAGCATTGCTGCTAGTGTGTATTGCGACTGTAGACTAAACACTATTCAACTTACTCAATTCTCATAACTTAACAAAAAATTCACCTAGTGGCTGATAGAGTACTAGGGGAAGGTTGGCACTAGAGCTACTTGAACTTTGGGGAATATAGTTACCTGGGGTTATGGGTGTCGACCCTTCTCAGAATAGCTGCTCCATCGTAACATGCAACTCCACATCGGATGTCTCTTCGGGGCGCGTGTCATCTCCGTCGTACTCCTTTCCCTTCTCTGCTTGGGATAGGCTCCTATACACCTGCCACACTTCCTTGATGGTCCCCCCCCATATCTTGGGAACACATCTGACCTTCTATCTCCTTTGTCATATAAGGCACCTTCTCCTTGTCCTTTCTGTTCCTTTCCCAGTTTTCCAACTCCTTCATCACCATTTCTCACCACTTCTCAGCGACCTGTGCCCTCTGATGTGCTCGTCATTCCCTCAACCTCTTAGAGCTCTTGAAATATATATCCCTATTCCCATTTTTGTAATATCCCTGTTTAGGGAAGCCCTATTTAGGCTGGGCCCTGCCACGTGTCCGGGGTCTGCGTAATGAGGGGTTGTTTAGCTGTCGCCCTCAGATGCTCCGGTGGGATGTTTAGCCCACCTTTAATGCGTTGGGTTGTTGCCCTCACTAAGAGTCTGAGATTTTGGTGTAGTGGTTGAGCCTTTGTGGTATCGGAGCTGAGGTCTCGAGATCAAGACTCGCGAAGCATGGTGGGCTGTAATATCACTGTTTATGGCAGCCTTATTTAGGGTGGGCCCTGCCACGTGTCTGGGGTCTGTGTAATGAGGGGTTGTTTAGCTGCTACCCTCAGATGTTCTAGTGGGATGTTTAGCCCACCTTTAACGTGCTGGGTTACTACCCTCACTAAGAGTCCGGGCTTTTGGTGTAGCGGTTGGGTCTTTGGTACTTTAATATTCCTAATTAGCCCAAGCTAATAGGAATATTTCATTTTGTCTTAATTTTCTTAGTTGATGAATAAAATGTAAAGGAGAACATAAAAAATCCTAAAAACATCCAAATAAATCAATGCCCAATGTGAACAGAGGCAAATCAAGGCTGTTTTAATAAAATACACTTGCATGTGAACAAGGGTTGAGGGGGATTGACTGGGTCAACAGGACCAAATCACATCACTATCTAGATACAATGTACCTCATGGAGGAAAAACGCATTTCTAGAAGGAGGCCCTCATGTGAAAAGGGATAATTCATCAAGGTGGTTTAGGGTTTTCCAAAGCTCCCATATTATAAAAGGAATGGAAGGCTCAAGAGAAGGTTGTTGATGATAATTGATTTTTATGTCTGCTTAGACAGTTCGAGTTCTCTTGGTTGTTTAGCAGAGACTTGTGAGGATTTCCTATTTAGGGATTCTCCCTCCTTCCATTGAGTAGCTCTTGGAGGGAATTTCACTTTCTTATACTATCAGGCATATGGCCAAGCTCCATCTCCCTTAGACAGCATAAATCCTGTTGGGGTTTACTTGTTTCAGTGAGCTGCAGCAAGTGGAGACTAGATCTTCTCAGATCTAAATTGTACTAGTGCCTCTTCTCAGTGAGTGTGTCTTTTAACCTCCTGGAAGAGTGTATTAGCTGTTGAGCTTTAGATATTGATCTTAGCACCAGGCCAACCTGTGCTTCAAGCCTACAGTGCAATTTTTCCTCTTGGACTGCGTTATCTGCAGTTGCAGAGTTGCAGGGTATTCCGACAATCATTTGGAGGAGAGATCTCTGGTGTATGGATTCTTCCTCCATCGTGGTGATCCATGGATTAGTCATCTAATCCATTTCTATTTTAGATCTAATATATTTACTATTATGTTCACTTTATATTTTCTGAATCATACTGCAGATCTGCTACAGTAAAACTCAGATCTACTCCTGTTCTTTCATGTAATACTGAGAAACCCAAGGGGGATGAATAATAAAGACATTTCTACATATGGATATGTTGTAGATCTAAAATTTTATGTAATATATTGCTCTAGATCTAAGTTTTAAGTTACTGCTGTAGTATACTACGTTTTTCAGATCTAGATCTGCAGGTCTGCACTTTTATGCAGTGAATCTCATGAAACCCTTGCCGGGTTGTCCTCTTTGAAGTGTAAAGGAGCTGGATCTCCATTTTCCTCTATATTTTCATATAATAAACTCTTGATCTAATTTTCATGACATATTGTGTCTAAACCCTTTATAAAATCATGCTGCATAAGCTTCAGTTAATTTCTGTTGAGTCAAGCCATGGGGAATGTGCATTTTTAAGCCATGTAGGGAGTGGGAGACCTGTTTAACATAGCTAGAGTCATTTTGTTTTGCTAAAATTCGGTATGTGAGTCCCACATGACCTAAGCTACGAGATTCCACCATCACTTACCCTTATTTTTATGCTCATCTCTGAAATTAACCTTTTTACAGCTAAAATAGTTTCTTTTCCCCATCTTTTGGATCATGAATCAAAATATAAGTTGATGTTGTAGTTCTGATTGAATAATATGTGTTTTAACACATCATATGAGCTTATTTAATGCTACAGTCCTTCATTGGGTACTTTCTCAAGGAAACTAGGTGTGGGAGGTCTGTATAACCCACCTAGAAAGATTTATTTCTGATATCCTCTTGGATTTAGGACTTAGATACTTATATAAAAGGGATAAAAGTTCTTATTTCAAGATCTGTAGCAGCCATTCCTAAAAAATGTGCTTTTCAGGCATGCGTTGCTAGAAGTCCTGATTTTGGGATATTACAGTGGTATCAGAACATTTTTCTTGGCTCAACTTTTGAATCTCAGGCCAAGAAGATAAAAGAAGATTAGAATGATGAAAAATATGAGATTTCTCTCATCAGTTTTAAGATCCAGAAAGGACCTTCCCCGGGAGGTTAAGCAGATGAAGAGTAGCCGTGAAACTCCTAGAGGGTTTTAAGAAGAGGAAGAGCCATGCACTTCCTATTATCAAAGAGGAGAAGACAAGAGACATAAAGGACACTTGAAATTTGAGATTATAAGTGAATACAAAGCTAAATCTAGAGCCTCCAAGGAGACTCTATCCTTACCACAGTTCATTCATCTAGAGGAATAGAGATCCTCACTGCCACTTGAGGAAGCATGTACCAGCGCTGTCACAACCTTGGAGGAGCAACTTTCATTTTCAACAGTGGAGGAAAGAATGGTAGATAGTAGACATCTAGAAGTGAGAAACCCTTTCTCATTTCTAGATGACACTTTCTTGATGAGCACTCCCCAACTCAAAGAGAGGCTTCTGTTAGTATGAATCCTTTGTCGAAGTGTACGAAAAAGGACCACTTTAGCTACGCATAACTAATAGCCCTAACAACAAAAGTGGCTGCCAATATCTTCAGATCTGCGGTTAGTTGAACATAAAAGAGCTGCAAAAACCAGATCTATGCATGGAAAGACATTAAGTAGAAAAAGTAAGGGTTTGCTCCATATACCAATAGACAAGACAAGAACGATTTTTGAAAGAATTTTTATATTAATTGGGCACCTGGGAGGAAAACAAGAAGGCGTATCCAATTCTCCTCAGTGGGATGGGTTCTTGGAAGTCCTCAGCACTTCAGATCTAGAATCTCTCTCTCTTGTTGGTGTAGAAAACCCAGACAAAGAATGGAACTCAAAGGGAGCTCACACAGCAAATAGTGGAAAAATGTGACCAAGTGTATAGATCCAGAGTGATCTAATAGGCAACAAAATGTGAAGAATGGTAGGAAAAACCCTCCTATTTATAACAAAATATTGGGTCATTCTAGATCTTGGTGCATGATTAAAATAATGTTAACCAAATCTAGATCCACCTTTTATGGAATATTTTTTTATATTTGTTGGAGGGAAAAAGTATTTGACTTGGGTCAAATCCCTTTATTTGTTAATAATAAATAAATAAATGATTTATTTATCTTTTTAAGGAAATGGTTGAAGGATAATCAAATAAATAATGATTTATTTAATTATTTGTGGGTGATTTGGTCATATTTAACAAAGAATATTATCTAAATAAGATTTAAATAATTATTCCTAGAAAATAATAAGATAAATAAAGGTTTATCTAATTAATTTCTTTGTTTTTGGGTTAAACATGACTGGGAATAATAATTAAACTATGGTTTAATTAATTATTCCATGAGGAAAATAAAAAAAAATAGGTTTGTTTAATATTTCCTTTTGGGGTTTCCTGTTTAGACCATAAACAACCTAATAAATGTGGTTTATTAAGTTATTTTACATAGTGAAAGCAATTTTACTTAGGGTAAAATTGGTCTTACATGGTGCACTTGGGTCCATCTAATGATAATAGGTTAGATGACCAAAAAATGGTGTAATAGATTGCCCCCCAGCGTGCGAGTGTTAGGAGCAAATCGTATGACCGAAGTACGTTGTAAGAACTCAATCACCAGACATCAAGAGGGAAGTCAGAGAGAGAAATGTAAGGTAGACGAGTGTGCTGAAGAACTAGACCCTAAGGAGACGAGACTCACAGGTGCAACAAGTCTCTTTTTATGAGAGGGTACCTGTGCTAAAGGCGGCGGGGGAGGCATACCTATGCCCGCTGAGACAAAGTACAAAGGAATAGTGTGTCCAGTAAACAAGGGACCGAACCATAAAGTACAACCGGCATAAACATGAGCCAGATAATAATACAATGAGGAATCCCACATACATGTTGTGCCTAGGATAACAGCCAGGACTTATACAATAATATCTGAGTACATGAGATACAAATACAACCCAAATGACCCCTATAAGCGGGGAAGGGCTCACAAAATCTGACTGATACATGCAAATCAAAGAGGCGCTCCAAGTGGCTAAGGCCAACATCATCAAATATATGGAGTTGCATCGAAGGCTGCAATGAAGAGTTCATCCGGGCATGTGGGGGGCTACCTACAGGGCCACCCCCTCATGAGGGCTGAGACATCTCACACACACCCGGGAGTCACCAATAGCTGCTGCTGCATCACTGAGCCATCAAGCATACGAATCTCGATCATGCTGAAAGGAGCTAGAGTGGAGAAACAATCAAGTCAAAGGGTAATGAGAGATCCCTTTGCCTGATCCGAGGCACCGAACAAGAGTGGAAGCTGGAACCAAGGTACATTTCCCTCTAGACCTGGCTTCTGGAATGAATGAGTTGATGTCGACAGAAGGAGGTCCGCCATAGGTGAGGCAATGAGAGATCCTCAACTACGGCACAAGAGAAAATAGTAGAGCGATGGACAGACTGACACTAATGATGATGGTGAAATTGAAGGGACTGAGTAGCGAATGGACGACTTCCCTTGTTAGAGAATAAAGGGCATGAATGACCCAGCAGCGACTGACGCAATATCATAAGGGATAGGAGACAGTGGGACTGAAGGCCATAATGTGCGACACAAGAGAGAGACCAAGCAATGAAGGATGGAGGGTTATGGCAGGGTACAAAGGGACTCGGGATGGACTCCATGAAAGCGATGATGACTCAACTTGGATGCTCTAAAAAAGGGCGACTCGATGGTGCTGCTACATAGTAAAGGCCCAATGGGGGACCATGAAAACATGAGTACAATATGGTAACTCATGACGAAAATCGACACGAACAAAGACAAGTAAGGAGGCAAAATGGTGCCCCAAGTACAAGTGGCGTAAGTGAAGAAATGTGATTTTAAGGAGAGGTGAAGTGACCCTTATTGGACAAAATGTGTCCTGGTGAAGTATCAAATCACCAAAAACTAACAAATACCCATTTGAGGGCTCGGTGAGAGCTTTCCAACGGTACGGACGGTTTGTCAAATGGTGCTACGGTATGGTCGCAGCAGGTGAAAGAAGAAACAAGGGTTCTCTTTTAATAAGGCAGTTTTCCCTCCAAATTCACTCATTTGCTAGTGTTGCTGTGGTGAATGTAGAGAGGAGAGAAGGCCCTAAATATTGCGGTGAGCGTAGCGGACAAACTGACTGTTGGAATCGATATCCGTCAGTTGCAGGTAAGAGGCCTAACCTTACTCTTTCATTTTGATGGATTGAAAGTTCAGCTTAGGGCCCAAAATCTCAGTAACAGACCCTCCTACATCTCTACGGTCGGGTCGCACTTTTTGGGCCAAAAAGTGCAACCTGGGAAGTAGGTTTCAGGGCAAAAAGTGTGACCTATCCCAGAATTGCGCAGAAAACTGCGACCTCGGAGATGAGGGGGTTTTAGTGTTGTTTTATGGCTGAGAGTTGGGTTTTTGTGTTTGGTTATGGTATTCCCGATATGTATGCTAACAAAAATGATGTTTTTGTGCAGATATGGCAGATATATGGGTTAACTGGAGAGAGAGAGAGACTTGGGTACATTACGGGCAGAGATCCAGGCAGATCAGGGCGTCCGTCGTGTGTTGGCCAGGTTTGGGGTTCTAAAGTTTTTGGAGAACCCTTTGATGAGAGCGGGAGAGCCTTTGTTGGCCCAGATTATCAGTTACTGGGATCCAGAGCATGAGGTCTTTGTAGTGCAGGGGCACAAGATCAAACTGACAGTCCAGGATGTGTATTTCCTGACGAGTCTCCCGCCACTGGGGATGGTGGGAAACACGCAGCCAATATTACCGCGGGGGTGGCATATCATGGAGTTTGTGGAGCGACAATGTCGACCGGGTCTCCAAGTCAAGGGGACTCGGATACCGATCGGGGACCTAGAGAGATTAGAGACCCGTGTAGTGGCCGCAGCAGTGATGCGTATCCTGGGCAACCAGGCGCTCCATCACATCACTGGGGGGAAGATGATGATTGTGGAGAGTGTGTTAAGTGGGACCTACTATGGGTGGGCCCAAATGATGCTGGTGTCACTAAAGTGACAGTTGTCGCTCTGCAAGTGGCAAGTTAACCACGATTGCTCGTATGGGACTTTATTGTGCGCCTTCTTCTTTGAGAAGATCCCAACCTTGCGGCCTCGTATACAGCTCCCAGATGGGGGCCCGAGAGAGCCCAGGATGCGCCGGTGGGGGCGGCTACTGTGCAGAGGAGGAGAAGGGGCAGTCGGGCGAGTGTTTTGACCTGAGTTCTTTGCCCATTGGGATCAGATGCCGTTATACATAGACGACTATCCCTATAGTGGGATGAGTTATTGTGGGGATCTGGACTTACCACTTTCGCCTGGTCGAGTATGGGGGCCCGATGGTAAGTCATAAGTGGGAGCTAAGAGAGAGCGAAGGAACCAGTCCATATAGATCCGATCTTCGAAGGGGGTAGCTCGACATAAGCTGCGTCTTCGTCGCCATTCCTGAACATGAGCGGAAAGGCGGGTTGAAGAGGTTTTCTTGAATGAGGTCAAAAGCTCCGTACCAGTATCATATCGGAGGGGGAGCTGGAAGTAAGATAAAAAGGCTTGGGCAATGGTCACAAAGGTGGTATGGGAAGAGGTGGCTTGGTCTACATACCATTTAGAAGCTTCGCCGGTAAGCGTGCATTGGAACAATCGAAGATGGATGGAGTCATCGGTAATGGAATTGGAGGAACACCACATGTGGAAAGATTGGACATGATTGGTTGGATCTTCTCCAGCAAGGCCTTAGAACTTAGGTATGTCGGAGTGCTATGCCAACCAACATCGTGGCGTGATAGGGTCATTGATCAACTGATTGAAATCAGGGAGGCTGAGGCCTGCGATGTATGGCAGCAAGGGTATGGCTGAGGTAGTTCCTGTGGCGATTCCGCTAGTAGTAGTTCCGGAATTAGGGCCGGGAGCACCGCTAGCGTTAGGCCCTGGACCAGACATAGTGAAGGTGACAGGGGGAGAACCAGAAGGAGAAGGAGAACCCAATGAATCAGAAGAGGAGTCGAAGTGCGGACTCGGAGGAGGACTGGCTCGACGACGGCGGGACGGAGCAGGTCGATCGACCGGAAACTGAGGGTGAAGGCCAAGAAGTCTCCGAGAAGTGCGCCTTGGGGGCGTAATGATGACAACACAAAAATGACACAAGGGGAAGTAGAATGACCACAAGGTCAAGGGGGTGCGGAATCAAGTGATTACAATGTCGAAACAAGTGCAGATAGGTGCAGTGTCAATTGATTTTAAAGTCTTTGCCTGGCGGTGTAAACCAGGCTCTTCTTCGCTTAGGGTGAGTGTGTGGCGTGCGTTAATTTTAATTTTTAAACCATTTTCGTTTTGAGAGCAAGAAAAAATTGTGCTGCGTAATTGAAAATAAATCTACAGAGAATAGTATATAATGCTGAAATAACAGAAAAATAACAGCTACTATTGCATCGATTCAACCCAAGAAGGCGGGTCGCTCAAAACTAATCTAAAAAAGGGCAAAAATCTAGTCAAAACACACTTAAAAAGAGGCCAATAGATCTAGGGTCAAAAGGGACGGGGATCTAAAGGATAAAGCTGCTGAAAAGAGGTGCAGATCACAGCCAAGAGATAGAGGCAAGGTGGCTCGAAAAAAAGAGGAAATCAGCAAAAAGCAGAAAGGAAAGGGAGGAGGTCCTAAAGGGAGGCCCAAACAAAATGACAAGAGGTGATTTGAAAGGAAGAAAAGTTGATTTAAAGGGATCTGAGGAGGAGGTATCAGATCTGAAAAAGGGAAGGCAGAAACTCTAAAAAACAGACGGCTGAAACAGCTAAAAACTCTTCCACAAAAATTGGAGGGTACTGAAGCCCTAGGGGGCTATGTTCCCACTTAGATGAGTAAAAGCAGATCAGAACTAGGTCAAAGCGGGCAGAGACAGAGGATGGAAAACCCTAATAGAAGCTTTAGTAAAACCCAGAAAAATTGCAGAAAAACCACTGAAAAATTGGTAGGTCGCAGGTTCTGAACTGTTTTCAGTGCAGGTCGCAGAAAAGAGGCTAAAAAGTGCGACCTGAAGGTCCAGGTCGCATTTTTTGGGCTGAAAAGTGTGACCCCCTGTTCCGGTTGTCTCGGCGGCAGATTTTCGGAAAATTTGTCGTCTCAGTTGCGGCTGATGTCGCTTACCTGCGCAATAGGGCCAGAAATACACGGAAGTTAGAAATTTTATTGTTTTAGGGTTTTATAGGGGAAAAACAACATGAAAATATGAAAAACAAAAAGTTGAATAGAAACCCTAGGGTCTGAAGTAGCTGGATATGCATGAATATGAAAAATGACAGCGGTCGTAATTTAAAACCCGTGTGGAGTCGCCATTTGTTAGTATGAATCCTTTGTCGAATTGTACGAAAAAGGACCACTTTAGCTACGCATAACTAATAGCCCTAACAACAAAAGTGGCTGCCAATATCTTCAGATCTGCAGTTAGTTGATCAAGAAAAGAGCTGCAAAAAACCAGATCTATGCATAGAAAGACATTAAGCAGTAAAAAGAAGGGTTTTCTCCATATACCAATAGACAAGACAAGAACAATTTTTAAAAGAATTTTTGTATTAAGGGCACCTGGGAGGAAAACAAGAAGGCGTATCCAATTCTCCTCAGTGGGATGGGTTCTTCGAAGTCCTCAGCACTTCAGATCTAGAATCTCTCTCTCTTGTTGGTGTAGAAAACCCAGACAAAGAATGGAACTCAAAGGGAGCTCACACAACAAATAGTGGAAAAATGTGACCAAGTGTATAGATCCAGAGTGATCTAATAGGCAACAAAAGGTGAATAATGGTAGGAAAAACCCTCCTATTTATAACAAAATATTGGGTCATTCTAGATCTTGGTGCATGATTAAAATAATGTTAACCAAATCTAGATCCACCTTTTATGGAATATTTTATTATATTTTTTGGAGGGAAAAAGTATTTGAACGATAATTAAATAAATAATGATTTATTTAATTATTTGTGGGTGATCTGGTCATATTTAACAAGGAATATTATCTAAATAAGATTTAAATAATTATTCCTAGAAAATAATAAGATAAATAAAGGTTTATCTAATTAATTTCTTTGTTTTTGGGTTAAACATGACTGGGAATAATAATTAAATTATGGTTTAATTAAGTATTCCATGAGGAAAATTAAACAAAATAGGTTTGTTTAATATTTCCTTTTGGGGTTTTCTGTTTAGACCATAAACAACCTAATAAATGTGGTTTATTAAGTTATTTTACATAGTGAAAGCAATTTTACTTAGGGTAAAATTGGTCTTACATGGTGTACTTGGGTCCATATAATAATAATAGGTTAGATGACCAAAAAATGGTGTAACAGCTTCTACCTGCAGCAGGTCCAATACCCCACTGGTTTTGGAAGACCATGCAGGAGGAGGAGGTCTCATCAAGAGTTCCCATGAGAGGTGCACTTCAACATTTCATGTAGTGCCAAGTTTTTCAACAGTCTGAGGAGGCTCTTTCCTTCTCACCCTTGGATCTTCATGGATTCAAGGAGGAACAGATGGATGATGGAGTACATCTTCATATGTATAACATATCTCATGTGTGTGTTGGACACTTCTTGAGCCATACACATCATGATGGGAGGTTTTTGCCCACCACCTATTTGGATCCTTATGGGGTCAAATTGATCCTTGAGAAGATTTCATTTCAACATCCCATGAAATGCAAGAGCAGAAATCTGATTTGGGAGAATGACAGTCTTCTTTGGGAGAGTGCTAAGGAAGGACAAGATGGAAGGCATCCACATGTGGATGGATGGGTGTGGATGATGAGAAAGGAGCTAGAAAGCTACTTGCAAATCTATGATAATGAGCAGCAGGAGGCTTGGCTACGTTGGTTACTCTTGAAAGAGTTTGGTCATCATCCTCTTTCCAAGGGTATGTGGCCGGATACTTGCATCATGGGGCAGCAAGGAGTATGGACACATTGTGTTGACATAAAATTCTTCATGTCAATCACCATGTTTTCACTACATGATTTGGATGATGGAAGTATGAGGAGGCAGCAAAAGATTTTGTTGCTTGGGATGTTCTTGGGAGAGCAAGAGAAGATTTTCTCTCATAGTTTTTATGATGTTTCAGGAGTAGAAGATGGCACTATCACAGTGCAAAGGGGATACTCCTTGGCCTTATATGTTCAAGAGGTACTTTCCCCATGGGGAGACTTCTTATGTGTAGCAGCATTATGGGAGATGCCTTTGACATTCTACATGTCAAAGATTGGAGCCATGAGTTTGAGGGAGCTTGTTTGCATAGGCCAACAGTGTTGCCACTTTGGAGCTAGGGCTTATTGATAGAGTATCCCCAGGCTCATTTCACACTTGATGCACTTTATGGGCAAAGAGGAGGTAAGAAATATGAGGTAGTATATGAGGACATCTATTACTATGATGTACTCTTCTTGTGTTGGATTTCCAAGCATGAGGGAGAGGGTTTGCAGGAAGCACTTGCTTCATTTCTCTTCATGGGAGTGTGCCAAACTACTATGAAGGATCCATTCATGGATCCATGTGTCTACTTACTTCCAACATATGGTGAGAGCTTGGGTTGTGCAACACAATATTTGCATGCTCTCACCTTCTCTTGGAAGTGCATTGCTCCAAAAGTAAGCAAGCTCCTGATTTTGTTCCATGACCAATGTTGGGCAAAACTATATGATGGAGACAACCATCTCTATGTGGCCTTGGGAAGCTATTTTGTGATTACATGTATGTTCAGTTGATTCATATGATTAACCATGTATTAAGAAACAATTTTCCATGTATTTCTCTGAAGCAAAAATTTGAAAAACGACGTTGTCATTGCTTGGGAAACTATTGGTACTTTCCAGCACCTTATGGAACCATCAATAATTCGCCTATTATGATGCATATCATGATCCCACTTGCTGATGTTGTTTTTATCTTGATGGGAAACATGATGCTGAGTAAGGCACATGGTTTGAATGTGTCCTTTTGGGAAGGAGATTCCCACATTTTCTGCAGTATATGTTCTAATGGGAACATGGGAGGAGTTATGGCCACCATAGCCAAATATTTCTTTCTCTTGGAGGTGGGCCAAATGTGTGATGGAATGCCATATTATGACGCTCTCCTATCCATCACATGTGGAATTTTTTGGGCCAAATGGTCTTACAACATTAGAGGAAGGATCTTTATAGATCTAATATCCTGCTCTCCCTACGTCTCCTCAAAATATAGATGTCTAAGACCTTCCAGATCATCATCGTCCATTTCACTGTTTATCTTCTTACATGCTACTGACTATATGATGCTTTGGTTTGGGAGTTGTTGGTCATCTTCCTCCTGATTCTTCGGGAAAAATAGTACCTTTTTAATAGCCTGTAATGCTTGGGTGACTGGTTCTATTTTTCCTTAAAATAGGAAGCACTGTGTAAATTTCTCTGCAACTTCTTCCCAAGTGCTAATTCCTCTTCTCCTCTCCTCTGTTAGGTACCAAGCTTGTGGAATCACATCCAGTGAATGTATAAACTTGTGGACCCACAACTTTTCTAGGTATCCTGCAATTTTCCATTGATCCTCACATTCTTTCAAATGTTTTATGCAGTCTGAGTCCCCTTGGAATTTTTGAGTGAAATGTGGTTCCTCTTCTTCCTTGAACCTGGCTTTCAATGCTACCGCAACTTTGTCCCATTGCGATCATAGTGAGTTGTGGTGGTTACTCCACCATCTTGTTGATGTGGATTGTAAGGCCATATCCATGAGTGATACTCTATGGTCCACTGGCACCTTATCTTCTATTTTGGCAATAAAAGTATTCACAACGTTCATATTTGATAACATTGGGTAATCTCTTACCTCAATCCTGATCCAATTAATTCTTCTGAGGTTGGCGCATATTCTGGTATTGGTCTCATATCCCCCTTGCTTCCAATCATCCCAGGCTATCTCCGAGCCTAAGTCTGAGCTTTGAATACTTCTCCAACTCACTAATCCCCCCACTATCGAGTTGATATAATATTCCCATTTTCCTGCAGTCATCTAATACAAATGATTGAGAAGCTGAGCATCTTCTCTGTTGTCAATGGACTCTGTGTATCGAGGACCTTGACATAGGTCGAGTGGTTGGGTGACCCTAACCTCCCCATCTTAGAATATCATCAATTATTTCTTTAAATCTATTACTGCATAGTTTTAAAAATCCCAGCTGATCCCTAGTAATGCTGGATAGGGATCTTTATCCCCCATAATGTCTATCACCTCGAAGTCTGCATATGTTTTTACTCTCGCAACATCGACTTCGACCTCCTCCAGTCTGCCTATGGGCACAATGCAGTATTGGTTTTCCATTCAGAGTTGAATTGGTGAATATGTCAGCCTTGGTCTTCCCAATGCTTCCCATGTCTTCCTCGCCAATATATTTACATCTGACCCTAGGTCAAGCATGGTGTCTTTAATCTGGAATCCCGCGACTTGAGTATTCACCCAGAACTCTTTTCCTGTCCTTTTCTTATTTCTCTTTACTCTTCGTATGTATTTCTAATTTTTTCTTCTTAACTCCCCTAGTCCAGTGGCCTCCTGCACCACCCTTTCTAGGTTATGTTTTAACTGTTCCAACATTGGCGCGTTGTTAATAATTTTTAAGAATAGACAGAACCATTATTCAATTGTAGTACTTGTACTAACTGGGTTCTTGGTATCTTCCTTGGCCTAGGGTATTTCAATGCCTTTGCTTCCCTCGAGTTGGGTGAAGGTTTCCACTGCTTCTTTAAAGTATTGCTTTTGTCTTTCTGGCCTAAACAATGGTTTTGGAGAGACTGGCCTTATCAAATTTATTGGTTCCGTCGTCTGTGCATCTTCTTCGGTTCTTTTTCCTCCTCATGTCACTATGGCCACATTTGGCATAGCCTGAGCCTCTATTATTCGTGGCTCTACATTTACCAGGTTTGTTCCTCTTTGTCTGGATCTTTCCTCCCACCTTTTGATGAGCTCTGCGCAGTCTTATGTTGAATGTGTGTTAACTATGCACTGAGAGCACCAGGGTATTCTAAGAAGTGGAAATTCCCTAGCTACATGCCCTTCTTGGTCACAGTTGTAACATCGTACTAGCCCTCTTCCTCCAGCTCCCCATCCCCTCATCCCTCCCCCTCATCCTCTATGAGCCTCATTCACTCTATATGAAATCTTGTCCAATCATTCCGCCAAGGCATCCAGAGCCCTACACTGCTCTGTGTTGTGTGTGGTAGAAGCACAGAACCCACAGTATATGTTGTTTGGAACGTTGGAGTATTTTTGCAATATCGGGCATAGATGGGGTGAATGACCCATGGTTTTTCATATTTCGAAATATTTAGTTACCGCTGGATTCTGGTTCGCGGGGAACCTCAGGTACTGGTGTTGCGCTGAATATAATACCTGGGTGTTGATCTGCGCAACCCCTCCTACTGGCAGAGTTCCTGGTGCCCCTGTTGCTGATGTCCCCACATTCTACCCTCACAGCCGAGGACATTCATTTACCATGTGTCCTTCCATTAGACAATGCGTACACCAGATGTTTGGCCTCGCTGAGCGCATCGGTTGAATTTCTTTCAATTTCTCCGTCAGGCTAGCTATTTGATGTTGTAACCCCAGTATGGAAGGGTCGGAAGCTGATGCTCCTCCTTTAAATTCTTGTGGATATCCCGCCATGGCCTTTATCTTCATCGCTTGCTCCAATGCATCTTGTAACGTCACGATCTTCTATTGTGTTAGAAAAGTTATTGTTAAAGGAAGAAGGGCCTTGATAAACCAATCCCTCTGATGGTTCAGATTGATTGGATAGCTGAGTTTTCCAATCACATCCTTGAATCTCCTCATCAAATCCCATGCAGTTTCCCCTTCTCGCTGCTTGATCTCCCACATTTCTGACAAATGCTGCTGATCTATTTGGGGTAATTTGAATTCCTTAATGAAATCCCTCTTTACATCGTCTATCACTGGGTTATGATGAGCGACCACTTTATAAACCAGTGCAGAGCTCTCTCCCTAAGAGTAGTCTGAAATTCTATCAACTTACCTACTTCTGGTGTCTATCAAGCCCTCCATATGGCCTCACAGAGATACCAGTGTTGTTCCACAACATTATTACCCCTCCCAGAAAACTCGAGGTACCGAATAAATGATCCCGCCATGACTCCTTGAGTGGGGGTTACCAGGACAAAACCCCTAACTCCCGGTTGTGAAATGGTGTTACTAGCACCGCTGCTAGTGTGTATTACTGCTATAGACTAAACACTATTCAACTTACTCAATTCCCGTAACTTAACAAAAAATTCACCTAGTGGCTGATAGAGTACTAGGGGAAGGTTGGTACTAGAGCTACTTGAACTTTGGGGAAAATAGTTACCTGGGGTTATGGGTGCCGACCCTTCTCAGAATAGCTGCTCCATTGCAACATGCAACTCCACATCGGATGTCTCTTCGGGGGACGTGTCATCTCCGTCGTACTCCTTTCCCTTCTCTACTTGGGCTATGCTCCTATACACCTACCGCACTTCCATGATGTTCCCCCCCATATCTTGGGAACACATCTGACCTTCTATCTCCTTTGTCATATAAGGCATCTTCTCCTTGTCCTTTCTATTCCTTTCATATTTTTCCAACTCCTTCATCACCCTTTCTCACCAATTCTCGACGATCTGCGCCCTTCAATGTGCTCGTCGTTCCCTCAACCTCTTGGAGGTCTTGACATCCATATCCCTATTCCCATTTTTGTAATATCTCTGTTTAGGGCGGCCCTGTTTAGGATGGGGCCTGCCACGTGTCCAAGGTCTGCGTAATGAGGGGTTGTCTAGCTATCACCCTCAGATGCTCCGGTGGGCTGTTTAGCCCACCTTTAACGTGCTGGGTTTCTGCCCTCACTAAGAGTTTGAGCTTTTGGTGTAGTGGTTGAGCCTTTGTGGTACCAGAGCCGAGGTCTTGAGGTCGAGACTCGAGAAGCGTGGTGGGCTGTAATATCCCTGTTTATGGTAGCCCTATTTAGGGTGGGCCCTGCCACATGTCTGGGGTCTGCGTAATGAGGGGTTGTTTAGCTGTCGCCCTCAGATGCTCCGGTGGGCTGTTTAGCCCACCTTTAACATGCTGGTTGCTTTCCTCACTAAGAGTCTGGGATTTCGGTGTAGTGGTTGGGCCTTTGGTACTGTAATATTCCTATTTAGCCCAAGCTAATAGGAATATTTCATTTTGTGTTAATTTTCTTAATTAATAAATAAAATGTAAAGGAGAACATAAAAACTCCTAAAAACATTCAAATAAATCAATGCCCAATGTGAATAGAGGAAAATTAGGGCTGTTTCAATAAAATACACTTGCATGTGAACAAGGGTTGAGGGGGATTGACTGGGTCAACAAGACCAAATCACATCACTGTCTAGATACAATGTACCTCATGGAGGAACAACGCAGTTCTAGAAGGAGGCCCTCATGTGAAAAGGGATAATTCATCAATGTGGTTTAGGGTTTTCCAAATCTCTCATCTTATAAAAGGAAGGGGAAGTCTCAAGAGAAGGTTGTTGATGATAATTTATTTTTATGTCTGCTTAGACAATTCGAGTTCTCTTGGTTGTTTAGCAGACACTTGTGAGGATTTCCTGTTTAGGGATTCTCTCTCCTTCCATTGAGTAGCTCTTGGAGGGCATTGCACTTTCTTCCACTATCAGGCATATGGCTAAGCTCCATCTCCCTTAGCATAAATCCTGTTGGGGTTTACTTTTTTCAGTGAGCTGCAACAAGTGGATACTAGATCTGCTCAGATCTAGATTGTACTAGTGCCTCTTCTCAGTGAGTGTGTCTTTTAACCTCCTGGAAGAGTGTATTAGCTGTTGAGATTCAGATCTTGATCTTGGCACCAGGCCAACCTATGATTCAAGCCTACAGTGCATTTTTTCCTCTTGGAATGAGTTATCTGCAGTTGTAGAGTTGCAGGGTATTCTGGCAATCATTTGGAGGAGAGATCTCTGGTGTATGGATTCTTCCTCCACCGTGGTGATCCATGGATTAGCCATCTAATCCATGTATATTTCAGATATTATATATTTAATGTTATGTTCACTTCAGATTTTCTTAATCATACTACATTTCTGCGGCAGTAAAACTCAGATCTACTCCTGTTCTTTCATGTAATGTTGAGAACCCCAAGGGGGATGTATAATAAAGACATTTCTACATATGGATCTATTGTAGATCTAATTGTTTATGTAATATATTTCTCTAGATCTAAGTTGTAAGTTACTGTTGCAGTATACTACGTTTTTCATATCTAGATCTACAGATCTGCACTTTTATGCAGTGAATCTCATGAAACCCTTGCCAAGTTGTCCTCTTTGAAGTGTAAAGGATATGGATCTCCATTTTCCTCTATATTTTCATGTAATAAAATCTTGATCTTATGTTCATGACATATTGTTTCTAAACCCTTTATAAAATCACGTTGCATAAGCTTCAGTTAATTTCTGTTGAGTCAAGCCATGGGGAATGGGCATTTTTAAGCCATGTTGGTAGTGGGAGACCTGTTTAACATAGCTAGAGTCATTTGTTTTTGCTGAAATTTGGTATGTGAGTCCCACATTACCTAAGCTATGAGATCCCACCATCACTTGCCCTTATTTGTACGCTCATATCTGAAATTAACCTTTTTAGGGCTAAAATAGTTGTTTTTCCTCATATTTTGGATCATGAATCAGAATATAAGTTGATGTTGTAGTTCTGATTGAAGAATATGTGTTTTAACACATCATATGAGCTTATTTAATGCTGCATATCCACTATTGTGCTTATATTTTGCTGCAGTCCTTCATTGGGCACTTTCTCAAGGCAACTAGGTGTGGGAGATCTGTATAACCCACCTAGAAAGATTTCTTTCTGATATCCTATTGGATTTATGACTTAGATACTTAGATATAAGGGATCCAAGTGCTTATTTCAAGAGCTATAGCAGCCATTCCTAAAAAATGTGTTTTTTAGGCATGCCTTGCTAGCAGTCTCGATTTTGGGATATTACAGTGGTATCAGAGCATCTTTCTTGGCTCAGCCTGTGAGTCTCAGCCCGAGAAGATAAAAGAAGATCAAAATGATGAAGAATATGAGATTTCTCTCATTAGTTTTCAGATCTAGAAAGGACCTTCCCCACGAGGTTAAGCATATGAAGAGTTGTAGTGAAACTCCTAGAGGGTTTCAAGAAGAGGAAGAGCCCTGCACTTCCTATTCTCAAAGAGGAGAAGACAAGAGGCATAGCGGACACTTGGAATCTGAGATTATAAGTGAATACAAAGCCAAATATATAGCCTCCAAGGAGACTCTAGCTTTACCTCAGTTCATTCAGCTAGAGGAAGAGAGATCCTCACTGCCACTTGAGGAAGCATCTACCAGCGCTATCACAACCTTGGAGGAGCAGCCTTCATGTTCAACAGTGGAGGAAAGAATGGTAGATAGTAGACATCTGGAAGTGAGAAACCCTTTCTCCTTTCTAGATGAAACTTTCTCAATGAGCACTCCCCAGCTCTAAGAGAGGCTTCTACCTGCAGCAGGTCTAATACCCCACTGGTTTTGGAAGACCATGCAGGAGGAGGAGGTTTCATTGAGAGTTCCCATGAGAGGTGCACTTCAACATTTCACGGAGTGCCAAGTTTTTCAACAGTCTGAGGAGGCTCTTTCCTTCTCACCCTTGGATCTTCATGGATTCAAGGAGGAACAGATAGATGATGGAGGACATATTCAGATGGATAACATCTCTCATGTGTGTGTTGGACACTTCTTGAGCCATACACATCATGATGGGAGGTTTTTTCCTACCACCTATTTGGATCCTTATGGGGTCAAATTGATCCTTAAGAATATTGCATTTTAACATCCCATGAAATGCAAGAGCAGAAATTTGATTTGGGAGAATGACACACTTCCTTGGGAAAGTGCTAAGGAAGGATAATATGGAAGGAACCCACATGTGGATGGATGGGTGTGGATGATGAGCAAGGATATGGAAAGCTACTTGCAAATCTATGATAATGGACAATAGGAGGCTTGGCTGCGTTGGTTACTCTTGAAAGAGTTTGGTCATCATCCTCCTTCCAAGGGTATGTGGCAGGACACTTGCATCATGGGGCAACAAGGAGCATGGACACATTGTGTTGACATAACATTCTTCATGTCAATCACCATGTTTTCACTACATGATTTGGATGATGGAAGTGTGAGGAGGCAGCAAAAGATTTTGTTGCTTGGGATGTTCTTGGGAGAGCAAGGGCAAATTTTCTCTCATAGTTTTCATGATGTTGTAGGAGTAGAAGATGGCACTATCACAGTGCAAAGGGGCTACTCCTTGGCCTTAGATGTTCAAGAGGTACTTTCCCCATGGGAGAGACTTCTTATGTGTAGCAGCATTATGGGAGATGCCTTTGACATTCTACATGTCAAAGATTGGAGCCATGAGTTTGAGGGAGTCTGTTTGCATAGGCCAACAACGTTGCCACTTTGGAGCTGGGGTTTATTGATGGATTATCCCCAGGATCATTTCACACTTGATGCACTTGATGGGCAAAGAGGAGGTAAGAAAGATGAGGTAGTAGATGAGGACATCTATTACTATGATGTACTCTTCTTGTGTTGGATTTCCAAGCATGAGGGAGAGGGTTTTCACGCAGCACTTGGTTCATTTATCTTCATGGGAGTGTGCCAAACTACTATGGAGGATCCATTCATGGATCCATGTGTTTTCTTACTTCCAACATATGGTGAGAGCTTGGGTTGTGCAACACAATATTTGCATGCTCTCACCATCTCTTGGCAGTGCATTGCTCCAATAGTAAGCAAGCTCCTGATTTTGCTCCATGACCAATGTTGGGCCAAACTATATGATGGAGAAAACCATCTCTTATGTGGCCTTGGGCAGATGTTTTGTGATTACATGTACGTTCATTTTATTCATATGATTAACCATGTATCAAGAAACAATTTTCCATGTATTTCTCTGAAGCAGCAGTTTGACAAACGATGCTGTCACCACTTGGGAGACTGTTGGTACTTTCCAGCACCTTATAAAACCATCAGTAATTCCCCTGTTATGATGCCAATCATGATCCCACTTGCTGATGTTGTTTTTATCTTGATGGGAGACATGATGTTGAGTAAGGCACATGGTTTGAATGTGTCCTTTTGGGAAGGAGATTCCCACATTTTCTGTAGTACATGTTCTAATGGGAACATGGGAGGAGTTATGGCCACCATAGCCAAATATGTTTTTCTCTTGGAGGTCGGCCAAATGTGTGATGGAATGCCATATGATGACGCTCTCCTATCCATCACATGTGGAATGATTTGGGCCAACTGGTTTTATAGCGTTGGAGGAAGGATCTTTAAAGATCTAATATTCATGTTGCCACTTGAGGGCATTATCATTGCAGCCCAAGATCAGCAAGAACTCTGCACTTATCTTAAGTGGAGAGGAGGACAGCGTGGGGTAGGCAATTTTGTCTACTAGGTTTAGTTTTTCAGCCCACCTTCTTTGCAGGAACCTAAGGTGGAGGAGAATTTTCTGGAGTTACCATGTTGGGAGGTGACTCATGTTGTATGAATGATTGCTTGGGAGAAGATGCTTTCCCCATCCATTTCAGTTCTAACCTTGCAGTTGCTTGAGGACAAGCAACACTTTTGGAGGGGACGACTGTAATATTCCTAATTAGCCCAAGCTAATAGGAATATTTCATTTTTTGTTAATTTTCTTAATTGATGAATAAAATGTAAAGGAGAACATAAAAACTCCTAAAAACATCCAAATAAATCAATGCCCAATGTGAATAGAGGCAAATCAGGGTTGTTTCAATAAAATACACTTGCATGTGAACAAGGGATGAGGGGATTGACTGGGTCAATAGGACCAAATCACAACACTTTCTAGATACAATGTACCTCATGGAGGGACAACGCAGTTTTAGAAGGAGGCCCCCATGTGAAAAGGGATAATTCATCAAGGTGGTTTAGGGTTTTCCAAATCTCTCATCTTATAAAAGGAAGGGGAAGGCTCAAGAGAAGGTTGTTGATTATAATAGATTTTTATGTCTTCTTAGACAATTCGAGTTCTCTTGGCTGTTTAGCAGAGACTTGTGAGGATTTCCTGTTTAGGGATTCTCTCTCCTTCCATTGAGTAGCTCTTGGAGGGCATTGCACTTCTCTTCCACTATCAGGCATATGGCCAAGATCCATCTCCCTTAGATAGCATAAATCCTGTTGGGATTTACTTGTTTCAGTGAGCTGCAGCAAGTGGAGACTAGATCTGCTCATATCTAGATTGTACTAGTGCCTCTTCTCAGTGAGTGTGTCTTTTAACCTCCTGGAAGAGTGTATTAGCTGTTGAGATTCAGATATTGATCTTGGCACCAGGCCAACCTGTGCTTCAAGCCTACAACACAGTTTTTCCTCTTGGACTGAGTTATCTTCAGTTGCAGAGTTGCAAGGTATTTCAGAAATCATTTGGAGGAGAGATCCCTAGTGTATGGATTATTCCTCCATCGTGGTGATCCATGGATTAGCCATCTAATCCATGTATATTTTAGATCTAGTATATTTATTGTTATTTTCACTTCAGAATTTCTGAATCATACTGTAGATCTGCTACAGTAAAACTCAGATATACTCCTGTTCTTTCATGTAATGCTGAGAACCCCAAGGGGGATGTATAATAAAGACATTTCTACATATGGATCTGTTATAGATCTAATTGTTTATGTAATATATTGCTATAGATCTAAGTTGTAAGTTACTGTTGCAGTATACTACGTTTTTCATATCTAGATCTGTAGATATGCACTTTTATGCAATGAATCTCATGAAACCCTTGTCGGGTTGTCCTCTTTGAAGTGTAAAGGAGTTGGATCTCCATTTTCCTCTATATTTTCATGTAATAAACTCTTGATATTTTTTTCATGACATATTGTGTTTAAATCCTTCATAAAATCATGCTTCATAAGCTTCATTTAATTTCTACTGGGTCAAGCCATGGGGAATGGGCATTTTTAAGCCTTGTCGGGAGTGGGATACCTGTTTAACTTAGATAGAGTCATTTTTTTTTTCTGAAATTTGGTATGTGAGTCCCACATGACCTAAGCTACGAGATCCCATGGTCACTTTCCCTTATTTTTATGCTCATCTCTGAAATTAACCTTTTTAGGGCTAAAATAGCTGCTTTTCCCCATCTTTTGGATCATGAATCAGAATATAAGTTGTCGTTGTAGTTATGATTGAAGGATATGTGTTTTAACACATCATATGAGATTATTTTATGGTGAATATCCACTATTTTTCTTATATATTTCTGCAGTCCTTCATTGGGCACTTTCTCAAGGCAACTAGGTGTGGGAGATCTGTATAACCCACCTAGAAAGATTTCTTTTTGATATCCTCTTGGATTTAGGACTTAAATACTTAGATATAAGGGATCCAAGTGCTGATTTAAATATCTATAGCATCCATTCCTGAAAAATGTGTTTTTCAGGCATGCCTTGCTAGCAATCCCGATTTTGGGATATTACACTTTTCAACGTACTTGTAGCATCTGTCCCTCAGCTCCTTCCCCCAGTACTGGAGGTTTAGGTCTCCATATTATATTTTTGGAACTCCATTAATCCTTTTTCCACCATCAAAGCTTTGATCCACAGAGGGATCTCCTTCAACAGCTCTCTGCGCAGCCATGATCTGAATATGTCCTTTGCTTTCGAGAAAGACTGGTAGCATTTAGCTACGAACTCCAATATGTATACTTCCAAGGTATATTTCACTCATAAATCTACATCTCGAGTCCAATTGGTATCTAACCGATGGAGTGCTACCAGATCTATGTGCATCCACTTGCGACAGACCTTCTACGAGCCTCTTTGGACTGTCTTGGTCTGTAGTATTTGCAACCAGTTGTAGAGCTCCTCAGGAAAATTTCCCCAGAAGATCTCACAGATATCACTGGAAGATTCAGATAATAGAGCCCGGTTCTTAACATATTTCTCCTTTTGTTGTCTCACCTCTGCTTGTTGAGCTATGAACTGATCTAGGTGGTTATCCCACCAATTTCATATTTCTTTCTTGAAGATCCGTGAAACCATGATCTAATTCCATAATGAAATTTCAGGTCCCGGAAACGGAACCATTCATTGGCAAGGAAAAAGGTCTCTTGGGCAAGACCCAAGTTCAGGATGGGGGTCAACAAGTTTTTTCGCAGTAGTCTAGCACAACGCCAACATTTTCACCCTACTTCGAAGAGCAGAGAGTCTCACCTGAGGTGTGTTCGACCTTACTAAGGTTAGGATCAGATTAGGTATCAATCAACCACAACATATCCTAAAACCCACAAGACTAAGTGCTACTAATAAGTACAAATAATATATAAATGACAATACTCATCAACACATTCAGGACATAATTTTTTTTTAAAGCAACCCACATATTAAACTAAATTAGAGACACAATATTGAACCCATGACATCAAAATTAGATCATAAGCTTTTGCATTAACAACAAGATATAGTTACGGTGCTCCTCAGAGCGATCTTGACAGAGCTTATTACAATGGTGTCGCATATGATAGAACAGATAAAAACATAATGAACAGATCAAAACAGAACGAACAGAGCTCTCCTACGGCTCATGTTCTCTAATCCCCACTATGCAAACCTCCTTTCTCTGCTGTTCGGTTGCCTATTTTTTCCGTTGCTAATGAAACTGACAGTTCTCCCTTTCTTTTCATTCTGGTGTTTCCTGCATCTCCCTAATCACTGGTGTTCCACGGCTTGTTCTCTGTCGCTTCCTTCTACCATCTGTGCTTGTCCCCGCAACAGCTGCGCCACCTACCCTCTGATTCTTCGCAACCGTGACAACTTTCTGCCTACCATGGTTGCATTCTGCCACCTATTATCCGCAATTCAAAAAAAAAAATTTATTTCAAAACAAGGGCCCCAACACCTCCCTTTGAGCAATAATGTAATTCACCCCATCAATGAATTGTTTAATCTTTAATTGTTTGTTTTCTTATTAAAGAAAATTTATAACATATTTGGCTCTGTCAAGGTTGGTTTGGAGGTCTCTAATTTTTTCATCCTTACCTTTGATGGCCATGTTAATGATCTGGCTGTCATCATCATCACCTAGGTCAACCAAATCAAACTCATGCTTAGTCTCATGGAGGTTTTCATCATGTTTCACCTCTGGCAGAGTTTCTGTCTGAATCAACTTTCCTTCACATTTTTCCACATGTTTTGCTGATGTATAAGACATGGCCCCTCCCACTATATGTGGAGAAAACACATGCCTCTAGCCTCTCTGGTAGGTTTTTGATAATGTCTCAACCTCAACCATATTATCCCTCTCTGCCTCATATATCTCATTTATGACAGGGGATTTAGTCTCAATGCGGAATGGATATAATGGTGGTGAAGTGGATTAAGAGGACTGATATGATGATGGTGAATGTACAGTAGGCTGAGATGGAGGGATGGAAGTGGATGGGTGAGATGATGAAGGCAGATTTTGAGCATGATGAGTAGGAGGATCTCTGAAGATATCATGGGCAATGAAGGTATCCCATGCAATGTTGAGCTCATTGAGATGGTAAAGGACAATGATTTTGATAAGGTAATGATGGAAAATACTTTTCATTTGGTGTTCATACTCCATTTTATAAGCAATAAAAGCCATCTTTTCAACACTCCAGAAAAGGTAGTAAGGTATATTGAGCATCCTTACCCTAGTGAAATGCCTTAGGAGCCAGATGTGATAGGTATACAACCTTAAGAATCTACCTTCACATGTAAATTACTTCATGATTATCTTCATCATGGGTGCAAATCTATCCAGGAGGTAGGAAAAAGGAAACATCCTCTCTTTCTCATTCTTGTATCTAGGTTTTAAAAAGGGCTTAAAATGCTAATTTTCCAAATGAATCTTTTTGAACCACCTTTCCCCAACATTTGGGATCCCTATGGTAGCTGAAATGATGGCAGTTGAGACATTAAAGGTGACACCAGCTAGGGTAACCTGGTTGTTATGGATTTTAGATATGAAGAGCCTAGTTAACATGGAATGATGTTGAACCCTCTGAATTTGTTCACAGAAATCATAACAAGAAACATGTTTGAAGCATGTCACTATAATTGGAGAAACCAAAAGATCCCTAGTGCTGATAGGTTCATGTTTGATTATCCTGCCCCCTTTATGTGGCCTCCTAGCCTCTGTTTCATCTTCCTCACTATGTGATTTGTTATGTTCTCCTTCTGCTGCCATGGTGTGTTTGTGTTCAAACGCTAGGGAAGGTGATAGTGTGGAAGGTTAATTTGGGGATAGGATATGGGGAAAGGGAATTTTATGGGAAATAGTGTTTAGGGATGTGAGGAATGGGGAAGGGAAAATGAGTGAAAGATTTATGGGAATTGGGATTTAGGAGCCTAGGTAAAAATAACACCTAGGGCTTAGGGTTTTGGGAATTAGTAGATTAGGAATAGGGATTATGATAACATGGATTTGGGAATGAATTTTAACAATGCAGGGATGGTATTGAGTGTAAGGGAAATGGGATTTTGGGAATTATGAGTGCAAGGGATAAAAACTATGGTTTCACATTCAAGAAGACACCAAATTTTCTTTTAACCAACTCACACATTCAAAATGAATTTGATGAATAGGATAATGATGTAAAAATCACTTACTTTCTTGATTGGAAGTGTGAAGAATGATTGCTGAAGTCTGGGGAAATTTTTTGCAACTTTGATGAGTTTCTGAACCTTTCTGGTCATACACACAATGCTAAGAGGATAAGCACATCACTAAGAGAATACACACAATGATAAGAGGATAAGCGCAACACCAAGAGAATACGTGCATCATTAAGAGGATAAGTGCGATGCTAAGAGGATAAGTACCCTTTTGCTCTGTTTTTCTCAATTTTGCTCATAAAATCGCAATTTTCTCTCTCCTCATTTGTTTGCTCGATGAAATAAGAGGGAAATGAATTTTAATTTCATGTCTAGGGGTATTAAATACTTAAGTGATTTAAGATTTAGATCCCAAAACCCACTTTTCCTATGTTTTTTCTCACTTTTTGAAATCATGCTAAATATGATTTTTCTTTGACTTTTTCTTCTTTACAGGATGATGTTGTTGGATTTTTACACTTGTCATTTTGATTTAGTGGTGATCTTCATTTTTGCATGGAAGTTGGAGTTGACAACTTTTAGGGAAGTTACTTATTACATATAAGAAGCATAAAATTACATAAAAAATGAAATAAATAAAAACTCTATTTTTTATTTTTTAAATAATTACATTTGAGTATGAAAATCATACTAGAAACCATAATTACAACTTTAAAATATCATATTTACATGCTTATAATGCTCTACAGATGATAATGAAATTTTTATTGAATAACTCTCACACCTTTTGCTGACCTTATTGAGATGAAATGATGCATTTTGGACCTTGAAACCTAATGAACTAATGGGACCTTAGATGACTTTGATTTCATGGTTGTCATTGAATGACATAAGACATAGTGAAATAAAATTTTCACAAGTGTTTTTATGCTCAGAAAGGCATGAAGGTGAGCCAGTAAATGATAATTTGTGAGGGAGTGTGAGATTTTGAGACTAGGGCTACCATCAGTGAATCAATTTTTTACATGTTGACCTAATGGAATGATTAAAATTTTTTGAATGGGACACCTAAAATGAATATGAAGAGTGATTTTTATCACTGATGGAAAAATGCATATTCTGACACTAACACACACTTTGCTGGAATTTACCAACCTCTTCATCTAACCTGCACTTACAATATTGAGACTGATTTTTCCACTATGAGATATAACAATGTATTCCACCTCATTTTTCATGAGATGATACTTGTTTTCATGGCGAAAGAAATTTTTTTTCCTGTCATACAAATATGGACTCCCCAATACCATGCCACAGATATCCAAAGGTATAACATCAAGATCTACCTCATATACTAGTTGGGATGCAGTACAAAATATAGCCTTACACTATTTGGTTACATGTAATTCAGATTTATCACACACCCAACCAAGAGGGTAAGGTTTTATATGAGGCTTGGTTTCTAATCCCAATTTCTTAACCAAGGATTCTGAAATCAGATTTGTTGAGAATAGGATGTTCAAATATTAGGGAATATTGTATAGGTTTTTATTGACAAAGATCACTGCAAAATAATAACCAAATTTTCAAAGTATTTTTTCTAGACATGTTTAATGTTTGTTAATCAATCATCATTGCAAAACAAGAAACGACTTCCTAGCAAGGAAATCTCATCAATGAAAACTAGTCTCAATTCTTGGTAAAGTTTTCTGAGTGAACTAATGTTCCATTGCTAAGTGGTGTAGGGGAAGACTTGTTAAAAGGAATAAGTAGTGCATAATGGACATTTGTACCACCTGCATTATATGTAGCTTTGTCCATGTATTCTAGTATCAGCCCCTTTGATCGTTTCAAAGGATCAGTTGAATGGTGTACATCATAAAGTTGTATGAGTGCTTCAAATATTACTTTTGTAGGAGGCCCATTTTAGACCTCAAAATTTCTCTAATGGTAATCAGTTTCAGTTAAATGTAATTCATCCAAAAAATCATAAAAAGTAATATTTCTATCATATTTTTTGGTTTCCATGATATCATGTAACAATTTCACTTTTTTGTTCATTATGTCATCTACCAAATTAATTGGTTCAAGAAATTACGTGCTTCTCATAGGCGACATTGGGAAATTGTATCTACAATGTGATATTTTAAGCTCTTGATCAAGGTGACCTATGTTACAAGTTGAATAATTGTTGACGAAGTTTTCAATGTCAGTGTTACTATTGACTCCATATATTGGTGCATTTTCATACCATACCAACCCATGCTCATGTTTTATTCCTCTATTTTGGAATTCAATTACAAAATAGTGATCCACTATGTTTTCGAAGAATTTTTTATTTTGAGATATCATTTTCTTTAAGGAATTCATTCTATGCCTATAATAATGAGTACATGTCATTGCATTTTTTCTTATGAGATAGTCAATGTTGCAGTCTTCTATTGTTTCAATATGTTTTATTTTTCATATTTTGTCATGTAATTTTATCAATGTGTTGACCGATGGAGCCCATCGATGTTTAGCACTTGTAAATGTGACGAAGAAAGTTGGTGGTCCTTCTTGATGTATCATAGAAAATATATTTTTCTTCATTTGTTGCAAGAAATAAGGAGAAATTATTATGTATTTTAAATCCATGTAAACAATGTCGCTTTTAATAATGTTGTTCAAGTTTGGTTTGTATTTAACATATTTTTCTAGTAAATTTCTTCCTTTTAATTTCCCTTTTTTGATTCTTACTGAAATGCATGAAATGAATTTTTCAATTATTATTCACAATGTTTTGAAAAAAAGATTAGTTGTGTGCTAAGAGAAATCACCACTATAGTGCATTAACTCCCATTAAATAATTTTTTAGTAGTGGAATCTTTCTACAATGTCACTATCACATGGGTATCCAAATAAAAGGGATGGAAAGTTCATTTCCTTTGCATATTTATCTCTGAAAATTCCAAGGAGGTGTTTCCCTTTTGCTAGAGTACTTCAATTAGCTTGTCTTACAAATCATGGATGCATTGGGACCCTATGTATCCATGTAACAATGTTTCAATTAGTGTTTCATATTCATAATTTCTAGTCATTTCATTTTTTTCTTCAATGCTAGTGTTTTTATTTGTAGCATTTAAAGCAATTTATTGTAGGATGCTATCCCAATTTCTGTTTATGCTAAATCTTTTAGCTTTATAAAGGTGTCGAGAACATATTCCTTTCATTGCCTTCATGAATTTGTGCACATGCACTTTTACTATTTGAAATGATTTTTTATATTCCAATTTTCTTTTCAATGCAACAACGGTTGTTGTTGTGTCTTCAGTATATTGTGAAAATGCATTTGGAACAATGTATGTTTGGAAATGAACATTGATAATCGATATTGTTAAACTCATTTGAGTTCGTTTATGGCCCCATTGTATTATTTGTGCAAATGTGATACTTAACACTACAAGACGTTCTTAACGTTATAATAGTATGGTTACAATTGGTAATGAGTTGTTTCACCTAATCCTCTTAGGCACAACAAATTATGGAAATTTTCCATTTTGAACTGCTCTTTTGCAAACTTTTCATATTATTCTCATACATAGATTTCTATGGTTGTTAGATAAATTTACATATATTTGTTCCAATATTTGTCCAATGCTTTCCATATTCTTTTGAAACCGCAATTGTTTACACATTGGACATTTCTTTTCAGGTGTTTCTTCTATCTTGGCTAGGTAAACTGTCAAGAGATTTTTATTGGACAAGAAACAATGTTGACTTTGCAATTTTTATTTGTGTGATTGTTTATGGTTTTTGTTTCTAAACACATTATTTGTTCTAATAAATGGAAATTGATCTTACTGTTTTTATGTGTTTTCATTGGCATCATGATATACTGCAATTTGTCTTCATGCCTATGTGCATATGTTGGAACAGGTCCATGTTGTGTGTGTAAGGAGGTTGTTCCTATTGGCATTATTTTACAATGAATATTATATTTGTTTCTATGTTTGTCTATTAAAAAGGGTGAATAATGAGAATGTAATGTATCTATTTAAATTGATACTATATTGTATGTTTGGTTTTAACAACTGTTGCGCTATTGGAAATAATTGACAGTGCTTCTAGTTAGAAATTACCATTATTGTATGTTTATTTTGAATATTATTGTTTCCCATTTCAAACAAAATGGCCTACCTTCAACCCCACCTTTCTCATATGGCATTTCCATATTAATAATGTATGCTTGCCAATTTGCAACTTTTTTTTTAGTTTTCTATGACATCATTTGACGAATTGAAAAATGATTGGACAAGGTAAATTCTCAAGGATTCTACATCAAATTTAGGTGATATCAAATGAAAAAGTGCAGAGAACATGCTATCTCCACAGATGGATATAGTCTTTGTTGCTTTATGAAATCCATGGGTTTGCATTGTTTCATTCATTGTTTGGAAATAACTTTGTGTATCTTTGCAGGAAGGAGAAAATTAGTCATCGTGTGTGGCAATGGTTTGACCTATTTTACTTTACAATAGTGGTTCATAGTTCCCGTTAAGAGGGTTCTCATCATGGAACAATAATAATATGAAATGGATTTGTTGTTTTGTTTTAATTGAAGAGAAAATACCTCTTTTTTTATGCTTGACCAGATTCCTATTGGTAATTTCAACCATTTTTCCAACCAACATATGCAAAACGTATCTCATCATAATCCTCGTTCGTTGTCAGCATGACCATTTGAAGCAGGAAGACATGTCCTTCGCAAATATGTTTCAATGTCATGAATTCCATGAAGCCGATATAGGAAATCAGGTGCTAGCTCGTAATTAAAAAATTATATTTCTTTTATGTGGCCTTGTTCGAGGAATATCAAGAAGTGTTCAAATATGTAAATTCACAATTTAGTGGACATATAATGAAAATGAAAAAGAACTTAAATTGCATTGAAAATTCAATATCCTGGAGTGTATGAAAATGACTGAATTCTAAAAGGATTATTTGTGTTCAAGACATCTTCAGTAGTCACATCATTGTTGCATTGCTTCTTTGATTGACAGTTGTTGACATCAATTATTTCAACCGTATTTGTATATTTTTCTGGTGAAAGTTTTCATTGAAATTGGTTATCTAAATGCAATTGTCTCGTGGTTAAAAGATTGGAAAACTTGGAAGAGGAAGGGGAAATTATATTTTCAATGAAACAGATAAAAATGGATGATATGATGCAACATGCAACTAACTTGACATTGTTACATTCAAAAATTTGAAAAAAACCTCTACAAAAGAAGACAATGCAGTTGCCATATGAGTTTCTATCTATGAACTATTAACTTATGACATATAGCAAAAGAGTACGAAATTTCAAGAAAGCAGAATGATCACTAGTGAATGGACTAATCTTGTCATGATTTCTCTAGTTTGTGTTATCTAGTAGATTAAAGAGATGAGTTCTTATTTGCAATTTCTTATCGCATTTGTAGAAATATGCAATTCCTAGGAAATTCAAGTTTATTTATGGCATAAGTTTTTTTAATCTTTTCTTGGTTGTTGCTACTTGTAGTTTTCTATTTTTCACATCGATGTGGATATGTATGCATAGTAAATTGGAACCTTAGAAAGCCAAAAAAATATGGAGTTTAGAAAATTATCAAGGACAACAATAGTGTTTGCACAACAATTTTGATTCAAGGCAAGTGGTACTAATGCCACTATAACAAGAGTCTGAAATAGCCTAATTAAACATAGTGTGCAGACCATGAATATTGTCTAGTGGTGTTCTCTATGCTATATTAAATTAACACTAAAGTTTTTTAAAAGAAAGTTAGTCTAAATATTCATATTTTTTAATGTTTAGAATGATTTTTAATGGAGGCACAATATTCAAATGAAAACAAATATGGAAAATGCTTCTATTCAGGATCTCGAGTGCAAGAAAAATAGAAATATGTTTGAAAAAAATATTAAAAACAACGTGCTCACCATTGGAAGAAAATTACACAAATTTGCATGCTTATTTTTGTATATGCTAAAAGAAAATGCTCTTCAATCTAGACAAAATTAGTTGACCAAGTACCATCTATGGCCCACAACGTAGTTTTCTATCTACAATCTAACACTTAAGATATTATTTCATTATGAACATGTCACATTATATGTATAAATTGAAATAATGCTTATTAAAATAAATAAACATAATGTGCACTCCATAAATATAGTTCAATAATGTAGTCTATTGTGCATGAAACCAATGGGTTATTGTTTATATGAAATTATAGAACTCTTTATCAGTTTATCTATAATGGCATGGGCCAAGTAGGTAAAATGTGGTAAAATGAAAAATGTGAGGCGAAATTTACATGAATCCCAAAAAAATTGAATTTCAATCATAATGATTTAAAATAAAAACCCAACAACTTGAATAGAGCCTATTAGAAAATGAAAAAAAGATTTCATACGACACGAGATCCTGACTAATTCAATGACATATCATTATAATTATTATGAAACGAGAAAATCTTGTACAAAATTTCAAATTAGTATTTATGTTTAATTTATCATTTTAGATTTTGAACATGATGAACAATATTTTAAGGTCACTAAATATAATTTTGACAAAGTTGCTAAAGTATTTTTAGTTTGGTGCTCACAATGGAGAGTGTTCCACAACTATGAAGCAAAACCATGAACTTTAACATAGACACATTCTTCACAGCAGACACCGAACCATAAAGACATAAAGGGGTGAAAATTATGAATAAATGATGGACTAAAAATTCAACACCCTTTAAACTTTAAAAGCAAACTAGACAACTAAACAATTTGTTGCAGTTCAAAAAACACAAGATGGGAGAGTCATATACCTTATTAACAATGTCTTTGCATGGTACAAATACCATTATATACAATTTCCCAAAGTTCTTATTCTTTGAAAATCCTTTCCACGAGCTCCTTCATGTGTTCTCAACTCACGAAAACTATTGAAAAAGTTGAAATGCTATCTAAAGTACTCGTAGCAGAAACGATTGTAACAGCCATGAACATTTAGAAACTTGCGATTTTATTTTTTTGGAAATGGCATGATTTTTTTTTATCAAGTGTTAAAGTTTTAAGTAATTGCATTCAATGCACAAAATTTAGTGAACATTGTCATACAATCCAGATTTCAAAAAAATTGATATTTGGTCATTATCATTATTTTAATTACATTATTAAGATTCTTTTTGGGTATCCCTCGATAATACATCTTTAGTCATATAAAATAAGTGAAAATATGAACCTATAAAATTATAATGTTTTCTTCATTATGCTGAAATTACAATGTTGTCTTGATTAGTTAAAAATATATTTAGTATCTGAAAGTGATTTGTTTATTTAATTTTCCTCTTTGTTTTTTCAAAGAAGTGAAAAAATGATAATGCAATTGACATTGGTTTCCTAGATTTTGGAACTTTTAACATTTCTTAGGTAGAGTACACTTAATGCACTCTGCACTTCACTCCCCGAGTTTCCCTACCTTATCCAGAGTCGAGAATCTCCAGTGAAACAAATTGCTGAATGGAGAAAAGTCCTGATCCCCGACTTGCTTTGGGAAATTGTGTCTAGGCCATTATTGTTTTTTATCCTTATCAAAGTGGGAGTATCCTCAAATATTTTTCCCTCAAGCTTGTGCAATAATGTGTATGTTTCCATTGATTTGGCTCAAATATTTATGTTTTCACTACATGGAACCTCTAAAAAAAATAAATGTAAATTTTAAAGCACGAGTAGTAGATAGGTGTTGTTATATTAAATTTTCGTGGGACCTTGTATGAACAATTAATAATGCCTTCGTGAATAATGTGGAGTGTGTAATTAATAAAAACTGAGCCTAATCAATAGAAATCCAAATGACAGTTGCCAACCTTACAATGGAATTTATACCGCTTTCATTTAGTTGCTACCTTGCTTAATTCCATTTTAATTTGTATTGTCATCCAAATCATACTCAATTAATATCCTTAAAATTATTATTTCTTATATTTACAACCTTATGTGGGTAAAAATAGGCTAAATATAACAAATTAACATATCTTTTTTATTGCACTTAATAGGTTACATCGGGGATAGACTGTCGATTGGATCTATGAGCTCACAAGGGTCAAAATTATCCCATGTTTCTGAATGCAATGATGCAATAGAAATGTTAACAAAATTATTATCTCTTAGCTTTTAAATTGTAAATTTACATGAGGTATTTTGTATCTAGATTGTAGTGGAATGTACTCTCTTAAATAGGGAACAAGCTAATCAGACGAACCAATTCACATTGCATTGTTGTTGAAATTTTTGTGGCCAAAAGCCTTAGCCTACATAGCACATCAGCATTGAATTGGTGAAGTGGCATATTGCCTAAGATGGACACCCTTCAGGAGTCACCAGGTTCTTAGCTGGGGGTCCCTGAAAGATTTCCTATGCAGATATGCCTTGAATTCTTTGTCCCTAAATGGGAAATGTTTACAGGTCGAGAACTTTACCAATGCACGCTTCTCCATAAAACTCACACCAGTATTTAAACATTGAAGATAGTTTCCCCATCCCCTTACCAAATGCCAATATTCATGTAGCCTTTTATGTTCTCTAAGAACCATGTGGGATCACAATAGTGGCCTTGTCTTAAGGTGCAGTGGTAGAGTGCAAAAGAAGAAAGAAAGCCTTGGTAAAATCCATTGGATCCAAGATTCGATGAAATGATCATTCATATGTTTTAGAGAGTCTCATCACGACGAAAAAATCTAGGCGGGAATCAAACCTTATAGTTATTATCGAAAAACACTTATCCATCCAGCCATACAATGACCTACTCATGGTATCTCTGGATTAGATGCATAGGAATCACCCTATAACTATGCAACAGAAGAAGTAGTGGGTTGTAGGAATATTACCCAAGATGAGAACAGGAGTAAAGGATCGGTGGTCAGAAGGTAGTTGGGGTCAGGACTGGCCCCAGGTAAATCTTGTTGATGTACCAAGGAAGGGGACTGATGCTGACTAGGTTAGAGGTTAGGCCTAGAAATAACAAAATTGGGTGCGCAAATGGACAGGGATGACTCCAAATGGCCTTTGAGTTGACTACTGCCACCTAGGCCACTAAGATGATGTTAGGTGGAGGATGAAGGGGTGTGAAAAGATAGACGATGTTGTCTACCACATGGCCTCTCTATGGTAGCAGAGCCCCATATACTACCATTTAGGCCACTCAGAAGTTGTCATGTGGAGGATGAAGGGGCTTGCAAAGGTAGGTGATGTTGTTACAATGATATTTAATTGTTTCCCAATTTTTTTTCGAAAATGTTAATTAATTATTTTAGAAATTATTATTTATGGAAAGATTAAAAATTAGCATACAAAATAATTATTTAATTTTAAAAAAGAATATAAATATAAGGAATAATTAATAATAATATAAATTTCATATATATATATATATATATATATATATATATATATATATATATATATATATATATATATATATATATATATATATATATATATATATATATATATATATATATATATATATATATATACACACACACACATATATATCAAACTATTATATATTAATATTTTAAATTTAGTCGAGGTCGAAACTACACCTCGGTCAATCATAAATATGTACAAATGAAGGGGACCAACCCCGACTAGGTCAAAGGTCGAGGGTCAGTCCTTGAGATAACAAATTTTTCACATGAATGGATAGGGCCGACTCCAACTGGCCTTTGACTTGACTACTGCCACCTAGAACACTGAGTCATTGCCATATGGGAGATGAATGGTGTTGTATTATATATTGATATTTTAAATTTAGTCAAGGTCAGGACTACGCCCATATAAAGCAGAAAGATGTACCAATAAAGGGGACCAACCCCGACTAGGTTTTAGGTTGGTGGTTGGGCCTAGAAATAACAAAATGTTGCATGGGAATGGATAGGGCCGAATCTGATTGGCCTTTGAGCTGGCTACTCCCACCTAGGCCATTGAGTCGTTGCTACATGAGAGATGAACGATGTTGTTAAAATGTTATACTACTACGTGGGGCATTGAGTCGATGCCACGTGATATATATATATATATATATATCAAACTATTATATATTATTATTTTAAATTTAGTCAGGGTCGGGACTGCTCCCGAGTAAACTAGGTCGAAGGTCAAAGTTCAGGCTTGGAAATAAAAAAATGGGCGCACTAATAGATGGGGTTGACCCCGACTAGACTTTGAGCTAACTATTTCCACCTGGCCCACTCAATCCATGCCACATGGAAGATAAATGACGTTGTTACAATGTTATATTGTCGCTTGGGCCACTGAATTGTTGCCACCTTGTATATGTATTTATCAAAATATTATAGGTTGGGGGTCCGCAATGAAGGGACCGACCCTGACTAAGTCTAAGGTCAGGGTTCGCACACATAAATAACAAAACTACATGCGTTGATGGATAGGCCTGACCTCGAATATACTTTGAGCTGACCACTGCCACCTAGGCCACTAAGTCATTGCCACGTGGAAGATAAAGGGTGTTTTTACAATGTTATACTGTCATGTGGGCTGAGATGGTGCCATATATATATATATATATATATATATATAGCTATTATATATTAATATTTTAAATTTAGTCAAGTTAGGACTACGTCAGTGTCAAGCAGGTTGATATACCAAGGAAGGGACTGACCCCGACTAGGTCAGAGGTTAGGGTTTGGGCCCACAAATAACAAAACTGCATGTGCTGATTGATAGGCTTGACCCTAATAGGCCTTTGAGCTGACTACTACCACCTAGCCCACTAAGTCACTACCATGTGGAAGCTGAACATTGTTGTTATAATAATACACTGTCAAGTGGGCCACTACAACGATGCCACGTGATATATATATATATATATATATATATATATATATATATATAAACACGGCATAGAAATAACAAAATTGTGCATGTGAATGGATAAGGTCGACCCTGACTGGCCTTTGAGCTGACTACTACCACCTGGGCCACTAAACCACTACCACGTAGGAGATGAACAATGTTTTTAATATCTATATATATATATATCAAACTATTATATATTAATATTTTAAATTTATTTGAAGTCGGGACTGCACCAGGCTCAGGCTGGTTGATGTACTAATGAATGGATCAACCCTGACTTGGTCAGAGGTTGAGGGTCGGGCCCAGAAATAACAAGATTGTACATGTTGACGGATATCCCTAACCTTGACTAGCCTTTGATTTGACTACTCCCACCTGGCCCACTAAGTCGTTTCCATGTGGAATATGAATGTTGTTGTTACAATGCTACACTGCCACGTGCACCACTTAGTCATTTCCACGTGAATAAAAATATAAAAAATAATTAATAATAATATAAATTGCAATTGATGTCGGGTCCGACCAAAGCCGACTATGAGGTCAGTAGTTTTTCACCGGGAATAAAGGTTATATACAAGTGGAAGCCTGACCATACTCAACTCTACCTTATAGTCAGGGAACAACATATTGGTGGAAGAAGGATGTCACAATCGCGTGGAATGTGGGCCTGAAAAATAATAGGTATTCAAAGGAATATGGGTGCATTAGATAGTCGGTAGTCGGCCATCTAGAATAAAGGTCTTGTGTAAGAGGAAGCCTGACCATATTTGGCTCTAACTTATAATTAAGGAAAAATATGTTGGCAGACAGAAGGAAGTCCTAACCACATGGACTATGGATCCATTGAATAGTCAATAGCCAAATGATTGTGGGTCCAATGTATAGTTGGTAGTCGACCATCCAGATTAAAGGTCATGCAGTAGAGGAAGGCCCACATAATGAGGTGTGAATTCTAGTATAGTAACAACATGTTGCCGGGCAGAAATTGGAACACATGTATATCATGTGGACCTGCAATAATACGTGGAGCACAACAATGATGGTATGGACTGGTGACCCAATTTTATTTATTGATTTGTCACATCATCGTACATTACATTAGTTCAATTCCCCTATAAACAAACGATCTGATGATGATCTACCATGTTCATCGTACATTGTATATGATCGCAAAATAAGACTCAAGTGCTCTCAACCAATCAAAACATCAATAAATATAATTCAAAAATTTTAAGAAATATTTTTTTATTTTATTTTATAATGTTTACTTTGGAAATTGTTCGTTTATTTTTTTTTTCAACGAGTCATTATTTGAAGGGGAAACACATATTGATTGTGTTATATCGTACCAATGGCAGGGATAATAATGAACTCCCATCTCATCAAATTATGTATATTGGAAAATGAGGACACAAGGACAATGGAATATTGTTTTGCCAATAATTTTTATCAACAACAATAGCCAACGAAAATATTCAAAAAGCTACATGAACCGATGAAAAATCTTGTCAAGTGATATGGAAACATTTTGCGCATTATTTTTCGGTTGTTTGTTCTTTGATTATAGAAAAGAGTAATGAATTCACCAATCTACACTTTGGTGTCGAAATTCAAATGAGGTTTGATGGAGAAATTTTGAGTGATTTTAGATTTACATGGATTGATTCGCCCATGTGTTGTCAACTTTAACACGATAGATAGTTAACTTGATGAAATTATGTGGTTTTTGAATCCACCATGATGTTTTTCTAATTTTCTAAAACAATGTAAAGTAGATAGTTTCCATTGTCTCATAGATCTATATTTTTATGTAGATTGTTGAATAGAAACAAACTTGGTAAAAAATTAGGAATTCTCATATATTTCAATCGCTTTGTCATTTTTGTAAAATTTGAATCTTAATAGAAGCAAATATTTGAGTACTGTATAAATTTCATTTGTTTTCCCAATATTGAAACCAAATTATTGTTATGTTTTCCTTATTTTGTTTTTCTTTGCAATTGGTAGTCTTTAAACAAGGACGTATAGCTAGTGTTCCCTCTCGTTCATTAGAGAAATTTTGAGGTCGAAAATAGGCCTTAAAACAAAAATAAACTTAATAAGAACCAATAGGATTCAATATGATGATGTCAACCATGAGGGATGATTCACCATTTTTGGAGTAAAAAGGTAGAAAGATAAAAATAAAAATAAAAAATAAAAAAAATAAAAAAAAAAAACTACTTTTTCAACTCGTATTTTCAACTTATTTCCCATTTATTTTACTCAAATTCTGAGCAAGAGCACTCGTTGGATGTGGAATTTAATTATGCAAGTAATGAGTACCCATTTTGCATAATTTCGATGGACCTACTATATGAAAAATGTGAATACATGAAAAAACATTTTTGTAAACACATTTTTCATGTATTTCATATTTTTCGTATAGTAGGGTCCATTGAAAATATGCAACATGGGTACTCCTTGGAAGAAAAATTAAATTAGGTATCTGACGAGTGCTCCCACTCAAAATTTGAGTAAAATCATAGAGAGATAAGTTGAAAATACAAGTTGAAAAACTATTTTTTTTCTTTTTTCCTTGCATAACTTGATGAAGTAATCTAATCTTATTTTATTATTTGCACTATTATTTTATAATATTCCTTAGGAAGCCCATTTTAGACCTCAAAATTTCTCTAATGTAGTTTAATTATTGAATTTTAAAAGGTATGAATGAGTTACTCTCACTTAGTTTAAATATAGTTAAATTAGTGTAAAAAACAATAAATACTTACAACTTTATATTAATGACAAATACAATTAAATAACAAGATAATTCATGATTTCATTATCTTTAGCTAGACAGAGATAATAAGAACCCTATGTGTGGAGGATTTTTTTATAAACTTTAATATCATATTTGTTCATTTTATTTTGTGATGAAATTTTCTCACTAAATTATTGTAGTGGAGAATTGAAGGGTGTTGTAATCCATTTTTCATAACATATCCATTTTTCAGTATACATAGAGTTTTTTGTATCATTTTTTTTTCATATAATCATGAGATTTATTAGCAACCATTTAAATTATTTTATCTTTCACTTTCAATAATAACATTGAAAATGTTCCAGTATTTTTGTGATTACTAAATTATTAGAAAAGAGAATTTAAATATATTATATAATTTATTCGTAAGATTATTAAAATTAATTTGCCTTTTTTTTTCAATAATTATATTGAAAATGTTGTATAATTTATAAAACAAATTTATCATTACAATATATCATCAATTTATTGTAACATATGCATTTTCTAATGCACATAAATATTTTCATGAGATTTATTAAACTCTATTAAATTAAGTTAAACCCCACACACATATATAAAATACTCATATATATATATATATATCCCCCACACACATATATAAAATACTCATATATATATATATATATATATATATATATATATATATGAGTATTTTATATATGTGTGTGGAGATATATATATATATATATATATATATATATATATATATATATATATATATATATATATAGATATATTCTTTACCTAATTTTAAAATTTTACAATCATTAAAAACACTAAAATTTTATAAAATAATCAAGTTTCTCACTTAACAAATAATAATTTAAAAACCATCCATAGCTTAAAAAACAGAAAACTCATAAATTACTAAAGAACATTTAATCATGAAATTAATTAAAAATCAATAACTTGTATTTATAATTAGTTGTTATTTACTTCCTATAACCATACTCTTGTCCATTTTATGTTTGAATATATGGTCTATTATTTTATTCTTATTAATTTTAAAATTTTAGTGAAAATGTTTTAAAAAATAAAAAGTTATCTAATTAATTTTATTAAAAATATTTGTAATTTTTTTTTTTTAAATTTCAATAATATGAAAATAATTTCTTAAAAAATTTAATGTTAAATTAGAGATAAAATGGACAATCAAAGGCTCTTTATTTTGAAACCATAAATTGGAAAATTAAATACTAGCATATTTCAAATCTTAGTACAATATATGTCTATAGTGACACGTCTGCAATGTTTTTTGAGAAAAATAATTTGAATAAATTGTGTTCATTTGACAAAAGGCTTTAATAAAATGTCAATATATAGTTTGCATGTTAATGGCTATAATAAACATATATTTATAAATACATAAACCATACTGTATATTAATTAAGATATAATAAATTAAAAATATAAAATATAAAATTAAATATTCATTATAATCCCATTCTTATTTACTCATGGATAATTATTCTTACCATTTTACTGTAATCAAAATTTCAAAAAAATATTGCTTTGAAAAAATATTATAATAAATATTCATCATTATAAACTCAGACTACAGCTACTCATCATTATAAACCCAAAGTATATTAAATATTATTTTAAAAACCATTAATAATATTTACCTAAAGTATAATACTTTTACTTTAGGAGTAAAATATGATTATATCATTAATGAAAAAAATGAGGCTCACATTCAATAAGGTGATTATAAATAGTTCTTATATTTTCATTTAATTCTTATGGGTGTGATTATTTATTGAGTGGGAGTAGTTGATTTAAAGAGTTTTAGTTAAAATTATTTGAATAATTATATTTTTTTTTTTTTTTAAGAATTGTAAATAGATGGTTTTTTCAATGATATATACATATTTCTAGTTAGAACTATTTAAATAATAATAAGAATTGTATATAGTTTGTTTGAAGACATATATATTTTATTTCTTTAGTTTTGAACCTGTGACTTTTTAGAAAAAACACGTACTCTTAATAATTAGGTTCACTCATACCTTGTTAGGTCCCTATATTACTAGTATAGTCCCTTATTGTTGTTAGTGTCACCCCCTTATTGTTAGTGTTGTACCCCTGATACCCCCATATTGTTATTATTGTGCCCTTAAATTATTATTGTTAGGTCGGCTATGATTACATTGTGGCCCCATGGACTCTTGTATATAGAAAGGAGATTTTGTCATTTGTATCATCCAAAAATTTTTCATTTATGTAATGTATTGGAGGTTGCCCCCTCGAATTGGTTGATTTCTAAGGCGCTGATCTCTCTTTTCTTCTATTTTTGGAGGTGGTTTCACAATATTTGGTATCAAAGCTTTGGATTCTAGGGTTTCGCTGCCCCAAATAGGTCATCATGTCATTTTCGCTATAACTTTTTTTCTATGAAGGTTCATAAGTTGAAAGTTTTAAAGTGAGAAGCCAAAATCCTAAGGAACATCTTTGCAAAATTTTAGAGCTTGGTTTGCAATATTTTCGGAGATATGATCTATGGAAGTTAGGTCTTTTTGCAAGCTCCTGAATTTAACCTAAACAAGTCATCATGGACTTTTTCTATAAATGTTTTTCTGCAAAGGTTCAGAAGCTGAAATTTTTAGGGGGTGAAGCAGAATTCTTGAAGAATATCGTCGCAAAATTTTAGAGCTTGGTTCGCAATATTTTCGGAGATATTTTCTATGGAAGTTAGGCCTTTTTCAGGCTCTCGAATTTCACCTCAAAAAGGTGATCATGGGAAAATATTCATAAATCTCTCTCTGAGCATCGTATTGGAATTCTGTAAAAAATAGCCGCAATTACACAGAATGTGGTTTCTTGTCTATCAATTTCAGAGTTGAAGGAGGAAATAGTGACATGTGGCAAGCCCTACAAGTTCGTTGTACTGAACCAGTCCATAATTAGGTCATTCTGGGAGATTGGACATAACTTTGCCTTGAAGAATCCAAATCAGGTCAGATCAGTGGCATTTGAAAGAGGATTCAGAGGGCTACCCCAGGGCCAAAATTTTAGATATTTGAGATCCGAAATCACAGAGATAATTCAATTTCAATATCGAGCTCCTCAAAAGCAAGAAAAAGGTGTGTATTTGTTTTGTCTGAATTGCATAAGTCTTGTGTAAAAAATCAGTTTGAAGTGATTCCAAGGGCCTATTAAGCATATATTTCTGTATTGGGTTCTGAAATGCCTCCCAAAAATAATTCAACACCTATTAATCTCTCACAATACTCTACTATGACTCATGAAGATGAAGAATTGCAACATGATCTATCAAAATTACAAGAGCAAGAGCACCAAATTTCGCTCTCACAAAGAGCAGCAAAAAATGAAATAGAAGTTTTGAAGAAAGACGTGGAAGCGGAGTTGGATGGTTTGAAGAAAGGCGTGGAAGCTAAGATGGAGGACATGAAAGAAAAAATGAAAGACAACATGGAAAACATGAAGAATGATCTAAAAGCGGACATGGAATGTTTGAAAAAGTTGATACAAGAAATTATTCCTAATGGCGAAAAGATAGTAGAGGAACTCATGATGAGAAAAAAATAAATGTTAATCGTGATTTCATAAACTCTAATGTTGGATTGAATAAACACCATATTCCAAAGATGGATATGAGGAAGTTTGATGGCAAGGATCCTGTAACATGGATACTATGGATGGAGCAGTATTTTGATTTCAATAATGTGCAAAACACACAAAATGTATGCTTTGCCACTTTACATTTAGAACAAAATACATTTGTATGGTATCGATGGCTTTGATCTCATAAAAAAATTATTATTTGGTCAATTTTTACAGAGGAAATGATAGCACATTATGAGGATACAAAGAGCAACACCTTATATAGCCAATTGATAAATCTCAAACAAAAGGGTTTAGTGGCGGAGCACATTGAGGACTTCCAAAAATTGAATATAAGGGTAAATGATATTCCAGAGGAACACGAGATTGATGTCTTCATATGGAATTTAAAGGATAACATCCAACATGAAGTTTGCGTTTGGGAACTTGATTCGGAGAAGGCATTTAGGTTGGCAAGAAAAATTGAATGTAAAATTATGGAGACAAGAAAGCCTACCACTCAATGGAAGTGTTACTACTCCTAGACTTCCACAACCTACAAGGTTGGCACCACAACAATTGGAAGAAAAAAGAGCAAAAGGGCTTTTCTACAGTTGTGATAGAAAATACACTAAAGGTCATAAGTGCATCGAGAAGAAATTATTTTACATAGATTGTGAAGAGGAGGAAGAAAATGAAGAAGATACTTCAAAATTAGAGGATATACACTAGGAAGAAACCCTAGAAGAATAAGAAATGAGTCTAACCATATCATGTAATGCATTGGCAGGAATTACCACTCCTCAAACTCTCAAGATAGAAGGACATATCAAGAATAAAAAGGTAAAAGTGTTGATTGATACGGGTAGTACCCATAATTTTATTCATTGTAAGGTAGCCAAGGAATTGAATTGTTTCCTATACCCAGCACCAAAATGTCAAGTGATGGTTCCAAATAGAGGAACTATAAATTTCTCTGGAAAATGCCATAATACCAAGCTAGCCATGGGGGAATATGTATTGAATAGTCCAATGCTTTCCATCACTAGGAGTATAATGGTTACAATATTTGGGGACAATAGCTTTTAATTTTCAAGAACTTTTCTTGAAATTTTTTTCGGAAGGAAAGGAAATAAAATTACGGGGTATCGAAGGGAAGCCAAGAAAGATAATAAGCTCTAATATCATTACAAAGATTCTGAAGAAATAAAAAAGGGGCGTAATTCCACAATTATGCTCACTTGAAGTTCCAACATCAAAATCATCTATTTCTCCATATCTCCAAAAAGTCTTGGACAATCATTCCAAGGTGTTTGATACTCCCAAAGGACTCCCACCTATTCATGATCATGATCATGCTATTCATTTTATTCCAAGAAGTGTTCCTCCAAACATCAGGCCTTAGAGATATCTTTATGTCCAAAAAATCAAAATTGAATGTATGATTGCAGAAATGTTAGAGGCTGGTATAATTCAACCTAGTCAAAGTTCCTTCTCTGCTCTAGTAGTATTGGTGCACAAGAAATATGGATCATGGCACATGTGCCTGGATTATATGGAGCTCAATAAGCTCACTTTTAAAGATAGGTTTCTCATTCCTGTGATTGATGAATTATTGGATGAATTACATGGAGAAATTTATTTTACCAAGTTGGATCTTTGTTCAAGATATCATCAAATTAGAATGAAGACTGAAGATATTCTGAAAACAACATTTCAACCTCATGAGGGTCATTATGAATTTTTGGTCATGCCTTTTGGCCTTACCAATGCACCTTCTACATTTCAAGGGTTGATGAATTCCATTTTCAAACCCTTCCTTAGAAAATTTGTGTTAGTATTTTTTGATGATATACTACTCTATAGCAAGTCTTGGAAGGATGATGTTCAACATGTTGACAGGGTGCTCAAAGTATTGGAGGAGAAATAATTATATGCAAAAACATCCAAATGTTTCTTTGGGAGTATAAAAGGTGGAATATCTGGGTCATATTGTATCTCACGAGGGTGTTAAGGTAGACCCTAACAAAATTAAAGCCATTAAGGAATGGAAAGTCCCCACAACCATAAAGCAGTTTCGTGGATTTCTTAGCTTAACGTGTATTATCGCAAGTTTGTTAAGACTTATGGGAGAATAGCGGTGTTGTAGCTCCTAGAGACAATCTAGAGTTGTGATAGACCAGTGCCTAGGACATCTTAGCATAGCAAGGAGCATCTAATATAATGCATGAAGTTGTCAGCTTCAGCTCACATGCTATCTCCTATAAACAGGGAAATGAAATAGAATGGGACCAAACCCTCAAAAACTGATACAGGAAAAGAGATACCGCAGAGGCAAGATGCAGAACTCTAACACAAAAGCAACAGACAATTCAGAGACAGTTTACTGCAAAGTGGGCCGATTCAGAAGTACTTCACAGACATAAATTATCAGAAGGTGTATGTAGTGAAAGAAGTATTAAGAAGATACTAGTTAACATTGAGCTGATACCCAGATATACAATACCACCATGCATGGGCTTACCAATATAAGAATCCATACATGATAATAGCATTTTAAAAGCACCCTCTCACAACAACTAATATAGCATAAGAATGGTTTAGATGAATAATGGAACAAAATATCATGCATGATCCATATTTAAAGCGCTTGACTGATCCGAGCATGGGCATCAACTAGGATGAATCCATACCAGAAATCAGTGAGCCACTCGCATTCCAAAACATGATACCAGAAAGATGGATGAGATGAAATGATATATTAAATAATACATAAAAGAGAGTTACAGACTGTGAAATACCAAAGACCAGAATCCTCTTTGACAGATATAACTCCTCCTCACTGAGACCCTATGGGCTCTGAGCCTTCATACAAAGTTCTACAAAATGTATACAAAATGCCTTTCACTGCATCATTTTCTGATAAAAATCTGGAACCCTTACAATATGTTTCTTCACGGTTTTTATAGGAGAAACTAAAACCTAGCAAAAGAGGTAGGTGATGAACATTTAATTGTATCATTAAAACAAAATGGTGGAAAAGTGTCCGCCCATACTGCTTGACGGCGCTATAGTGCTAGATGTACCCTGTGGCCTGCTAACTGAAATAAATGCACTAGGTGAAAATCTCTTCAGGAACATGATATAGGGATAACCATACTAACATTCTGTCCTTTCCTGAAAGTAAATTCTGTTGAAATGAAGCCTTGAATATATTGTTTTTTTGTGTATAGATCTTTCGAATGATATGCAGGATCTTCAACTTGGTACTCTGCTTCAGAAGGCTAGGACGAGGCCCCTAAAATCTTCAGCTTCCTGCCTTTAATTCTCTGCTGATCACTGATATTCTTTATCTGGTACCTTTGCTGTCTGAGCGTTGAATTTGAGCTCTAGCTCAACATCTTCAACTGTAGCTATTGAATTCTTCAATTTTCCACTGCTACTCTTTGCCGCAACATTTATGTCTCTGATTGTGCAATCTGCATTTTGAATGATTCCGGAGGGTTTGATAGATTTTACCCCTGCTTCTTTAATGAATGTCTTGTCGCAGCAATTTCCCAGGACCTTCTTCATAAATTTTGCTTCTGAGCAATGGTACTTTCTTGCGTCCTCGGATTTTGTAATGAAGGCTGTGAAAAATGGTGATTTTCCGTCGCTGTGATCCTGCAAAACCCACAAACATGTTAGGAAAACCAGACACAGGGATTGGTGGATGTAGTGGTGTTAATGGGGAGGATGGAACAGTGCAGGGTGGCAGAAAATGCAACATAACAATGATGGATGATTTGATGAATGATTGCACAACAAAAATCTCGTGAAAAACCTTCGAATATGACCTTTGAATGCATATATTATGAGGGGTGGACGAATGTATGACAGAAAACACGTGGAATGATAACGTGGAGACACGGGGTCAATGGCAGGCGTGTGAATAATTCTGGGCCGTTCGATCTCAGGGGAGATCGACAGTTGAAAAAGGCATTGGGAGCGATTAACAGTGGGCCAGAGGTATGATTTCCCCTTGTTATCATTCGTGCAGCTTCGGAGCGCGGCGATCGTCAGATGAAGGCTCCCAAATCGGACGGCTGTGATGAATATCACTGCGCGTCTTTGTCCGAACAATAATGCGCGATGGAGGACGATATTCGGGCCATACGCGAGGACACGTGGTGAGCGTTGTATGGAATCACTGGCCCAAGGAGAATTACCGCCTACCGCCGAAAGGCGGTGCGATACATACCACCCGGTTTTGAACAGTGTTTCGGGCGTGGGGACCACCAGAACCGGTGGGCAGCGAACCGTAGATTTTATGATTTTATCAGACGGTGAATAGGTAGGATACGGGCACGACAAAGATGAGTAAACGTTGTTCGATCTGCACATATCGACGCCTCAGGATGCGCCCGATATATATTTTGGATAAGCGTCCGTCGGACTAGTGCCTGGTCTAGCATCCAGGTTTCATGAGGAAAAAGAACAGAGGGGCTAGGGCCGAAGGAGCTAGGCCTCGAATATTTCCAAATATGAATCTCCAACCTTTGATAATGTGCTTTGGAGGCGGGGAATGGTAACGATAGGCTTGAGAATGGTTTTCCAAGGCTGCAAGAGGGAATTTGAGAGCTTTTATGCCCGATTGTCTGTGAAAATCTAATAGGGAAATGATTATGATCAACAAGCAGCACCCCTAACAACATTATTAAAAAAAGATGCATTTTCATAGAATCCTGAAGCAAATAAGGCCTTTGAACATCCTAAAGAGGCAATGTGCCTAGCACCAGTATTAGCTACGCCAGACTTCACAAAAACCTTTATTGTGGAATGTGATGCCTCAGGAAATGGAATTGGTGTTGTTTTAATGCAAGAAGGAAGACCCATTTCTTTTGAAAGTAATTAAATCAAAGGAAAGTATTTACAAAAGGCTATTTATGAGAAGGAAATGTTGGCAATACTACATGCACTAAAGAAATGGAGGCCTTACCTAATGGGAAGACACATCAAGGTAAAAAATGATCATGATAGTCTTAAACACTTTTTGGAACAAATACTATCTTCAGAAGAGCAGAAAAAATGAGTCACAAAGATGTTGGGTTATGACTTTGAAATCGTCTACAAAAAAGGGAAGCTGAATGTTGTTGCAGATGCACTCTCAAGAAAGGATGAAGAGGTGGAAGCATTGCTTTGTGCCATTTCAATTATCCAACCAGATTGGATAACCGAAACAAGGGATGAATGGAAGAAGGAAGAAGAAGTGTGGACTTTCATTCAAAAGTTGCAGCAAGATCCTAGTTCATCTGATACATTTAGTTGGAAAATTGATTCCTTATGGTACAAAGATCGCTTATATATTTGCAAGAATTCCCAACTAAAACAAAAAATTCTTTTGGAGTTGCACACTTCTCCTTCAGGAGGACACTTGGGAATTTTAAAAACTTACCACAAGGTGAATAAATAATTTTTTTGGGATGGCCTTAAATCTGATATTCAAAATTTTGTGGCGCAATGTTTGGTTTGCCAGCGAAATAAAGTTGAGACAATTAAGACCCTGGGTCTTCTACAACCTTTATCCATTCCAAGTCAACGTTGGGAGGAGATTTCAATGGATTTTATCACAGGTTTACCTAAGTCCGAAGGAAGGAGTGTCATCATGGTGGTAGTTGATAGACTTACCAAGTATGCACACTTTTACCATTCATCCATTTAAAGCAAGTACAGTGTCTAGTGCATTTATGGAAACAATTCAAAAGCTACATGGAAACCCGAAGATTATTGTAAGTGACAGAGATCCCATTTTTACAAGAAATTTTTGGACAGAATTATTTTCTTGTTTGGGTACTCAACTAGCTCATAGCTCATCTTATCATCCTCAATCCGATGGTCAAACAGAGATAGTAAATAAATGTTTGGAAGGATATATTTGTTGTTTTGTATCTGATAAGCAAGCATAATGGGTCAAGTGGTTACCTCTCGCTGAATGGTGGTATAAGACTTCCTTCCATACTACAGTGAAAATGACCCCATTTATGGCACTTTATGGATATCATCCACCATCCATCACATCTTATTTAATGGAAAATGCTAGAGGTACAAGCAGTGGAGGATCACATCGAGCATCAATAAGAAGTTCTCCAACTCTTAAAGGATAACATAAATTTGGCACAAAATTGAATGAAACAACAGGCAGATCAACATCGCAGTGAGAGAAGTTTTGATGTGGGAGACTGGGTATTTTTATGGCTACGACCATATAAACAAATTTCCCTCAAGCAAGCTAAAAAGGATAATAAATTATCGCCAAAGTACTACGGTCCTTACAAGGTTTTGCAAAAGATTCATACTATGGCATACAAATTGGAGCTTCCTACTTCTTCGCGAGTGCATCTAGTGTTCCATGTTTCATGCTTAAAAAAGGTTATAGGGGACAAACTTCCAGTTCAAACAATATTGCTAGAACTTGATGAGGACGGAAAAACCATATTGGAACCTAAATCAGTCACGGAAACAAGAAATCGACAACTACGAAATCGATCAATTTCAGAGTATCTCATCAAATGGAAGAACTTACCCACTGAAGATTCTACATGGGAGGATGAGAATTTTATACAAAAGCACTCGGAGCTACTCAAGCGTTGAGGACAACATTTTTTTTAAGGAGAAGAGCATGTTAGGTCCCTATATTACTAGTATAGTCCCTTCTTGTTGTTAGTGTAACCCCCTTATTGTTATTATTGTGTCATTAAATTATTATTGTTAAGTCGGCTAGGATTACATTGTGGTCCCACTAGGATTACATTGTGGCCCATGGACTCCTATATATAGAAAGGAGGTTTTGTTATTTGTATCATCCAAGAATTGTTCATTTATGTAATGTATTGAAGGTTGCCCCCTCAAAGTGGCTGATTTCTAAGACATTGATCTATCTTTTCTTCTATTTTTAGAACTGGTTTCACAATATACCTACACCAGTCAATATATATAATTATATATTTTGTCTATTATGTTTATTTGATCTACCCAAAAATCATATATTAAAAAAGCATGTTAAGTATTTTAATTTTATTCCATCGCAATAATGAGACTTGAAAAAAAACCATTATAAGAGGTAAGTCAACCCATAAATTTAAAAAAATATTTATGATAAAATTTAAAAATTGATGTAATGATTATAAAAAAGCTTAAATGTGCCAAAAGAGAGCCCACCTTCACGGTTTCAAGACAAGTCGGGGTCCGGATATTTCTTTCCGGTTCGGATATCCGGAACTAACAGATGAGGTGAGAGAAAGTGAAAAAAAAATTATCAGAATTATGTCTGTGGTAATGATTCATGGATTAAGAGATTTAAAGGAATATATTTTTTATTATTCATGGACTTGAGAGTTGAAGAAGAAAGCTTGATATTATAATTTCCAGACACAGAAAGCTCAAAATTAATTATGATTTTACCACAGTTTTATTTGATTTTATATATCAAATTTTCTAATATTGTTATATTTTTCTTGCTTTTAGAATAGGTGTGTTTTTATTAATGGTTTATTTACACAAAGTATATTTTTCTTGCTATTAGAATGGGTGTGTTTTTATTAATGGTTTATTTAAACAAAGTGTTTGCCTATGGATAATCAGATAAAACGGAACAAAATGGTTTTCATGAATCTAACTTTACATATTAAATTAAAGTCACGTGTTAAATGTCAGGTCGCCTTGATCTCTGTAGTTTCCATTTGATCTAAATTTCTGAACTATTTCTGAATCATGCCTTTGAGGTAGTAATCTCGCTTAACATGAAAATACACCCACTCGTAAAGGATATAACTTATTATATTTTGATTGATAAATTTTTAGAACTATGATGGAAAGAGATTTAAGTATGTTTTGTATTTCTTATATATATATATATATATATATATATATATATATATATGTTAATAATATGAAATTATTTTATTATTTTAAAAAAAATTATAAATAATTTTTATAATTATTTATTTATATAATTGTTTTAGATATAAAATATTTAAAATAATTTAAAATACCACATAAATGACAAATATATTTTTAGATTTTAAATTTTAAACAAGTTTTGAGATAAAAAAAAAAAAAATTGGAGTTTTAAAATATAACTTGTAACGATGAATCACAGAAGCCAAAATTCTAAAATTTTTAAAATATATTGTTTTATTTATGAAAAGTAATATTAAATTATTTTATTAGTTTAAAAAAAAATTATAAATCATTTTTAGATATAAAATATTTAAAATAATTTAAAATACCACATAAATGATAAATATATTTTTAGATTTTAAACAAGTTTTGAGATTAAAAAAAAAATTGTTGAAGTTTTAAACATAAATTTCAATAGTGTTAAAGTCAGTGGGGGGCTTTACTAGAGGGTACGAAATTAATATATTAATAAAATCATTTTTAATATTTACATCATAAGGCGTTATTATTTGAAAACAACTCTCCTAACTGCTATCTTATTTTGCACCATTAGATAGAATGTTAGACGATTGAAGATTTTTAAGCCATCAGATTAATAGTTAATAGAAAACTAATAATTAAGAGGTCTAATGGCTATATTCTCATTTAATCAAAATTATTTAGTAAACAATTTCTTGATGGCTTAACGACTTATTCTCCCTCTAGTTTTTGCAGAAAAAAATTTCACATCGCACACATGAGGAACCGCCCTAGGCTGAAGAGGAGAGTAGTGGAATTTTTGATAGCACTAGAATTTTTGTTGAACGAGAGGAACCTCCCAGATATCTTCATCTACCCAAAATTATTTTGGTGCTTCAAGTCCCTCAATGTCATGCAGACCCTCCTGTAAAAAAAAACGACAATTTTTGATGAGGAAACTCGGACAATTCCTCTATTACTCAACATTCCAAAATTAATTGCACTGCTTGAAAAAAAAACTATAGAACCTCCTGTAAAAAAACAACGACAACTTTTGTTGAAGAGATGCTCCAGCTTCCTGAAAATTCAAAAGCGTTGTTCTTGTGGAGATCCCCAGGCTTCCGAATGAAGAATCTCTGAATTGGATGAACCGTGCACACAATTCATTCTTTCCTTTCCCTATACCGAGAATGGTTCTGCAACTTCTGAGACAACCCAACTTTTGTATGCAGGTAAACCACCTTTCCTCAATCCTTCGGTGGTTCCGATAGGTATTGAATAAATAGTTTTTGTTTTCACAGAAAATTTGCTCAGAATATTGTATTCTTTCCATCTATAAATTTCTGAGTTATTCTCTTGCTTTGTTGCATTTTTGAAGTTTAGTCGAGGGGATTACTAAATTTCTGAGTTATTCTCTTGCTTTGTTGCATTTTTGAAATTTAGGCGAGGGGATTAATAGGCCACATTTTCCATGTATAAACCCTGAAACTATTTTGCCTCAGTTCTCTCCTCCACACTCTTGTAACAAGTTTCCCAATTAATTATAATGAAAGGAATATAATAATATAATATGACTTAGATATTTTCTGCTGGAACTATAGCCCCTAACCTTATTACGTTATTATACTTTTTTACCTTCCATCATATACAAATATATATGGCTAATCCAAATATCAAAATTTGGGTATTAGAGAAACTATGGTAGATAAATTATACAAGTATTTGATATCACATTTAAACTATATCGATATTTTTTTTTCTTACAAATATTTAGATATATTTTTCTTACAAATACTTTCATCTTATTTAAAATTAAAACTTCATCTAAATATTTTGTGTTACAAATATTTAAATAATTTTTTTCCAAATACTCTCATTTTATTTAGAACTAGGACTTCTTCTAAATATATTTGTGAGTATTTTCAAATATGACATGTCAATGTATGAAATTTTTACATTGCTAAAGGGAAAAATGTGCAAAAATTTAAATTATTTATGTAAAAAAACTAATTTTAATATATTGAATTTGAATTTAAAACCTATAATTTTATATAAAAATATCTTAAGAAATATGTTTTCCACCCACTAATGTGAAACTCTTTTTTTATATATTTTTTACCTAAAGTTATATTATTCTTATTTCTTTATTATTATATTTTTAATTATAAAAATGTATTATTCAATTTAATATAAATTTAAGGTATATATACCTTACATCAATATTGAAACAAGATTGGGATCAAACCAAGGTTCACTTAATATCGAACCTTAACAAGATAAGGTAAATATGATACCAATAGTAGAAGTTAAGTAGTGGTACTTGGGATAAGGAGATGGTTGGGAGATGAATTTTGTGTGCATGTAAATTGTAAAAATAAAAATAAATTCTAAATCAGTTATTTATATCCATAAATTAAAAGAAAAGAAACATAACATTGGAAAACAATTGAAATAAATTATTAATATTATTATGGAAAAACCAAAACCAAGTTTGGGTTGATAAAGATGTTATGTGACACTCCTAACATTCCATAAAAGTATTTAGAAATAAGTTAATTTTAGAAATATTTTGATAGCTCATCAATAATATAAATAAAATCGTATGAGTTTTTATGTGTAATTTTATTTCATTATTAATATTATTGGTCATTATTAGGTAGAAATAACTTTATCTTTGGTGTTCTACGGAATAATGAGGTAGGGAAGAATAGGTTTTCATGTTCTTTCCAGATGTGGAAGGCATGTGATCAAAATTGGAATGATAATTATTAGGATCACTAGAGTTCTCTCATTTTACAAAATTGTTATAATCCTTTGTAGACACATCTTTCAAACTATATAGAATTTTCTTTGTATTGATTAATGTTTTCTATATCTAGATGAAGTGATCTAGAAGAAATATGAAGGAATTGTAACAAAATTACCTTTGATTTCAAAGGTAGAAAATCACAATCTATTTCTTTATTTATGAGGCATTCATGTTGGCATAATTATACAAGGTCTTTAAAAAAATATCTTTGATTTCGAAGGTAGAAAATCACAATCTGTTTGTTTATTTACGAGGCATTCATATTGGCATAATCATACAAGGTCTTTAATTTCAACATATGCCTCGTGATTTCTAAGACTCGGGGAAGAAATATTGCACTAAGATTTCATTATAGCACAACCCTTACCTTTCCTTGATATTTTATTTTTTTCAACAATTGTCAAAGAAGTATTAATTAGTGTTACATGTTATTTCCTTACGGCGTTTCCTTTGCAACATCTGGTGCAATTTCTAGTTATTTTTATGTTTGGAGAGAAGTGTAAGACATTATCACTGTAGTTTTGTTGAGTTAAATGGTCAAGAAGATTAGTTGTCTCAAATATATTGAAATTAAAAAGAATGTGAATGGAAGATGGACAATGTAAGAAAAAGTGATTTTCATCTTCAACTTTCTTAGAATTTCAGATGATGCATTTTAAAAATTGACCAACAAGAAATTTCAATTTGAAACTCATGAATTAGTTATATTTTTTGTGATAATCATTTATACTCAATACTAATTAAGAGAACAAAAACAATTTTGATTTTTAAAATTGAGATTTATCGCTTCCTTATAAACAATAAATGTACTATAAATGAACGTATAGTGTGAATATACACATATTTGAGATAATTTCATAAAAGAAATTAAAAAATCACTAATATACATGAGTAAAAAAAAAAATTATTCCATTTTTTGTTTTATTTTATTTTCTTATACAACGTATTCATTTCTGTAATTTTGCAAGCTATTGAACTTCCTCTTTTCATTGAATTTGGTTGTGTCCCTCAGTAAAATTTAACACTAAACAACAGGAGTTTTACGCCTCTCCGCTATACGGTAGCCATGACAGAGGTAGATGGGATGATGGACCCATTTTCAGAGTTGCACGAATTATCGTGAAAGAAAATGAATATTCATTGAGGAGAGAAAATCATTATCGGCTTGGACGCCATTCGGGGACTTGCGGGTTGTTTTACATTGAGCAGGAATTTAATATATGGTATACATGCCCGGGGCTTTTTCTACATTCGGCAGGCTATTAAACACTGGTATGATGGATTGCTGGTCTGGATGGTTGTTGTTGATATGGGACTTCAGGGAGACATCGCTTGGGAATGGGATACTTACAACAATTGTTTACGGAGCGCGGGTCTACACAAGACGGAAAGTGGTGATTTTTTGACTTGGGGTGGTACATTAATGGGTAACATTGTAGAGAGTGTTGAAACATATAGGTATATTTTCCCCATCATCCAGGGCCCAATGATATTTAGTTGGTTCTCTAAGGTACGTATGGAAATTACATGCTCCTATCAAAATCATTATTTTCTTTTGTCTCATGTGATGAAATAAAAACCTGACTTGGGATAACTGTTAGTATGAATCCTTTGTCGAAGTGTACGAAAAAGGACCACTTTAGCTACGCATAACTAATAGCCCTAACAACAAAAGTGGCTGCCAATATCTTCAGATTTGCGGTTAGTTGAACATAAAAGAGCTGCAAAAACCAGATCTATGCATGGAAAGACATTAAGCAGAAAAAACAAGGGTTTGCTCCATATACCAATAGACAAGACAAGAACAATTTTTGAAAGAATTTTTATATTAATTGGGCACCTGGGAGGAAAACAAGAAGGCGTATCCAATTCTCCTTAGTGGGATGGGTTCTTGGAAGTCCTCAGCACTTCATATCTAATATTTCTCTCTCTTGTTGGTGTAGAAAACCCACACAAAGAATGGAACTCAAAGGGAGCTCACACAGCAAATGGTAGAAAAGAGTGACCAAGTGTATAGATCAAGAGTGATCTAATAGGCAACAAAAGGTGAAGAATGGTAGGAAAAACCCTCCTATTTATAACAAAATATTGGGTCATTCTAGATCTTGGTGCATGGGTTAACAAGATCTAGATCCACTTTTTATGGAATATTTTATTATATTTGTTGGAGTGAAAAGGTATTTGACTTGGGTCAAATCCCTTAATTAGTTAAAAATAAATAAATAAATGGTTTATTTATCTTTTTAAGGAAGTGGTTAGAAGATAATCAAATAAATAAGGATTTATTTAATTATTTAAGGAAGTGGTTGAAAGATAATTAAATAAATAATGATTTATTTAATTATTTGTGGGTGATTTGGTCATATTTAACAAGGAATATTATCTAAATAAGATTTAAATATTTATTCCTAGAAAATAATAAGATAGATAAAGGTTTATCTAATTAATTTCTTTGTTTTTGGGTTAAACATGATTGGGAATAATAATTAAATTATGGTTTAATTAATTATTCCATGAGAAAAATCAAACAAATATAGGTTTGTTTAATATTTCCTTTTGGGGTTTCCTGTTTAGACCATAAACAACCTAATAAATGTGGTTTATTAAGTTATTTAACATAGTGAAGGCAATTTTACTTAGGGTAAAATTGATCTTACATGGTGTACTTGGGTCCATCTAATGATAATAGGTTAGATGACCAAAAAATGGTGTAACAGATTGCCCCCCAGCGTGCGAGTGTCAGGAGCAAATCGTATGACCGAAGTACGTTGTAAGAACTCAATCACTAGACAACAAAAGGGAAGTCAGAGAGATAAATGCAAGGTAGATAGTGTGCTGAAGAACTAGACCCTGAGGAGACGAGACTCGCAAGTGCAACAAGTCTCTTTTTATGAGAGGGTACCTGTGCTGAAGGCGGTGGGGGAGGCATACCTATGCCCGCCGAGACAAAGTACAAAAGAATAGTGTGTCCGGTAAACAAGGGACCGAACCATAAAGTATAGCTGGCATAATCAGGAGCCAGATAAAAATACAATGAGGAATCCCACATACATGTTGTTCCTGGGATAACAGCCAGGACTTGTACAATAATATCGGAGTACATGAGATACAAATACAACCCAAATGCCCCTTGTAAATGGGGAAGGGCTCACAAAATCTGACTGATACATGCAAGTCGAAGAGGCGCTGCAAGTGGCTACGGCCAACATCATCAAATATCTGGAGCTGCATCGAAGGCTGCAAAGAAGAGGTCATCCGGGCATGTGGGGGGCTACCTGCAGAGCCACCCCCTCATGAGGGTTGAGACATCTCACACACACCCGGGAATCATCAAGAGCTGCTGCTGGATCACTGGACCATCAAGTATACGGATCTCGATCATGCTGAAAGGAGCTGGAGAAACAATCAAGTCAAAGGGAAACGAGAGGTCCCTTTGCCTGATCCTAGGCACCGAACAAGAGTGGAAGCTGGAACCAAGGTACACCGCCCTCTAGACCTAGATTCTGGAAGGAATGAGCTGATGTCGACAGAAGGAGGTCCGCCATAGGTGAGGCAATGAGACATCCTCAACTAAGGCACGAGAGAAAATAGTGGAGCGACGGACAGACTGACACTAATGATGATAGGGAAATGGAAAGGACTGAGTAGCGAATGGACGACTTCCCTTGTTAGAGCATAAAGGGCATGAATGACCTGGCAGTGACTGACACAATATCATAAGGGATAGGGGACAATGGGACTGAAGGTCATAAAGTGCGACACAAGAGAGAGACCAAGCAATGAAGGATGGAGGGCTATAGCGGGGTACCAAGGGACTCGGGATAGACTCCATGAATGGGATGATGACTCAACTTGGATGCTCTAAACAAGGGCGACTCGATGGTGCTGCCACACAGTAAAGGCCCAGTGGGGGACCATAAAAACATGAGTACAAGATGGGAACTCATGACGAAAATCGACACGAACAAAGACAAGTAAGGAGGCGAAGTGGTGCCCCGAGTACAAGTGTCGTAAGTGAGGAAATTCGATTTTAATGAGAGGGGAAGTGACCCTTCTTGGACAAAATGTGTCCTGGTGAATTATCAGATCATAAAAAACTAACAAATACCCATTTGAGGGCTTGGTGAGAGCTTTCCAATGGTGCAGACGGTTTATCAAACGGGGCTACGGTGTGGTCGCAGCAGTCGAAAGAAGAAACATGGGTTCTCTTTTAATAAGGCAGTTTTCCCTCCAAATTCACTCATTTGCTATTGTTGCTGTGGTGAATGTAGAGAGGAGAGAAGGCCCTAAATCTTGCGGCGAGCGTAGCGGACAAACCGACCTTTGGAATCGAGATCCGTCAGTTGCAGGTAAGAGGCCTAACCTTACTCTTTCATTTTGATGGATTGAAAGTTCAGTTTAGGGCCCAAAATCTCAGAAACAGACCCTCCTTCATCTCTACGGCCGGGTCGCACTTTTTGGGCCAAAAAATGTGACCTGGGACGCAGGTTTCAGGGCAAAAACTGCGACCTGGTCCAGAATTGGGCAGAAAACTGCGACCTGGGAGATGAGGGGGTTGTGGTGCTGTTTTATGGCTGAGAGTTGGGTTTTTGTGTTTGGTTATGGTATTCCCGATCTGTATGCTGACAAAGATGATGTTTTTGTGCAGGTATGGCAGATTTACGGGTTAACTGGAGAGAGAGAGACCTGGGTACATTACGGGTAGAGATCCAGGCGGATCAGGGTGTCCGTCGTGTGTTGGCCAGGTTTGGGGTTCTAAAGTTTTTGGAGAACCTGTTGATGAGAGCAGGAGAGCCCTTGTTGGCCCGGATTATCAGTTATTGGGATCCATAGCATGAGGTCTTTGTAGTGCAGGGGCACAGGATCGAACTGACAGTCCAGGATGTGTATTTCTTGACGGGTCTTCCACCACTGGGGATGGTGGGAAACACGCAGCCAGTATTACCGCGGGGGCGACATATCATGGAGTTTGTGGAACGACATTGTCGACTGGGTCTCCAAGTCAAGGGGACTCGGATACCGATCGGGGATCTAGAGAGGCTAGAAACCCGTGCAGTGGCCGCAGTTGTGCTGTGTATCCTGGGCAACCAGGCGTTCCATCACATCACTGGGGGGCAGATGATGCTGGTAGAGAGTGTGTTGAGTGGGACCTACTATGGGTGGGCCCAAATGATGCTGGTGTCGTTAAAACGACAGTTTTCGCTCTGCAAGCGGCAAGTGAACCACGATTGCTCGTATGGGACTTTATTGTGCGCCTTCTTATTTGAGAAGATCCCGACCTTGCGACCTCGTGTACAGCTTCCAGATGGGGGCCCGAGAGAGCCCAGGATGCGCCGGTTGGGGCGGCTACTGTGCAGAGGAGGAGGAGGGGCGGTCGGGCGAGTGTTTCGACCTGAGTTCTTTGCCCATTGGGATCAGATGTCGTTATACATAGACGACTATCCCTATAGTGGGATGAGTTCACCCAGCAGAATCAGGACACCCGCTTCGCTTGTGGGCTGGTCTGGGGGCCGATAGTAAGTGACAGATTGCTATTCTTGTATGGGAATGTTACAGTTTTTTGAATAGTAGCTAGGGTACTGATTCATGTACTGTTGGTATGCAGATATAGCGCCGGTAAAACCGGCCGGATATATGGGACGACCGGCAGCAGCTGGAGCTGCAGGTCCGAGTGGGTCGAGAGTAGCGCAAAATGAGGATGCAGCCGCCCTTCTGGAGGACATCTGCCATATATGCGAAAGGTTGATGACCGGAGTATCAGAGCGCGGGTGGCAGGACTTAGACGACCAGTACATAGAGCCATGTATCGGTCTACCCTCGGAATGGCGAGGGGTCATGCGGCGCATGGCGATGGTCGGTCAGGGGATACGTGATCTACAGGCTGCAGGGGCAGAGCCATTGGCTCGGGATCCGCCAGATAGTGATTAGGTGTGGGGCATGTGGTGTCCCCTAGTGTGTATGTAGGGGCAGGTGGTGCCCCCAGTTTTGAGTTTTTTGTAACATGCTATGGGCATGTCATATGTATCAGAGTAGATGGACTCTAAACACATGTTTTTGTGACACATATTATGGATATGCATCATTTTTAATGATTATGAATGTTATTGTCTTGTATGAAATGCGTGTGATAAATACCAATCTAGAACATGGTTTGCAATACTATCTACATAGTGATTCTGTTCTCGAGGTACATGGTTGAAAGTTATGGTTTCAAATGCACGTATCAAGAGTTTCACTCGTAAATAGCGTCTAAACAGCACAAGGTTATGCACACGATAAACACCATTTAGTTGCATTACAAGAAGTAGGGAATCCAAACGAACGTGCAGATGGAGGATGCGATGAAAGAGGGCATCGGCTAAGAGACCACGCACTACATCATATTCTGCCTGATTGTTGGTGGCAGAACCAATGCAGACCTCGTCGGAGAGAACAAGGGCATGCAAGGGGGTGAAGATGGCCCAACCTACCGAGGCAAGATTTCGGGAGTAACGACTAGCACCATCGGCGTAACCGATAAAGGGTGTGGATGGGGGGTCCTACAAAATGGTGTTACAAGACAACAAGTGAGGGGAGGAGAGGCAATGACGGCCGCGTGAGTGTACAGAAGACATCGAGCGGCAACTGCGGGAGGGAGCGCAAGGAGCAGGATGACTATGACTCATATACAAACTGGAGGGTGGTATATGAGGGCTATCGAAAGTATGGGGAGGACTCGGGCTGCTGAGGTCAACAGAGATACGGGAGGAGTGATCTCGTGTATGGGTAGAAAAAAGGTGTGCAGGCGACACAATAGGGGAGGGTGCAGGGGGACTGGGCTCCAAGTGTCTCGCAGAGGAGGATAGGTAAAGAATGGTTGTGGTAGACTCCGTAATTTGAACATCAGGGGGGGGAATGTCGATGGGAGCGGGGGAATCCTCAGGCTGGCCGGAAGCATATTGCGCGAGGATGGGAGAGGCGGATTGATTTTGTTCAACCTCATATTCTCGGACTACCTCTAAAGAGGCGCGATAATGCGTCAGGTGAGGACAATGGTGGGAGTAATGGCCATGGAAACTGCACAAAGCACAGGGTTTGTTGGTGCGGAGATTCTTGGGGTTCTTGGTTACAGACGAAGAAGGAATGGAGGCTTCAGGGACCGTAGCTTCAGGGAACACGACTTTAACCATGGGCTGAATACGGGGCAACTCGGGACAAGCATGGGTGGCATGACCGGTGACATCACATAAGGCACAAGGTTTTGCTGGCGGAGGAGGGGTCGGGTCAGTCGTGGTGGTCTTGTCTTTGGGTGCCCCCTTGCGAGCTTTGCCTTTCTTCCCGGGAGCCGTCACGACAGGAGAGGGGTCTTGTAGAGGTGCTGGGGGCACAGGGGCAACGGAGGAAGCGAGGGGGACTGGTTGAACCGGTGTCAAAGCCATGTAGGGTTTGGGGTGACCAGGAGGGGTAGCTGCTGGAGGATCAAGGTACCAGACTGGTATGCCCAAGGTCAGGTTAGGGAGAGAGAGGGTGGCCATGACGGGGACAGAATATACTCCGGGAGGGGGAGCGAGGAAAGGGATCTGCCCAGCAGGGAAATGACCAGGAGGGACGGCTCCGAGATGGTTAAGGCCTAGGGGAACCGATCCAGGAGGATAAAGAGGTTCAGGGATACCAGCTGTAGGGGGAGGGCCAGAAGGAGGCGGTCCGGCTGGCGGAGATGAATGGCTAGGAGCGGGTTGCGGAGGGCGAGGGGGAGGTTGCTGACTAGCCGAGGCAGGCCGCTTACGGGTAGCTTGAGACGATTACATCATGAAAACATTCAATAAGCTGGGATTAGTGATGGGAGGAGGAGGGAGATTAGGAAAAGTTCCAAGCAGGGAGGAATCTTTGTAAACACCAGGAGAGACACTGGTCAAGGAATCGACGGTTTGCTTGTTGGCTACAGAAGAGATGGTCGTCTCAGGTGAGGTCTGAGATTTTGGCTCATGATATGTCAACTGGTCAATGGTGACTATCTTTCCATTATGGGGGAAATACATCTTGCGGAAAACCGTGGATGGGACAGCAGACATAGCATAGGTGTAGCTTCGCCCCAATAGAATGTTGTAATCTAGCGGGGCGTCGATGACTTCGACGTCAACGCAAACAGTCTTACCGGCGAGGGTGATAGGACAATTACGAAACAGGCCAATGGGCTGGGAGGCATGACCGTCCCATGCTCGAAGGGTGATCGTGGAAGGGGCCAGCTCAGGAGATCCGAGTTGCTTCCAAACCGAAGCGGACATCACGCATGTGGATGCCCCCTCATCAATTATACACCGGGACACGTTGGCGTTCCGGATTTTGACTGGGATTTGGAAGGCGACGGAGGGAGGGAGGGGAGGATGGTCCGATTGAGTGGCGTCGAAAACAATCATTTGGTCATCAACAGGATCTACAGCGCCCACGGCAGATAATAGAGCCTTCTTTTGGGAAGGGCACGACTGGAGGAGTTCCAGTGTGGAAATGGCAGCAGGAGATTGCGCCAAATCATCTACTATATTATACGAATGAGCAGCTCGACCGGAAGCAGCGTTTCGACGTAGTGGTCCCTTAGGAATCTTGGTATGAACCTCAACTTTGGGTTGAGGGATATGTAAGGGGCCACTGGATGTCGAAAGAGGCTCTGTAGAACCTGAAGAAGGAGGCTCGGGGGCAGACTGAGCAGGAGGCTTGGGGTATTGGCGAGACCGAGTTTGAAGGTGAAGGTCGACGGTCGGGGAAGGATCGGAGTGCATCATAAGGATCTGGTAATCAGAGGAACCAGAAAGGGAAGGGGGAGTGGCGACCTAGCTGTCAGGCGGTTGGGTAGCCACGAATCCTTGCTGAGAGAAAGGATCAGTAAACACAGCTGGTTGGGTAGTGGCCACATTAGGAGGAGCATGAGGGGAGGCGTGTTGTCCGCGCAATGTGGCTTGAGACTCCCACATCTGCCACATCTGGGGTAAGAGGGGACAATCATGGGTGTAATGCCCATAAACACCACAACATGAACAAGGCTTATTTGTGCGAAGCGGCCTGTCCGGCTTGGGCTGAGTGCCCTGTTGCTGGTTGGTAGTGTTAGGGTCAACACTACGATTGGGTCCACGGGTACCAGGGGCAGATTGGTTTGGGTTGCCTCTCCGCCTTCTTTGAGAAGAAGGGGGATTAGTCGCGCCCTGTTGTGCAAATACTTGCCCTGGAGGAGGTTGTAAGTGTTGTTGCGGGTTTGGAGGAGGCAAGGGAGATGGAAGTGCATATGCTGGAGGAGCTGGCGCACCAGGCTGCGGATAAAGGTAATGGTTAGGTTGGGAAACATTGAGGTAAGCAGGAGGTTGGGAAAAAGGAGGAGGCATGTCGTATCCTGGATACATGCTACCGGGAGGGGGGAGAGTGCTAGAGGTGCTGGCCCCTCCCTGAGGGAGACCATAGCCCATAGGAGGTTGAGCGTACGGATGGGACAGGGCTCCAACGATACCGTCGACGGAATGAGATGCCCCCGGGGCGTTAGCGCCGCCGGGCCTGGGGAGGTCAGGGAGAACGGTATAAACATAACCAGATTGAGCGTAGATCAGGTCATATTTCAAGGCTATTTGGAGGGCGGCTTCTTCGGTTTTAGGAAAGTGAGAGGCGACATCTTTGCCAATAGGAGCTAAGAGGGTGCGAAGGAACCAGTCCATGTAAACCCGATCTTCGAAGGGGGGGGCTCGACATAAGCTCCATCTTCTTCGCCATTCCTGAACATGGGCAGAAAGGCGAGTCGAAGAGGTTTGCTTGAATGAAGTCAAGAGCTCCGTCCCAGTATTGTATCGGAGAGGGAGCTGGAAATAAGATAAAAAGGCTTGGGCAAGGGTCTCAAAGGTGGTATGGGAAGAGGTGGCTTGTTCAACATACCATTTAGAAGCTTCGTCGGTAAGCGTGCATTGGAACAAACGCAGATGGATGGAGTCATCAGTAATGGAATTGGAGGAACACCACATGTGGAAAGATCGGACATGATTGGTTGGATCTTCTCCAGCAAGGCCTTCGAACTTAGGGATTTCGGAGGGGAGCTTGGTTGGCATAGCAGGCCAACCAACATCGTGGCGGATAGGGTCGTTGATCAACTGATTGAAATCGGGGAGGCTGAGGCTTGCAATGTACGGCAGCAAGGGTATGGCCGAGGTAGTTCCCGTGGCGGTTCTGCTAGTAGTAGGTCCGGCATTAGGGCCTGGAGCACCACTAGCGTTAGGCCCTAAACCAGACATGGTGAAGGTGACAGGGGGAGAACCAAGAGGAGAAGGAGAACCCGATGAATCAGGAGAGGAGTCGGAGTATGGACTCGGAGGGGGACTGGCTCGACGACGGCGGGGCGGAGCAGGTCGATCGACCGTAAACTGAGGGTGAAGGCCAAGAAGTCTCCGGGAAAGGTGCCTTGGGGGCGCAATGATGAAGAAGGAAACTGACAAGGGCAGAAAGGGACAGAATCAAGTGAGGTCAAGACTAGAACAAAAAGATGCCGGTGACAATTCTGTAGCCCACCTTTGCCAGGCAGTGTTAACCAGGCGCTTCTTCGCTTAGGGTCAGTGTGTGGTGTGCGTTAATTTTAATTTTAAACCCTTTCCGTTTTGAGAGCAAGAAAAAAGTGTGTTGCGTAACTGAAAATAAATCTGCAGAGAACAGTATATAATGCTGAAATAACAGAAAATTAACAGCTACTTGTGCATCTATCTAACCCAAGAAGGTGGGTCTCTCAAAACTAATCGAAAAAAGGGAAAAAATCTAGGAAAAACACACGGAAAAGAGGCCAATAGATCTAAGGTCAAAAGGGACAGGGATCTAAAGGATAAAGCTGTTGAAAAGAGGTGCAGATCACAGCCAAGAGACAGAGGCAAGGTGGTTGGAAAAAGGAAGGAAATCAGCAAAAAACGGCAAGGACGGGGAGGAGGTCCTAAAGAGAGGTCCAAACAAAACAACAAGAGGTGATTTGAAAGGAAAAGAGGCTGATTTAAAGGGATCTGAAAAGGAGGTATCAGATCTAGACCAGGGGGGGCTGAAACTCAGAAAAACAGAGGCTGAAACAGCTAAAAACTCTTCCACAAAAAGTGGAGGGTACTGAAGCCCTAAGGGGCTAGGTTCCCACTTAGATGAGCTAAAACAGAGAAAAACCAGGTCAAAGCGGGCTGAAATAGAGGCTGGAAAACCCTGACATAAGCTTCAACAGAACCCAAAAAAATTGGAGAAAAAGAGCTGAAAAAAGGGAAAGTCGTAGTTTCTGACCTGTTTTCAGTGCAGGTCGTAGAAAAGAGGCTGAAAAGTGTGACCTGGAGGTCCAGGTCGCAGGGTTACGGGCAAAAGAATGTGACCCCCCGTTCGGTTGTCATATGCGCTTTTTCGGAGAAAAGTTGCGTATATCGTCTCGGTTGCGGTTGGTGTCGCTGCGCAATAGGGCCAGAAACACACGGAAGTTGAAATTTGAATGTTTTGGGGTTTATGTGAAAAAAAAACATAAGCATAGGAAAAATAATCGGCAGAAAAAAAACCTAGGGTACGAGTAGGCGGATATGCGGGAATATAGCTTGACGGCGGTCGTATTTAAAACCAAGTGGAGTCACCATTTGTTGGTATGAATCCTTTGTCGAAGTGTACGAAAAGGACCAATTTGCTTTATGCATAACTAATAGCCCTAACAACAAAAGGGGTAGGCGCAATATCATGAATGCGGTTTCATGAACATAAAAGGCTACCAAGAAACCGGATCTATGCTTGGAAAGACATGCAAGCGAGGAGGGACAAGGGTTTGCTCCATATACCAATAGACAAGACAAGAACAATTTTGAAAGAATTTTTATATTAATGGGGCACCTGGGAGGAAAACAAGAAGGCGTATCCAATTCTCCTCGGTGGGATGGGTTCTTGGAAGTCCTCAGCACTTCAGATCTAAGATTTCTCTCTCTTGTTGGTGTAGAAAACCCACACAAAGAATGGAACTCAAAGGGAGCTCACACAACAAATGGCAGAAAATGGTGACCAAGTGTATAGATCCAGAGTGATCTAATAGGCAACAAAAGGTGAAGAATGGTAAGAAAAACCCTCCTATTTATAACAAAATATTGGGTCATTCTAGATCTTGGTGCATGGGTTAACCAGATCTAGATCCACTTTTTATGGAATATTTTATTATATTTGTTGGAGGGAAAAGGTATTTGACTTGGGTCAAATCCCTTAATTAGTTAAAAATAAATAAATAAATGATTTATTTATCTTTTTAAGGAAGCAGTTAGAAGATAATCAAATAAATAAGGATTTATTTAATTATTTGTGGGTGATTTGGTCATATTTAACAAGGAATATTATCTAAATAAGATTTAAATAATTATTCCTAGAAAATAATAAGATAGATAAAGGTTTATCTAATTAATTTCTTTGTTTTGGGTTAAACATGATTAGGAATAATAATTAAATTATGGTTTAATTAATTATTCCATGAGGAAAATCAAACAAATATAGGTTTGTTTAATATTTCCTTTTGGGGTTTCCTGTTTAGACCATAAACAACCTAATAAATGTGGTTTATTGAGTTATTTAACATAGTGAAGGCAATTTTACTTAGGGTAAAATTGGTCTTACATGGTGTACTTGGGTCCATCTAATGATAATAGGTTAGATGACCAAAAAATGGTGTAACAATAACCTTTGTACAGAGTGTTGAAACATATAGGTATATTTTCCCCATCATCCAGGGCCCAATGATATTTAGTTGGTTCTCTAAGGTACGTATGGAAATTACATGCTCCTATCAAAATCAGTATTTTATTTTGTCTCATGTGACGAAATAAAAACCTGACTTGGGATAACCTTTGTACAGAGTGTTGAAACATATAGGTATATTTTCCCCATCATCCAGGGCCCAATGATATTTAGTTGGTTCTCTAAGGTACGTATGGAAATTACATGCTCCTATCAAAATCATTATTTTCTTTTGTCTCATGTGATGAAATAAAAACCTGACTTGGGATAACCTCTACAAAATAAAATCCTGAGTTGGGATAACCTCTACAAATGCGGCCATATTGGTTTGGGACGATGCTCATTGTGTGGACAGGCATAGGAGAACAAATTACATTTTTTTTTTCAATGTTATGTGGTGGTGGAGATATTGGAATTATATTTTCAAGTATCTTAAGATGCCTGGTAGGAATTTCTCTCTAGTTGATGAGTGCACAGATTGGTGGTTGGCTAGGGGTATGCATCTTGGAACTATCCCACTGTATTATTTTTGGAAGGTATGGACTATAAGGAACAAGGTGATATTTTAGGAAGTTGCAATATCTACACTACCAGTGCCTTAGGATATTCTACATTGTTGGAGTGGGATTCGGTTATCATCCCACCACCACAAGATCTATCCATATGACAACAGCAACATCCCATGTTGTACCCGGTTGGATTTTTTGATGGGGAAGCACAACATAATTGTTGTGGTTGCGGGGTAGGGCTCAAAGTGGATCTGAATTGTCACTACAATATTTACCGGAATGGAGGAAATGGAACCAATGATTAGGCTGAAGTACTTGAGTTATGGGGATTATTATGGTTTTCAAAACATCTTTGTTTTTGGGAATTCATAGGTCACTAGTACATATGCTCAATTTTCTAGCACTTTAGTTCTGACAGTTTTGACGAATTGTCGGAAATTTCCCCAATTTTTCTCAATTTTTTTAATCCTGCCACACGGTGTCACTCTTGCGACCCCAATGGTGACGCTATCGCTCTTGCGAAAAAGTATCGCTATTGTGACCCACCCGCCTAGGGTGTCCCAATAGCGACAGTGATAAAAGACAACATCGCTATAGTGACGTCCATGTTATGTGCGTAAGTATATCGACGGATATGAAAAGACCATTGCAGAACGGTCACTTTCCCTTTGAAAAAGTCAAATTTGACTTGGTCAACTAGCGTCTCAATAGCGACGATTTATTTTAAATATATAAGGCGCGTTAAGCCAAGAGTGACCTATGAATGGAGCCAATGATGAATTTTTTTCAAATTGTTATTGTATGCATTAAAATTTGACATGGACAAGATCCTCGCATGCCTTAACGATATAGGAGCCGGGTTTCTAGACTCAAAGATGACTCACAAACCCAGTATTATAAATAGATATTTAGTTGATCCTTTAGTTGCATCATTACTTAATCCTAACTAACCGAGTAGTGAGACATTAAAAATTCCTAATTAATCATGAGATTAAAAAAATATGGATATGATAAGGAAACCTCTAAACCCCTAACACATTTAACCCCCTAAACCTCTAACCCCTTAACCCCTAACCCATTAAACCCTAATTCCCAACCCCTAACCCATTTAACCCCCTAAACCCCTAAACCCATAAACCCTTAACCCATTTAACCCCCTAAACCCTAACCCCTAAAATCCTTAACTGTTAAATCCCCTAATTCCCTAAACCTCTAAACCCCTAACCCATTTAACCCCCTAAACCCTAAACCTATAAAACCTTAACCCCTAACCCCTTAAACCCTAATTCCAAACCCCTAACCAATTTAACCCCCTAAACCCTAACCCCATTAACCCCTAACCCAAAACCTCTAAAATCCTTAACTGTTAAATCCCCTAACCCCCTAAACCTCTAAATCGGTCGTAACCCATTTAACCCCTAAACCGTAAACCTCTAAACCCTTAACCCCTAACCCCTTAAACATTAATTCCCAACCCCTAACCCATTTAACCCCCTAAACCCTAAAACTCTAACCCATTAACCCCTAACCCCTTAAACACTAATTCCCAACCCCTAACCCATTTAACCCCCTAAACCCCTAAACCTCTAACCCCTTAACCCCAAACCCCTCAAACCCTAATTTCCAACCGCTAACCCATTTAACCCCCTGTACCCCTAAACCCCTAACCCATTTAACCCCCTAAACCCTAAACCTCTAAAACCTTAACCCTTAACCCCTTAAACACTAATTCCCAACCCATAACCCATTTAACCCCCTAAATCTCTAAACCCCTAACCCATTTAACCCCTAAACCCTAAACCTTTAAACCATTAACCCATAACCCTTAAACCCTTAACCCCTAACCCATTTAACCCCCAAAACCCCTAACCCCCTAATCCATTTAACCCACTAAACCCTAAACCTCTAAATATTTAACCCCTAACCCCTTAAACAATAATTCCCGACCCCTGACCCATTTAAACCCCTAAACCCCTAAAACCCTAACCCATTTAACCCCTAAACCCTTAACCGCTAACCCCTTAAACCCTAATTCCCAACCCCTAACCCATTTAACCCCCTAAACCCTTACCCCATTAACCCCTAACGACCCCTAACCCCTAAAATCATTAACTACTAAATCCACTAACCCGCTAAACCTATAAACCCCTAACCCATTTAACCCCCTAAACCGTAAACATCTAAACCCTAACCCCTTAAACCCTAATTCACAACCCTTAACCAATTTAACCCCGTATACCCCTAAATCGCTAACCCATTTAACCCCCTAAACCCTAAACCCCTAACCCATTTAACCCTCTAAACCCTTAACCCCTAACCCATTTAACCCCCTAAACCCCTAAAAACCCTAACCCATTTAACCCCCTAAACCTTAAACCTCTAAACCCTTAAACCTCTAAACCACTAAGCCTTAAGTAAAGTTGACCCAGGCTCAACAATTTGCTATCGTCTAGTTGTACCCTTTGGGAACATGAGATTCAGTCTATGCCTAGGCGCTTCCTTGAAAACTAAAGTCGATATTAACTCATCCCCTTGTCCTTTAATTTGGGTGTTTTGGGCATTGATACTGTATTTTGTAGTTGTTATTCTCCATCGTTTTGTGATGTAATTCATTCTCATTAATTGTATTGGCGCGCCCAGACCATCTCTAAGTAAATTTGAGACTGATACTTTCCCTTATCCATTCATTTCTGTGTATTTTGACCCCTTTCTAATCTCTTGTTTGGTTGTTTGCCTTTGTCTATTTGCGATGTTGTATTTTTCCAACTTTGACTTGAGACGGTGCCTAGAATCGAACATGCTTTATTTCTTTTGAACATTCTTCCTTTTTGTCACAAAGCCTTATCCCTATGAATAGTGTTACATTAGTTGATTCAATAGGTCCATCCTTTGGTGCCTTATCTATATTTATTCATTGTTGATGCCTTGGGTTACTTGTTGGAGGCAAATTTCATTTTAAATAAGATCAACACTATTATTCTCTTAGATGGTTGAAGGAGGTTAATAAATATTTTTAAGATGACTCTTACTATCTTGGACACCTTTTGTGGTGTCTTTGGTGCCATTTTCAGGCCTCATAAAATTAATTTTTGGCTTTTTCGGTTGGATTTGTCTCTAGAGTGGATTCCTGCTACCTGGTTTATATTTGTCATGTAGTGATTGTCAATTTTAATATTCTTTCGGGACTAGGTTATCACCTACGGACTCATGAGATGCATAAAACTTATCGATTTTCTTGAATTTATTGAAACTATGTTTTTTATTCATGTTAGTTACTTATATGTGACATATGAAAGATTTTATTTTCCCCTAGCTTAGGAATTCAGCATAAATAAAAAAAATTGTTACCAGGTTTTCAGGTTTTCAAATGGAAACTTGTGAATCTTCCTGTCTAGTTACCTTACTTTTCAAATTGCATAGGTTGTTGACTTCAAAAGTTCATTTGCATGTTTGTAGAGCAATGAGGTTTTGGAATATCTATTTCAATATTAGATGATATCAATATCGGTATAGACCTCATAAAATGTTGACCTATTCTACTTGATGAGCCTGATAAAATGTTGATCTATTATACTTGCTGGACTATATTTGTGATCCAATATATGGTAGAAATAGCTTGAATTGTGCAAGGTTTTAGACTCCTTGAAGCCATGGTAATGAATGCACATGAGATTGAAAAATAGGGAGGATATGTTTCGTTTGGGAATATATTCAGCTAAAAGGCTAAATGCTCTTCAAGATTGCAAACAACTAATAACTCCATGTTCTATTGTTTGAGGTGAAATTTTATGCTGCCATATTTAGGGTTGGTATTTTTGGACCTATATGACTATAAGAAGAGAATGTGTTTGGGTGTTAATGGAGGACCTAACAGTGTTATTGCAAATTTCAAATTCCATTTAAATGGCTTTGATTTCCATGTAAGAGAAGAAAACTCTTTTTAGAAGAAATGGAAGCACTAAAAACGGCCTTATACTTTAATACAAAAAATTATTGAAGCTTTCTATACAAACAACTAAACTATTACAAAATATTGCTAAAAAATGTTAATTCACCATCACTATCTTGTCATCTTGTTTAATATAGTACTTTTGTAGCCATACTACACTATGGGGTCTTTTAAGATATTAGTTACGATGGGTATTTTATGACATTAGTTTGAGAAAAATAACAATTTGGTCAAAAATTGCCCAATTTTCATCAACTTGCACATTTTATAAAAGATAAGGTGTTTGCACATTTTATAAATTTTCTCTCAAATTTCCCAATTTTCATCAACTTGCACATTTTATAAAGGATAAGGTGTTTGCACATTTTATAAATGATGAAGTGTTTTTTATAAATGATGAGGTGTTTTAAGACATTACAATGAGAAAAAATAACATTTTTATCTGAAATTTTCCCATTTCGTATTAGCTTACTATTTTTCCAAAAGTAATGAGGCCTTTTGCTAATAGGAATGACTGGGATGATTGAAGGCGTAAGATGAAAAAGAGAGCAGAATGAGTGGGATGATTGAAGGGGAAGGAAACATGTTGTAAAGTTTTATGTTGTGGGATCTACGATGACAATGGAAACAACCCAAATTGAAGGGGAAGGCAACATGTTGTCGAAGGGTTTATGTTGTGGGATCTATGGCGGCAATGGCAACAACCCCCTTCTATTGAGCAGAGTGTACAGGACATGGAGAGAACGAAGAGAAGAGTGTACAGGCACATGGAGAGAATGATGAGTTCCATCATTAGACATATTTGGAGGGGTTAATGGTAACCATTTTTCCTTCTTAGGTCTCTTTTTCTTGCATTTTTATTATTATTTGGTTTTATGATGCTAGTATAGGTGTTGATTAAGGCTAACATACTCTAAGTGCCTGACATGAGGTTGAGTGCAAAAAATCATGAATTATTGAGCATTTTTATAAGAATTTTATAATAAATACTTGTAGGAGACAACAAGGAGAAGTTATAGGAGGATTTTCCACCCTCCTTAAATCTCAAAGGCAACCAAAGGATCCCAAAGATTCTCCCCAGAAATTCGAATTCCAAAGGCAACGAAAGGATCCCAAATATTCTCCCCAGCAATTTGAATTCCAAAGGCAGCCAAAGGATCCCAAGGATTTTCTCCAGCAATTCGAATTCCAAAGGCAGCCAAGCAACTCAATCTTCGTTTACCTGGATTCAAGTGGACCCAATCACTACTTTCTAGGGAGATGTTGGTAGCTGCCCTGTAGAATAAATAGAGTAGAGATAGAGCTAGGAAGGGGTCGATTCTAGTCGGAACTTTGTTGCAAGCTATTGAGCTTTTTATTATTTTAATCAGTGATAAAACTTTCAAAAATGTATGAGGCTATTCTTTTATGAAATGAGCATATTGATTTCACTTTACTAATTTAAGTTTCAGAGAGCTAGGTTCATGGGTTAGGGCCCAATCCATGTGGCTCAACCTCTCTATTATATTTTTTCTTTGCTTTCTGTCATTCAATTAGTTCTGCTTCTAATAGTTTCATTTTTGTTTAGTTTTTCTTTCAGTGTGCTCTTGTAGGGTTCATTTGCTTGCGAGTAATAGAATAGAGGAGAAAAAACAAAGAGTTGTGGATCAAGACCTCCTTCTCATCTCTGTCAATAGAGCTCGAGGACGGAAAAACTTCCCATGAACCCAAAAACTGATTTATGTTCACTGTTTCTGAGATTAAAAGTAGAGTTGCATTACCATTTTCCAGTATTCCTTTGCACTATAGTTTTTTACGCATTTGTTTATTTTTCGTGCATAGATCAACAGATTTGTTTGCCGGAATTGATGTTAAAGCTCCAGAGTAGCTCTGTGGTGCCTCCTCACTTCATTCTCCATCTCTGTCTCCACAATTTGAGAATTTTTTTCACGCCCTCCATTCCCTCTTCTTTTTCTCTTATTCTAACTGCTGCACCCACCTTTTATCCCTCAAAACACTTAAAATATCCATCCTACCTTATTCCTTTGTTCTTATTGGTCATGGTTGCCCTACCCTTTTTAACGCAAACTGATTGAAAACTATTGTTATCACACTCTGCCTTTCCTCCTCGAAATTCCCACTATCGCATTTTGCACTTCACACCTTTCTCTTGACTACATTATCGCTTATATGCCAACCTTGCCATATTGTAATATTGTGAAATCGAAAATCGCAAATTGCAGTTTTTGTCAGTTTTATTTAAGACTTACTACTCCAACGCCGATTGTGATAACTTCGCCACATTGCACATCACACTTCACATCATTTTCCCTTTTTCTTTAAGACTTACCGCTCCTTTTTGCTGATTGCAATACTATCATCGCACTCTGCCGTCGATCCCACTACCACATCACCCATCGCACTTCGCACTTTGTAAATTCTCCTAAACAACACTTCCACTATCCCTCCAACTTTGCAAAATTGAGATTTCGATATCGCATTTCTCACTTTGCAGTTTTTATCCCGATCGCAAATCGCAGGTTTTATTTGGTTCCTTTAACAGTTACCACTACTGATGCTGATTGAAATATTATCCATACTCTATCGTTGGTCCCACCACCATGTCACCCAATGCATTTCGCTCTTCGCAATTTTTCATGGACAACGCTTCCTCTACCCCTCAAAATTTGCGATGTTGTGAACGAAGATATTGAATTTCGCACTTCGCAACTTTTACCAGATCGAAAATTGCAAATCATAGTTTTTACCCTGTCGCACTTCGCGCTTCACAATTTTTACCTCATCGTATTTCGCATTTCGCTCTCTCTCCCGAACAACACTTTCACTATCCCTCTAACTTTGCGATATCACATATCGCACTTCCATCCTCCATCGCAACTTCGCCATCGCACTTTTCAAATTATTATGCTCCAAATAATATTTTGCACCATAATAAAGCTTTCATAAGGTTTAAACCCACTCTTTCCACTTCTAAGCCTGGTTTCATGTGTTTATCCCTCCATTAGCACTTTCAGTCCTTTCTTCTCCAAGTTGAAAATCAACACTTTTTTAATTAGAATTAAGTCCTCGATATATTAGTTGCATGGATAGAATCATGGTAGATAGAGCATAAGATAAGTAGGGTGTGTTTAGCCAGTGGCCAAGTTTAGTGTGGTTTAAATTAGTTTCCTTTCAACAATTTAAGTTTAGTTTCCTGCTTGTCATTTATTTTCAGCAATTTAATTTAGTTTCTTTCTATCATTTCCTTTCTGCACATTAAATTAGTTTCATTTCCGTCATTTATTTTCAGAAATTTAATTTAGTTTCCTTCTGTCATTTCCTTCCAGAAATTCAATTTCCAGTTCTTATCATAGTTTAAGAAATAACACCCTTTTGTAAAGCAGATGACGATGACATGAGAAAAATGCATCTTCTGTGTATATAGCACTGTCACCTCCAATTTTTTATGAACTCCAGGTTGATAAAGGATAATAGGGAAGCCCCTGGGAGTTGCAGCACTCTTGGTGCAATAGTAGGGCTCACCAATTTTTGGCTTCATTGCCGGGGAGGTGTCTAGTAGATGTTTTGATTTTGTTTTAGCAGCCTTTTCTGCTTTATTTTCTTTTCATGTCATTTCAGAAATATTAAAAAAATAAAAAAAGATCTAATTTTCATGCCTCGTAGGAGTAGGAATACTCAAATACAAATCTTACCTAAAACCCCCACATCACCTCCTAGCCACCCTTCACTCTCCTTCAGTGGCAGTGATATTGAACCCCCTATAAAAGAGCCTTCTGAATATTTTGACGATCCTATTGGGGAAGAAAAAGAAGACCTTGCTTCAACTAAGGGACCTGCTTCACCTATCTTAACCATGGCTGGGATCCATAAAGCCTTTACCATAAGAGAGGTAGATGAGGAAACTAAGATGAAAAAAATCAGCCCCTCAGGTCTTCCACACTTCCATGGACTTATCTCTGAGGACCCTGACACATTCATGTTTGAATTTTTTGTTGTTTGTACGACTTATGACTACACTTCTGATGATCAGAAGTTGAAGTGATTCACATTCACCCTTAAGGATGCATCCTTGCGTTGGTTCATGGGTCTTCCTGGGGATAGCATCACTACCTGGGCACAGATGGAAGAGACCTTCAACAACAAATACAGATACTATTGTAGGTACAAGGAAACTAAGGATAAAATTTTTAGGATGACTGTAGGACCTGATGAATCCCTAGAAGACTATGAAGAGAGGTTTCAATTAAACTATAAGAAAACCAACCGTACTCTTGATCCTGCATCACTTAAACTTGTACTTCTTCAAGGAATCATTGAAGAGTTGACATAAATCTTGAATATTCTATCAGGAGGAGGTATCTTCCAACAACCCTATGAAACAACGAAACTGTCTTCTGGAACCATTCCAGGGCATTTAGGAAGAAGGGAAGAGCTAGTAAAAGTACATCCAATACCCCTTCCTCGTCCACCTTCATAAAACATGAGATTGGAAACATGCTAGAGAACTTCAAGAGTGACATGTTGCACACCTTTTCTTTGAAAATGGACACAATGCAGGTCAAAAGGAAGCAAGAGGAAGTAGAGAGAGCCCTAGCCATATTTTGTCCTAGATGAAAAAATACCAGGAAGCACCCAAGAAATGAATGTCCACTGAATGTCATAGAGGTTTACTTAGTCTGTGAGGAGAATCATGCCATAGAAAAGTGTCCCTCCTTACCTAGACTTAAGGCTATATATTAAGGTGGGGAAGCAATGCCATAGAAACTCTATTTCATCAACTAGAGAAGGCCTCAAGGCCCTTGGCCATATCAACAAGCTATGTTAGGTGCACCTTACTCTTATTATCACAACAATCAGAGCGCACCCATGCAACCTTGGTACACCCCCACTCCTCCATCCTTGTCTACACCTCCTACTTGGCCTTACAACCCTTCATATCATCCTCAGCCAATAAACCAACCATTTCAGCAGTATGTTCCACAACAACCTCAGTGGAACAATCCATCCCAACAGTGGAGGCCTCAAAAAAATCAACCACCCACTCTAATGCATCCACCCCAAACTTAACCTCAGCTCACTCATGTTGCTCCACCTAGGATACCTATACTTGCACAACCCAATCCAAACTCGAACAACAGATAGGCACATCAAGCTCCTAGTGGAGAAACATCCTATCCAGCTTATGCTGTGGAGATATAGGAGGTTAATATCGAGTCAGAAAAAGTACTGCCAGACAACCATCCTACATATCCACTTGTAGAGGTTTAGGAGGAAAAGGAAGAAGGTAACACTTAGATCCAACAACCTCCTTTTCCTAAGCGCTTGATCCACCCTAGTCAGCAAACCCTAGAGGAGACTGAACTCTTGGGAGAATTGGAAAATTTGTGTGTAAATATACCACTTCTCCAAACCATTAAGGATGTCCCTATCTACAACAAGCTCATCAAAGAAAATTTCTTCAAGAAAACTAGGATAAGGAAGAGAGATACCCCCACCATCAATGTGGTAGGACAACTGTTTGACCTAATGTTGGGGAAGGTGGTATTTCTAAAGTACCTGGACCTTGGTAGTCAATTTGTTGATGTGCATATAGATGGCATCATAGTCCCCAACACTTTGATTGATCTAGGGGTTGCCATCAATATCATGACCAAGGAAACTATGTTGAAACTTAACCTCTAAGGGACTTTGAGAAAAACTACAACAGTTCTGCAACTTGCAGATCGATCCACAGTAACTCTGGAAGGAATCGTTGAGGATTTTATGGTTACCATTGAATCTTGGGAGTATCCTACAGATTTCCTAGTCCTGCAACCCAAAACCAAGTTTAATGGTTACCCCCTAATCTTAGGGAGACCTTGGTTAACCAATGCAGATGCTTATATTAGTTGTTGGGATGGAAACATGACTATAAAAAATTGGCCTATGTCTAAACAAATAGTGTTATATCCTCTAGCCAAACCTTCCATTAATCATGATCTCCCTATATGGTTGGAGGATAAAGAAGATGAGTTATATAACACTGCCCCTCTGTGTACCATAGATGTTATTATTTGAGGGGGGCACCTTGATGAAAATGAACTCATCGACCATGCCATTCAAAATTAGTCCTCCACTAACATTCCTCTCGAAACCTTAGTCAAAGATTCTGAAAGCCAACCTTGGATGGAAGTGAACTCAGTTGAGACAACTGCTGAATCCACCAAGGCTATTGATTTTGGCCTGTCCATATCTCTGAAAATCAACCCAAACCTCTCGAATGAAGAAGAGAAGCAACTATGCCAGCTTTTGAAAGATAATCTAGAAGTGTTTTCTTGGGATTACAAGGACATGAAAGGGGTGCATCCTTTAGAGTGAAAACATCATATTTACATCAAAGAAGGATTAAAGCACGTGAGACAACCCCAAAGAAGGATGAAACTGGCTCTAAAGGACATATTCAGAGAAGAGTTGCATAAACTATTGGATGCAGGGTTCATATATCCTATATCCAATAGTGAGTAGGTATATCCTCTTGTCCTAATCCCAAAGAAGAATGGGAAGTGGTGAATTTGTGTTGATTATCGAGAACTTAAAAAATACACCAAGAAAGACCATTTCCCTTTTCCCTTTATAGACCAAGTCTTAGATGGCCTTGCGGGGAAGAAGTTATTTTCCTTCTTAGATGGGTTCAGTGGGTACAATCAGATTCAAATCAGCCCTGAAGACCAGGATAAGACTACTTTCACCTACCCTTGGGGTACCTTCGCTTATAGGGTCCTACCCTTTTGGTTGTGCAATGCCCCAGCTACCCTCCAAAGAGATGTCCTAAGCATCTTTTATGAGTCTGTCGAAATCTACATGGATGATTTCACACCATATGGGGATGAATTCCTAGAAGCTCTCTCCAATTTGGGTAAAGTACTAAGAAGGTGCATTGAGATGCATCTCTCCTTGCGCCCAAAAAAGTGTGAATTCCTGAAGAAATTAGGGGTTGTATTAGGACACTCCATATCCCAAGCAAGAATACAGGTAGACCCAAAAAAAATCACTATCATCAAAAGGGTGCCTACTCCTCAAAAGCAGAAGGATGTCAGGAGTTTCTTAGGCTTAGCTGGTTACTATAGAAGATTCATCAAATATTTCAGCAAGATGGCTTCACCATTTTTTGGGTTACTGGCTAAATATTCTGAGTTTATTTGGTCTGGTCCTTGTCAAGAGGCTTTCGATATCATTAAGGAAAAGTTGACTACTACCTCGATCTTCCGAGATCCAAATTGGAATCTGCCTTTCCACATCCACACTAATGCATTCGAAAAATTTGTATGGGAAACATTAGGGAAATTAGAGGACAAATCCCTTATGCCATTTATTTCATCAGCAAGAACTTTTCCAAGGTTGAACTAAATTATATTGTTACTGAGAAGGAGATGTTAGCCATTGTCCATGCTTTGAAAAAATTCAGGCATTATGTAATTGGATATCAGACCTCTGTTCACACCGACCATGCAGCCATCAAGTATTTAATGAACAAATCGGATGTTAATGCTAGGAAAATTAGATGGTTGTTGCTTTTGCAGCAATTTTATTTGACTATTGTTGATAAACCTAGAAAGGAGAATGTCGTTGCATATTTTTTGTTTAGGTTAGCTCTCCCTGCAGGTGAAGAAGGAATGGTGGATGACCAATTTCTAGATGAGCATATCTTTTTTATATCAGCATTCTCACCATGGTTTTCTTATATAGCCAACTACTTGGTTGATGGGAGACTCCCTCCTAATATTTCATTCAGGGAGAGGGGTAGAATCATCAGAAAAAGCGCTTTTTTCACATGGATTGGGGGGGGGTTTTCAAGCTAGGCCCTCATAAAATCATAAGGAGCTGTGTGAGGGAGGAAGAAGTTTTTGATATCCTCTCTTAATGTTATGACAACCCATGTGGAGGCTACTTTGTTGCAAAAATAATTTCTTACAAAGTTTTGCAGGAAGGATATTATTGGCCTACCCTTCACCAAGATTCCAGAAGATACACCAGAAGGTGTGACCAGTGCCAAAGGATGGGGAAACCCACGTAAAGGGATGAGATGCCTTTGCACCCTCAGGTGGATTTTAAGCCATTCAAAAAATGGGGCATGGACTTTGTTGGACCTATCGATCCACCATCCAGAAAAAAGAAGTATATCATAGTTTGAACTGATTACATGAAAAAGTGGGCTGAAACAAAAGCAGTGAAGGTATAAACCAAGAAGAAAGTAGCATACTTTCTGAAGGATAATGTTTTTTACAAGTTTGGATACCCCAGAGAAATAGTCACTGATAAAGGAGCACAATTCACCTCTCACCTCATTGAGAATATTTTGAGGAAGCACAAGATTAAGCATAGAACTTCTAGTGCCTGTCACCCTTAGGCGAATGGACAAGTAGAAGTAAATAACAGAGCTTTAGAGATAATCCTCACCAAGGTTGTGAGCAGCAGTAGAAAATATTAGGCAGACAGATTAGTGGAAGCTACTTGGGCCTACAACACTACTTGGAAGACAAGAATAGGGTTCACTCCTTATGAACTAGTTTATGGTAAGAAGGCTCTATTTTTAGTTGAGTTTGAATTCAATACTTTAAGAATGGCAGCTGAATTAAATATAGATCTATCAAACGCCCAAAAAGAGAGGTTTCTACAACTAAATGGATTGGATGAGTTCAGAATGCAAGAACTTATTCACACAGAGGTAGTTCAACTTTAAAGGAAGGTTTGGCATGACAAGAACATCAAAGAGAAGAATTTCCAAGAAGGATATTGGGCATTGTTGTATGATTCAAGGTTTACATATTTCAAAGGCAAGATGATGACAAGATGGTTGGGACCTTACACAGAGGAAAAATGTTTTGATAATGGCGCAGTTCAAATCAGAACCATAGATGAGGAAGGAATCCCCTTGCTTGTCAATGGTCACAAACTTAAAATATACAAGAAGCCTTTGTCAAAGGCTGAGTTCATAAATTCAATAAGCAGAGAGGTGTATGTGATGGGAAACTCCATAGTTTCACAAACCTCCTAAAAAATAATAATAATAAAGTTCCATGGGTGAAAACCTCTCTGAGGCACCCAAGGCAAGCTTGTGGGTTTAAAACCTCAATGGAGGTAGCTCACTTGCTCAAGAAAACAAGAGAAAAAAAGAGAGAAGGGAATAAAGATCCATGGGTGAAAACCTCTCTGAGGCGCCCAAGGAAATTTTGTGGGTTGAAAACCTCCATGGAGGTAGCCCACATTCTTTAAAAAAAACAAAAAACAATACATCTGCATCTTTTTGTTTTCTGTGCTTGTTGTTTTGCAGGTTATTAATGGTTTCTAGAAACACAGGGAAGCATTCATCTTCTCTCCCCTTATATTTTACCATCCATCCCATCATTCACTCCATTAATTTTCATAACTCCTTCCATCACCTCCATACACCATATTCCTGCATTCCTGAGCACAAGGTAGCAAAAGAAAGCAAGCCACAAACTGCTACAAAAATTAGGAAGTTCCTTAAAAAAAACGTTGTTCATGGACTGCAAAGAAAAACAAGGAGGAGCTGATAAAGCAGACCCCAGGAAAGACAGGAGTGCTACCCATGGCATCTGGAGCAACCCCACACAGCATCTACAATGGGAAGAAACAATAAGAAAGATCAACAAATCACTCAGAGAGTTTCTCATTCAGCTAGCTACTCACTCAGAAAATAGGAAAATAAGGAAGAACGTAGCATATAAGAGGCTTGTCTCCAAATTCCAGCTCCTACAAATGCATTGACAACAAAAGCTAAACTCAAGTATAGATTCTCACCCCTCGCTATGCATCCATAATAGCCAGACATAATTAAATTTGCAGACTTAGAGTTTAAGGGGGCAGAAAGGTGGCCAGTTAGCTTCGCTACCATCATGAAGTATGACTAGGGAGAACTGTAAAGTCACACCACCTAGGCATGCAAAATAAAAAAAATTAAATCAAATGGAGTAGAGGAGAATGAGGGGAGGAAACACACATTCCATCATGAATTAATAGAGATAAGGAAACAATGGTCTCTAAAGAAAACCGGAGCTGAGGCCGAGTTACATAAGCGCTCCAAAATTAGTTTTACAATCTAATAAAAAGAGATCCCATCTCATCCAAACTAGTCAATTGAGAATTTTTGAGGGAAGGAGACCGAAGGGAGCCTGCAGCACAATAATACCAAGAGTGGTTTTTGTATTTTAACAACGTGCAGTAGTAGCAACAACCAAATAACATCACCAACAGTTGAGCTAGCTTCCGAAGTATACTGCATATCAGACGCAGTAGCAAGGGACCAAGGGAAGCTTTTATAGAAACCAAAACAACCAGAAGAAGAACTGTAACAAGAACTAGAACAAGAAGAAACAGAATAAGGAGAGGAAGAGAAAAAGGGACAAGGAAAAATGGAGGGGATGGAAATAGAAGTCATAGAGGTAGCAGAAAGTGAGAAAGAAGCAGTCTCACAAAACAACACCACATCCCCTCAAGAAAAAGAGGTAGTTGCCACCTTAGCTCCTCTAAACGCAAAGAGAAAAAGATAGACCTTTATGTATTTCAGAGCTAAAAAGATTCAGAGGATAAGTTAGACAGAGCTAGAAACTCCTCCCACGAGCACGAGTATCATTGAAGAATTACCAAGGGAGGAGGAAAGAATCGAAGAAACAGTTCTGAAGGAGAAACTGCAGAAGGCACAGGTAGAGAATGTAGCACTGAAGGAGAAATTGTAGCAAAAAGGGTAGCAATTAGCCACCATGGCAGACTTATACATAGAAGCCCTTAAGCACAGATTCCCTTCTGACTCATATGATTTGTACCTCAAGGAGAAATGGCTCCTATTTCAAATCAAAACTCTAGCCTCCCATGGATCTCTACCTTTCCAAGATTGTAGGAAATTCATGGATTTCTACAAGCAACCTAACATGGTTGATCAGGAAAATATGGTAGAGTTTTATGTGCATAATCTTGTGGTGACAAATATGGACACTTGGGACCCCAATTCTATAATGGGGGATATGCAGTTGATGGATTTAGTATTTTGGATGATGAATGAAGACACTAGAGAAAAAGAGATATGGAGACTCATGGGGAGAAGAACTAGAGAACCCCTATATATCAGACCATAATTTTTCAGCCCAAGAGGAGTCATCCTTAATTGTTGAGAGATTGAAAGAGACCCTACACTAGCTGAAAGCTACCTTCAGACTCAAACACAAGCTATACGCCACTTTGATGATGTTTCTAGGAAGATATAATATGAGTGCATTATGGAAAACCAGAGGAGATGGAACAAACTCCCTCACAACCTCAAGAATAGAGAGTATCATACTCCAAAAATACTGAGGATGCATTGGAAAGGGAACCATTATACAAGAGGGCCATGCAGGCCAAAAAGATCTGATGGTTGGGACTAAAGCTCAACCCACCTTTGCTGCTGGGGTTGAATGATGAAAAGGACACAGATGCACAAGATAGAGAATGGGAGAATTCAGAAAATAATAATGGTTTTTACACCCTTAGGGAAACTCCCACACTTCTTCCTTAGGAAATTAGGGGGGATGTCAAAGCCTTGAAGGAAATGCAGGAGGAGGATTAGTTCCTCAGAGGATGAGAAACCATTCAATAGGGGGGTGATGATGAGCTCCATCATTAGACATATTTGGAGGGGTTAATGGTCACCTTTTTGCCTTCTTAGATCTCTTTTTCTTGAATTTTTATTATTATTTGGTTTTATGATGCTAGTATAGGTGGTGATTAAGGCTAACATACTCTGAGTGCCTGACATGAGTTTGAGTCCAGAAAATCATGAATTATTAAGCAGTTTTATAAGGATTTTATCATAAATACTTGGAGGAGACAGTAAGGAGAAGTTATAGGAGGATTGTCTACCATCCTTAAATCTCAAAGGCAGCCAAAGGATCCCAAATATTCTTCCCAACAATTCGAATTCCAAAGGCAACCAAAGGATCCCAAAGATTTTCTCCAGCAATTTGAATTCCAGAGGCAACCAAGAAACTCAATATTTTTTTACTTGGAGTTAAGTGGACTCAATCACTACTTTCTAGGGAGTTGTTGGTAGCTTCCCTGTAGAATAAATAGATTAGAGATAAAGCTAGGAAAGGGTCGATTCTAGTCGGAACTTTTCTGCAAGCTATTGAGCTTTTTATTATTTTACTCAGTGATCAAAATTTCAGAAATGTATGAGCATATTCTTGTATGAAATGAGTAGACTAATTTCAATTTACTTATTTAAGTTTCAGAGAGCTATACTCGTGGATTAGGGCCCAATCCATGTGCCTCGGCCTCTCTGCTGTATTTTTTCTCTGCTTTCTATCATTCAATTAGTTCTTCTTCTGATAGTTTCATTGCTGTTTATTTTTTCTTTCAGTGCGCTGCTATAAATTCCATTTGATTGCAAGTAATAGAATAGAGGAGAAACCAAATAGATGTGGATCAAGACCCCCTTCTCATCTCTGTCAATAGATCTTGAGGTGGGTGAACCTTCCCATAGACCAAGAAAATGATTTCTGTTCACTGTTTTTGAGATTAAAAGTAGAGTTGCATTACCATTTTCTAGTCTTCCTTTACAATATAGTTTTTAACGCATTTTTCTATTTTTCGTGCATAGATCAGCAGATTTGTTTTTCATAATTGATGTTAAAGCCCCAGAGTAGCTTTGTGGTGCCTCCCGGCTTCATTCTCCATCTCTGTCTCCACAATCTGAGCATTTTTGTCACGCCCTTCATTCCCTCTTCTTTTCTGCTTATTTTAACTACTAAACCCACCTTTTATCCCTCAAAAAACTTAAAATATCCAGCCCGACTTATGCCTTTGTTCTTATTGATCACGGTTTCCTTACCATTTTTAACACAAAACACTTGAAAAATATTGTTATCGCACTCCGCCTTTCCTCCTCGAAATTCCTGCTATCGCATTTCGTACTTCGCACCTTTCTCCCGACTACACTATCGCTTCTCTGCCAACCTTGCGATCTTGTGATATTACGAAATCACAAATTGAAAATCTTATTTTCTATCAGTTTTCTTTAAGACTTACTACTCCAATGCTGATTGCGATAACTCTGTCGCATCGCACATCACACTATGCATCGTTTTCCCTTTTTCTTTAAGACTTACTACCCCTTTTCGCTGATTGAGATACTGTCATCGCACTCTACCACCGGTCCCATCGCCACATCCATCATCGCACTTTGCACTTTGCAATTTTTCCTGAACAACACTTTCGCTATCCCTCCAACTTTGCGACATTGCGATTGTGATATCTCATTTCACACTTCGCAGTTTTTATCCCCATCGCAAATCGTTGTTTTTATTTGGTTCCTTTAACACTTACCGCTCCTGAAGTTGATTGCGATATTCTCCGTACTCTGCCACTAATCCCACTGCCACATCGCCCAATGCATTTCGCACTTCACAACTTTTCCTAGACATAACTTCCGCTACCCCTCAAAATTTGCGATATTGCGAACTGCGATATCACATTTTGCAATTCGCAACTTTTACCACATCACAAATCACAAATCATAGTTTTGACCCCATCGCACTTCACACTTTGTAGTTTTTACCTCATTGCATTTAGAATTTCACTCTCGCTCCCGAACAACACTTCGGATATCCCTCTAACTTTGCGATATTTCGATTACGATATCGCATATCGCACTTCTATTCTCTATCGCAACTCTGTCATCGCACTTTTAAAATTATTCCGCTCCAAAGAATCTTTTGCGCCACAATAAATCTTTCATAAGGTTTAAACCCACTCTTTCCACTTCTAAGCCTGGTTTCATGTGTTTATCCCTCCAGTAGCACTTTCATCCATTTCTTCTCCAAGCTGCAAAATAACACTTTTTCAATTAGAATTAAGTCCTGTATAGCTTAGCTGCATGGATAGAAGCATGGTAGATAGAGCATAAGATAATTAGGGTGTGTTTAGCCGATTGGCCAAGTTTAGTGTGGTTTAAAATAGTTTCATTTCAACAATTTAAGTTTAGTTTCCTTCATGTCATTTATTTTCAGCAATTTAATTTAGTTTCTTTCTGTCATTTCCTTTATGCACATTAAATTAGTTTCATTTCCGTCATTTCTTTTCAGCAATTTAATTTAGTTTCCTTATGCAATTTCCTTCCAGCAATTTACTTTCCAGTTCTTATCATAGTTTAATAAATAACACCCTTTCGTAAAGAAGAAGAGGATGACATGATAAAAATGCATCTTCTATGTATATAGCAATGTCACCTCCAAGTTGGTGTGAACCCTAGGTTGATAAAGAAAAGTAGGGCAACCTCTGGGAGTTGCATCACTCTTGGTGCAATACTAGAGTTCACCATGGAACATAGGGCAGAATTAGTGAGATGATTGAAAGAGAAGGAAACAGACTGTAGAAGGCCTTCTGTAGCGGGATCTACAATAGTGACAACAACAACCCCCTTCTGGAGGGCAGCATGTATAGACACATAGAGAGAAGAGAGTAGAATGGCTTCTATAGTGGGATCTATTGCGACGAAGACAATAGCCCCCTTCTGGAGGGCATTGGGAATGACTTAGGTTTCCTATGCCAACATATACACTTCCATGCTCATAAAATTCTTGAAGGAGCCCTACAAATGCAATGCCATCTTGCGCGAAAAGGTTTAGTATACTTTCAATAAATGGGTTGAGGGAAAACCAAAAAAACCAGTCCTACGAGATCTTCCTTCTCAGGGCTGATGATCCATTTTCAATGCAATTCAGTGAAAGGGATATTTGAGGGAGGAAAGTCATTAACAGGGTTCTTTTAACTCCGTTGATTTTTCTCTCCCAATAGGATCGGTTGGTTCGGGTATTCCCCCAGTTGATATTCAATCTTGGCGGAAATTAAAGGGTTATAAGGTGGCATATGCACCCGCTCATTCATTATTATTTCGTATTTCGAACCAGTCCATCCAAAAGGGGAATTCACAAAAATTATAATGGACAAGCCGATGTAACAGGTATATTATGCTCATTGAGAGGGGTTTTACGTTCTTTTGTTAGATACCTTCCTATGGAATCTTGAATGAGGTAAAATTCATCCCCACATAAGTCCATGACACATTAATTAGTGTAGAAGGATAAAATAATGCACATACACAAGAAAATTCATATATGTATCTATTTCAAGTAAATATGTTCACAAGAATATTATTAACCATTTCGTTCCATATTTTCTTCTTAGGACTAGAATCCTAATACATTGAGAATGTCTTTATTTTATTTTGTAGCAACAATTGGCAAGAAACCTATGATTTCTGGACACTTGACACTTGTAAAAGAATGTCCATAACCTGTAGAAATTATATAACTGATATGTTATACATCCGAGATTCTCCTGATCACACACTATTTGACTTTATGCACAATACAGAATCTCTTCTACCATTGAGATCATTAATTGTGGAAATAAAATCAATTGCATGGACACATTAAAACCATAAACATTCACACATATGAACACAGTATTTTATGGGAAAGCTTAAAGCTGAAAACCCCCAACTATCTATATATTATATGTCATAGATATCATGTAACAATCATCATACAAATCTCCTCACAAGCTCTCAGTACAATCTCCAATTTCTACACACTAATCATATCCGATCTAGCAAATCTCATGCTCCAATCTCTACCACCTGCTAGCCTACCTATACTACGCAATCACTACTGAAGAATTGATCTGAATGAACTCGAATTGGTCCAGCCTTGCTCACACAATCCTCATTGGCATCTCCAACTACTTTGTGTTGCAAATCATGCAACACTATAGTCACAACTGATAGTCACACTGCTCTTTCACCTACCTCTTCACTGGTCTCCACTGAAACTTTCCATGCATTGTAGTTAACTGATGTATTCTTTAGTTGATTAATGAGTTAATAATTAGTGAATTAATTAATAATTAATTCACAGAACTCTCACTAGTGTATCAATCAGTTAGACTAGATACAACTAGCTCAATTATGTTTAACTCAGTTAAACTGAACACAACTCCATCAACTACCTTAATAACTCCACCAAACTCTGTCACATGAGTTATAACTAAAGTATCCATGAAATAGCTCTACTTAAACCTCAAGAATAGCATAATTCCTTATGTCAGCTCCTGTGCCACATTTGTGCACTTAACTGAAGTGATGCAAGAGAATAAGATAATGTTTATAGTCCAAATATTATTAAGAGCTAATAGTATTCGACATATCTATTTTTAGATTGGCAATCTAAAAATAGACTCCACCCAATATGTCTAAAAATAGAAGTCCATCTATTTTTTTTTCAACTTGACCAACCATCCACAAATAGCATCCTGCAACTCATAGAATATGATCGACATGTCTAAAAATAGACATAGTCTAAAAATAGACTTACGCCAAAAATAGCCTACGGACCCACTTAGTGAAGGTGACTCTTTTCACTAAGCTCATCATCTTGTTGCAATATCAACACTCCCTCTCAAAAAGATAGGGATTATGTGCCACCCCGATCCTGCCCCTGTGGTGTTCGAATTTTCTCCTGGTGAGTGCCTTCATCAAGATATCAGCATCCTAATCCTCCGTGGGAATGTATGAAAGTAACATGATCTTCTGCTGCACACAATATCTGATATGATGATGCTGGATGTCAATGTGTTTAGATCTATCATGAAATATTGGATTAACTGAGAGTTTTATGCAACTCTAATTATCACAATATATCACAGTAGGATCTAAGTGTGAACCGAACAACCTGACCTGGATCTCCCTCATCCATATAGCCTCGCATGCAGCCAAACTCGCTCCCATGTACTCGGCCTCTGCTGAAATGAGTGCCACGGATCTCTGCTTCCTGCTGTACCAAGAAACTGTTGTCGACCCAATACTGAAAATCCCTCTAGATGTGCTCTTTCTGTCCATTGGGCTCCCTGCCTAATCTACATCTGTGAAGCCACACAGCTTCACCTCATTCGACTGTCTGTACCATAATCCATATCCCGATGTGCCTCTGAGATATATTAATACATGCTTTCCTACCTTCCAAAAGAGCTTGGTAGGCTTAACCATAGCTTGTGAAAGCTGGTTAACAGCGTAGCATATGTCAGGTTGTGTATTGACTAGATACATAAGCGACCCCACCAACTGTTGGTAAATAGTGGCATCCACTACCTCTACTAATGTAGCATCCTCTTTTCTCCATCCATCAGGAAGAGGAGTGTCGATAGGCTTGCAGCCATGCATGTTGAACTTCTATAGTATCTCATGGGCACACTTGCCTTGAGACACAAACAATCCATCAATGCGCTGCCAAATTTCCAATCCCAGGAAATAATGAAGGAGGCCCAAGTCCTTCATCTCAAACTCCTTTGCAAGATCAGCCTTGCATAAGTGTATCAACAGTTCATCACCTGTCAGAATCAAATCATCTACAGAAAGTACAATGATCAGAAAATTACCCTCCACCACAATTTGGTATAGGTTCAGATCCGCCTCACTCTTGGAGAATCCAAGTTTGGTGAAATAACTATCTATCCATGTGTACCAAGCACGAGGATACAACGCTCTTTTGAGCCTGCACATTTGCGACTTGCTGCTGAAGATCTTGAAACCTTCGGGCTGCTCTATGTACACCTCCTCCTCAATCACTCTGTTGAGGAACACAGTCTTCACATCCATCTGATGAATGTGCCACCCCATCTGCGCTGAGAGAGCAAGAATTTTCCGTATAGAAGAATACCTTGCGACAGGTGCAAAGGTTTCCTCATAGTCGATCCCCTCAATTTGTGAGAAGCCTCGGGAAAAAAATATTTCCTTGTACTTCTCCACACTCCCGTCAGCTTCTTGCTTCACTTTTTAGATCCATCTCGAACCTACCACTGATTTCCCTTCCAGCCTTGGGACAATCTCCCATGCACTTTTTCTGACAATCGAATCATACTCTTCCACCATGGCATCTACCCATGCGGGGTCCTCCACAACTTCCTCGAAAGAGGATGGCTCTGTCATGATACACTTGCTCACAAGAGCCATGTATCCAGTATACCGGTCAGGTGACTGTCTCTGTCTGCGCTGTGATGTAGGTGCTCCTACAATCTTCTCTGCATCTTGAGCCAGTCGCTCAGCTTCTGTAGTGCGCTTCCGCCCTCTGATGGTTGGCGCTGCATGAGTGGTCTCTTCCACTCCATGAACCTCATCTTGTGGCTGATCCACATCTTGAAGCTCATCCTTAGGAACTAATAGCTCCTCATCTGCATGCAAGTGTGGCTCCCTCTCAAGCGAACACTTCATGGCTTTCTCCTCCTGAAATTTGATATCTTGTCGCACAACAGTCTTGCGACTGTCTGGAAAATACACACGATAGTTGTGGGGCATATCAGTGTACCCCACAAATATCCCAACCTCCGCAGTCGGCTCTAGCTTCTTCCTGGCATCCTTCGTCACATGAATGTAAACAGGTGAACCAAAAATCCTCAAATGGGAAATATCAGGCCTCTTACCAGAAAACACCTCCTCGGGTGTACTCATGCCAAGTATCCTGTGAGGACAACGGTTCTGCACATATACTGCAGTATTGCATGCCTCAGCCCACAAGTGTATGGGAAGGCCCTGATCATGCAACATTTCCCGTGCAACACCCACGATCATTTTGTTCTTCTGCTCAGCAACCCCATTTTGCTGTGGGTTATGAGGTGCTATGAGCTCTCTTTGAATTCCTTCTATGCTGCAAAAGTCCTTGAATTCGCCAGAGATGAATTCACCACCATTGTCGCTCCTAAGAGCCTTCACCTGTTTCCCCGATTCTTTCTCAACCAGTGCCTTGAACTCACAGAACTTTGAGTATGTCTCGCTTTTCTTCTGCATGAAGAAGATCCAACACTTACGAGAAAAATCATCAACAAATATCACATAATACCTGTGCTTTGCTGTCGAAGCTACTGAGAAAGGTCCACACATGTCTGTGTGAATTCTCTCAAGGATCATCGTGGCACAACTATCCTTCTCATGAAAGTTGGCTTTCATAATTTTTCCCAAAGTACATCCCTTGCACTGATCTGACTGCACAAGTGTACCTTTGGGAAGCCCGGTAGAAATCTGCTGCAAAATTTTCAAAGCACCATGGTGAAGATGGCCCAATCTCCTGTGCCATAGCTCGCCCTCATCCCGGCTCACCACTCCTTCTGCCTTGCCTTCCATTGCTGCGCAGCCATCTACCTGCAACTGATAAAGGTTCTTAACTCGAACCCCTATCCTCCGGGTTTCACTAGTTTCCTTACTGCGCAGGAAAGCCTTTCCCTCGCTAAAGACAACATCATATCCCTTGTCTTCCAACATGGCCACCGAGATCAGATTCTTCTTCAATCCTGGAACATGCATGACATCCTTCAATATGAAAGGTTTACCAGACTCCCTCTTAAAGGAAATGGTCCCGATACTAGTCGCATTGTATCTACGATTATCGCCCATCTCGATGTGCACTCCAAGATCCTTCTCATCCATATCACTGAACAAATATTTGTCTCTGGTGATATGAAAAGATGCACCACTATCAAGAAACCACACTGAAACCATCATACTTGAGACCAAGCATGTGATTAGCGAAAAATCAATCTCAAACTACGAGGCTAAGGCCTCTCTAGCTGCAGATCCAGCAGCCTGCTTATTTTTCTTCTTCTATGGACAATTAGTGGTGTAATGTCCATGTTGGTGATAGTGAAAGCACTTCACCTTGGACATGTCCTGCTTCTTTCCTTTCGCATCGAATTGAGAAGCATTCTTCTTGCTCTTCCCCTTCCTTGCTTTGGCAGCCAAAGCACACTTTTCTTCATCTACACTCTTTGATGAAGATTTGTCCCTGGTACTCCGCCTTATCTCCTCTTGCACAAGATCCTACCAAAGTCGCTCCCATCCTGGCAATTTCTCCCCACCATTGACAAAGTCCTAATAGGAATGCAAAATCTTCAGAAGCCCAAGGAGAGCCAAGCTCACCAAGTCCTCGTCATCTACAGTAACCCCCACACTCCCTAGCTCATCCTTGCACTGGAAAAACTTCGTGAGGTACTTGGGTATACTGTCGCCTTTCTCCATTTTTATGTTCTTGAGTTTATCCTTGAGCGTCAACTTCCTCTGGTCGCTCTTGATTTGGAATAAATCTGTCAAAGCTTTCCACATCAAGAATGGAGAATATTTACCATGAAGGATGGACACTATGTGATCATTCACACCTTCCAACAGAATCCTTCGACACTTTGTTGTCTTCTTTTTCCATGCGTCAAGTGCGGCAACATCGCTAGAAGCAGGTTTTGGAATTTTTGCATCTATGAAATCCTTCAACCCATTTTCATCCAGCACCACCTCCATCCTGTCCTTCCATGAAATATAATTCGAGCTGCCCTCAAGGGCATACTCCAATCACAATCCGTTGAAAGACATCTCAACTTCGACACCAAAAAAACACTGCTGCAAATTCGAATTCCACCAGCACAAAACTCAACAGCTTCAATGCTTTGCAATAGCTCCAATGATAAATAAAACTCTGATACCATGTGGAAATTATATAACTGATATGTTATACATCCTAGATTCTCCTAATCACACACTATTTGACTTCATGCACAATACAAAATCTCTTCTACCATTGATCATTAATTGCGGAAATAAAATCAATTGCATTCACACATATGAACACAATATTTTATGGGAAAGCTTAAAGCTGAAAACCCCCAAATATTATATTATATTTCATAGAGATCATGTAACAATAATCATATAAATATCCTCACAAGCTCTCAGTACAATCTCAAATTGATACACACTAATCAGGTCCGATCTAGCAAATATCATGCTCCAATCTCTGCCACCTGCTAGCCTGCCTCTATTGCGCAATCACTGCTGAAGAATGGCTCTGAATGAACTCAAATTGTTCCAGCCTTGCTCTTGCAATCCTCATTTGCATCTCCAACTTCTGTGTGTTGCAAATCATGCAACACTATAGTCACAACTAGTAGTCACACTGCTCTTTCACCTACCTCTTCACTGGTCTCCACTGAAACTTTCCATGCATTGTAGTTAACTGATGTATTCTTTAGTTGATTAATGAGTTAATAATTAGTGAATTAATTAATAATTAATTCACACCACTCTCACTAGTGTATAAATCAGTTAGACTAGATACAACTAGCTCAACTATGTTTAAATCAGTTAAATTGAACACAACTCCATCAACTACCTCAATAACTCCACCAAACTATGTCACATGAGTTCTAACTGAAGTCTCCATGCAATAGCTCCATTTAACCCTCAGGAATAGCATAATTCCTTTTGTCAGCTCCTGTGCCATATATGTGCACTTAACTGAAGTGATCCAAGAGAATAAGATAATGTTTATAGTCCAAATATTATTAAGAGCTAATAATATTCGACATATCTATTTTTAGATTGGCAATCTAAAAATAGATTCCGCCCAATATGTCTAAAAATAGAAGTCCATCTATTTTTTTTCAACTTGACCAAACATCCACAAATAGCATCCTGCAACTCATAGAATATGATCAACATGTCTAAAAATAGACTTGCGCCAAAAATAGCCTACGGGCCCACTTCGTGAAGGTGACTCTTTTCACTAAGCTCATCATCTTATTGCAATCTCAACATAACCAATGGAAGTATTCCATTTGAGGTTATTAACACCACAACTTCAATCCCAATCACAGAATAGAATATTTTTTAGAATCTGTTGTGATAGATAAAAAATTAACTCTGGATTTCAAGACACAAGTGATTTATAGTTGTTGCAGGACATTTTTATGATCAAGTGAAAACTGAGTGCATCCAGGTTAGTTTCTCAAGGTGATAGAAAACACAAGCCCCTCTTAGGCTCAGTTACATTCCATAATTGAAGATTTCGAAGTAATTTTTTGTTGACATTGTGTCACAATCAGATGAAATAAAGTGAGTTTAAATTGTTTACTACAATCATAGTTTAAGTTTAAGGGAGGTTGTGAACTGATTGACCAAGGGTATAGGGATATAAATAACGAAAATGAAACTTCCAAAAAAATTCCCTGTTAGCTCCAAATCCTTTCAAATCCACTTCAGAAAAGGATTTTGTTGATTGTAGAACATGAATTCAAGGCATGGATAGTTTTAGAGCAATTCTTCCACAAATTCTTGAGAAAATTAGAATTAGTGCTACCCTCGTAACACTGTAAAGATAAAATATGTTCCTATGAATATCAAAATTACTGCCACATTAGTATCCATATGAAGGTCCTACATTCAGGGTGCCTGGCAGCAGACTTGAATTCCCTCGTTGGTTATTATAATTTCATACGATTTAGATGCTCTAACATTTGGGTTGGATTCAAGACTGTGTTGACACCTTACATATATTCTCTTATAATTATGGTTGCAACTTATTGTCAATGCAACCAGACATTCTATGGAGGGAGAGTTTTTAAGTAATTTTTTAGCTTACAAACACTTCTAACAAGATCATTGGCAATTAATTTCAGGTATGGTTTATAATTAGTACCCAACCTTAACACATTATTATTTAATTATGTTGTAATTATCACTTCTGTTTTGAATTGATTCTATTAACACATGATTATATTTTTTAGTCCTTGCTAATCATCTTGTAGATTCAATTGTTGGAAAGTCTCAATGGTGTTGAAATGGTATTAAAGGATATTTGCTATCATATTAAATTGGGCAGTGGAGTTGCAAAAACTGCAACTTACCCCCAAAACACTACTCCCTCGATACCATCTAGGGTGTGATATTTATATAATTTAGCTAGGCACAAGAAACTTATCAGTGGACAATTCTTGTAAAAACTACAACAATTAGGCATCAATGTAAGCTCTATAATCAAATTTAGGCCAGGGTTCACAAAGATATTTTAATTCTAATTTGAATTCTTACTATTTTATGGAATGGCCTGAAATCATGTTGTATTTCATTGCATTTTCAATATTGTTTTTTAAAATAAATGCTTCAGATGGGAAATAAGCCCATGTAAAGTTGGATTTGATATGCACTGAGAGATTTCTAGGGGTTAGAAATTTAGAAATAAATTGACATTGTGGTGGGGATATTTTTTAGATTCCCTTTTTCCTCTATATTTTCAACCATTTTCCAACTAGATCCCTCATGAAAACCATTTTTTAATATAAAACTTCTACTAGTTCTAGAATAGAGTATTTCCCTACCACATGCCCCTTAAATGGGATAGACACTATAGATAATTTTTCTTCTTCATAATCAGGTTCACTTCTATGCATTTTCTTTTTTTCTACTCTCACCCTCTGTCGTTTGGAAGGTGGATCCTTTACACTCACATGCGTTGAAAATGGACCAGATTTAAACAATGCATTTCCCAGCTATAGGTATTTAACCAAGTTTGTAGTATAAACATCCAAGTGGATCTGACCCAACTATAAGGTACTCATAGTTAATTTAGTTTCTAACATCTTGATTTCCTTCAGGGCACCAATCCAATGCCCAAAGAGATCCATGCACTTATCACATCTATAGAATTTTTTTTACAAAAATTCTTATCTTCTGTCGATGGTCTCTTTTCTCCAAATATATTGAAGGGACGGTAGGAGCTAAATCAATATCACTACTTCCAATTAATAAAGGCTTTTATTTTACCATAAAAATTGTCCTGTATAGGAATAACCACTTATATATGTAGTCTATTGTCTATATCAAGCCAAACAGTGTAATATATACCATGAATAAAAAAAAATTAGATTTCAATTGCGACTTGGAATGTATTAGATAGTTATCTTATACCTATTATTCATAAATAATAAATTTTAACAATTTAATTGAGTTTAGTTGTGATCTGGAATGTACTAGATGGATATCTAGTATTCGTTACTTATAAATAATAAATTTGATAGTATAATTGATCCTTGATTATGAAGTAGTTATCATATTTATACATGTAGGTTTAGATTTTGTGGTTTGAACGTAATAATCCCATTTAAATTTTATATTTTCTAGCTTATGAAAGGATCAGAATAACCCCAAAAAAGAAATTATTGTTTTCAGTTTACGTCTTCGAAGGATGGTTGTCTCAAATTTAATTTTACTTGATTTATCCTCCACGGAACAAATTAAATTGAATAAGTGGTTAGACTTTTTAAAACTATTTGTACACAATTTTAAATTATGAAACATGTACCCCTTCCCTTGGATAATCGAACACATCAGCAATAGTATTATACAAACAAGATTGTATGCCATCTTCACTTTCCCAAACACTTCATCTATGAAACCTAGTGACTACCTTTTCTCTGTTATCCATAGTATTGTGGCTTCATTTAGTGCACTATGGAATTCATTGTCTTTCACCACTATATAAGTCCCTAGCACCTACAAAACGAAATTTCAAATATTACAAACCCATTAGGAGAATCCCAAAGAAAAATGTTACATGGGGATAAGAAAAAACATTTTCAGTTGTTGGAAAACATTAGGTATCCTTTCTCTTGGATTGCCTTGTTGATTGGAGTTGAAAAGAAGTGAAATATTGTCTATTTTTTGTTGTTGTAAATTATGTTTCATATCAGCCCTAAGGTTGTAAATTCACAGGGACTAGATCCAGGAAACCTCTAGCAAAGAGGTGAATTTTTTCATTTCCATTAAATTATCAGGAGCAGAGATTCCTACAAGTATGATTTTGTACTTTTATCCCATATTAACTCTTGATTTACCAAGTACAAAGAGGGATAAAATTTTCCAAGATTCAAATCTCTTTTGAGTGCAAAACTTGAGGAAAGGTTTGCATCTCAAGAGATTTGGTTCTTCTTGGCACTTGGTATATCTGTAGTTAAGATGAATCTGTGTTGGTTCTTAAGTTTTCATTAATATATTTAACCATTTATTGTTATTAACTTATTAGTATTACCAATAATAAATTAACTTATTAACTATTCGACCAACTTACTGTATTCTGCTTATGATTAACTATTAATCCTTTAGGTCTTTTCCTCAGCCTAAGACTTCTACACTGACATTCTCTCCTCATCCGTTAAACTGTATTACTTGTTTGTCTAATAAAAATGATATATTTTGTTTCAAATTGGAAATATAACTTTTCTTTTGAAAAATTTACAAGGCCTAACAAAACAAATCATCAACATTAAGAGCAGTAGTCAAGATTGTTCTCCCAACCTAATTTAAAGAAAGCATTTTGAAAATTATTTTCTTGTCATTATGAAAATTAAGGTTTAATTTTTCTTTTTACCATCGCCTTAGACACCAAAAATATTACTTATTCAAATTTTGTGACTTTGAAGTTGAACTGCATTATTTTAAGTGACCAAGACATTTTCAAACTTCAAGAGGAGGCTATAACAATTGTCTCTATTGTGATTTTTATATCTATAGTTTAGGTTGGGATTCTTCTGCATCAATTTATGTGTTATATTGTTATATTATTTATATTTTCACTAAATATGCATTCATTTATTACATTTAATATTTTAGTTTACTAGTTGTATATATATATATATATATATATATATATATATATATATATGCAAGGATAACATCTCTGGTGAAACATTGACAATAGCATAGGCATTGGAGAAAAATTCATTTGATTCTATATGAATCAAAAGAAGCTACTCAGAAAATCTTCATCTATTTTCGCTTCCCTTTAACCCAAATTCAACATCATAGAGCTCATTGATTCTATCATCAATATAATATTTAAACAATTGATTTTCCTCTGCCTTTTTCTTACAAATTGACATATATTGTTTTCAAAATCTCCACCATGTCAAATGAATTTCTACCTCTATTTTAGTGGTTGTGGATGTATTTTATAAGCTTCCAGAAAAATAGTTAAGCAGGGGAGGATTGTGGAATAGGTTTTGGGTGAGCTTGAAGAATCAAGCGATACAAAAATACCATAAGAGTAGAGAACTGACCTAAAACATAGGTACTAACTTTCATATTTTTGTTTTGGTTTATATCTTTAGAAAACTTTAGTTTGTGCTTGAAATTGTATCTATGTTATATGTCATCCTTTGGAGTAGATTTTTCAGATAATTTTCAAGTTGTGTAAATTATATGATTAATTATTAATTGAGAATGCATATTTTTAAGGTTTGGCATATTCTAGTTGAAACGCCACAAGGCTATGTGGTGCAATGGTCATAAATTTCACATCAAACAGTTGGATGATAAATGATAAAAAAAAATGCTATCAACTTCTCATTTTTCTTCGTCATCTTTCTCTTGGGTGATGACTTATTTCTTCCTTTTTCAGTCCTTCCTCACTAAATTTTATCCACCAACTCAGGCCATGGAGACCTGAGAGGCTTAATGTCTACATTTGAAGTTATGATTATAGATCCTTCAATTGTCTCAACCTCCATCGTACTGCCATATTTACCATGAATTTTTTGAACCTCAAAAATTTTATTCTTCTGTTGTTGGGATGATTTAACCTCTAAGCTAAACCATTCAACATTCTTGAACTCTGAATTTGCATATTTCTATTCCAGCACATAGAAGGATTAGGGGCAATGGACTTCAACAGTCTCATTCGGACCTGCCTCACTTGCAACCATCTCTCTCAGAAGAAACATATAATATATAGGGAGGATTATTTAGCACGTGTAGGATTAATTAAAGCATGAGTGACGTTCTAAAATGTCTTCAAGAAGTTCCCTTTGAGGGGCTACCCAAGAAATACCCAATATTTTTTTTTTTACAAACCTTTTCTAATTATGCAGACCTGTGGTTTCTTGACCAAGAAATATATCAACCATTTCATCATTTGGAAATCCATCGAGGGTGTTAATTTCCAAGGAAATATTTCTTTTCCAGTCCAGAGATTCCTTATGTCTCTTCCTCTCTTTCTATTGCAGGCAGTCTGAACATCCACACTTGAATCTTTGAGATTATTCTATATACCTTACTTTTTTGTGAATGTACTTGTCAGAATCACAATTAAGCTTTGTATAAAATCCTTTGCTCCCTACGTACTCACCAACAGAACAATGAAATTTTCTTTTAAGTAGATTAACACCAGGAGATTTCCGTTCAACACATTCAAATATTGATATATCTACTTCTGAAAGTGATTATACATTCCCCTTGCTTAACACACAAAAATTGTTCAGAATCCCATCCTTTGTGGATAGGAAGAGTATGCTCATTACAAAGTTAAGCCATGTTATTGGTACACCACATGCACTATAGTTACAACCTACTAGTATTTCCAGTGTGATTAAATGATCCCTCTTTAAATTAAGAATTTCATCAGTACCAAATGCCCCATAGTATCCCATATTGGTCTCATCACAATCTCCTTGAAGACACCCTTTATGAATTTAGCTCCATGAATATCAATTGCAATACAAGCATCCTCCCAAAATTCTCTATTTATTTGTGCACTAAGTGCTTCAGCCTTAGAATTTTCTCTCAAAACCGACATCTTCATAAGTTCTATTATCTCCTTAAATCCAAGGTCATATAGGAATTTGAACAATGTTTTACCACATCTCCCTACCATTATCTCTTGTTAAAATTTGCAGCTATCTTCAAGGATATATATTACCATACTGTCAATCATTTGACTTAAATGTTCATCCTCAGGTTGAATAATCTCAATTTTGAACATATGTGAAGCTATAATTAATTTGAAAACTGAACTAGTTACAACATGATGTGATGGGATTCCTAGATCTAACCAAGTAATTACAATACCTTCTTTCTTCCCGACATCCATTTGACATGGAAATGGCATTGAGAGAAACTGAGAAGGAATGTAATAGATTTACCTCGGTTAACCTTTAGTCCATAAAAAATGATCCCCTACATTCCATCCTTTTCTACCTCATCTTCAACTCTATTCATAAAAGAAAAAAAATCATATCTTTGTTGTCTCCTTTGATCTTCTTCTATTCTTTGCAACATTGTTCTGGCACTGGAAATAGGGCCAAACCAACCAAATTTTTGTAGGAGAAAATTCTCGTCCACTTGTGGTGATAAATGAGGATATTCATCATCAAACTGTCTAATCATCCTTCCACTTGGATTAGACTCATCTGGAAGCTCATCAAACTGACTCATTGGCCTTGGGCCAGCTCTAGAAACTTGAGGGAAATTCACCTCAAATTCTTTATCTAATTTAAGGTATACATAAAAATTTAGAACATGGTTACCCTAAAAAGAAACCCAGACATCCATATCATAGTCAAGGGAAGAAAATATTTTCTTTATTACTAGATTTCCAAGGCCAAATTCTTTCCCTAGAGAGCCCCTTTGCACAATTGAATGAGAATCAATCAACCCTTATTTTTCTAGAATAATGTAATCGCCTCCTTGTGACAGAGCCACACCATTAATGAGGTCACTATTAACAAGATTTAATTGCGCTTTCATATTGGGAGGATGTCTATTTTCCTCCGGACAACTTCCTTGCTTTGCAATACCTCTGCCACCTTTTACAATCTTATCATATTTTATATTTCTGTTTTTCTGTCTGGAATCAAAATCTAACCCATAGTGCTTAACTCGGTTAGAGGGTCTAACAGAATTCATTCCCACAATCTCAATAGAATTTAATGATGTATTTCTAGCAAGCCCCACTTTAAAAGGTGAATTATAAGCTAATTGCAAGATATTCAACTCCTCAGGTAATATGACCAATGGAGGTGGCATCTATTCACAAACTGAAATTTTTGACAAGCCCCAGTGTAAATATCATTTCATATTTGTAACCAGCCCTATTTGGAACCTGACGAACCCTTAGCTAAACGGGGGGGGGTGAATCAGTTTAGTACATTCATGGAAATTTTAAACTCTTTTATTTAAACTTATTTACACATCCATTTCATAAGAAAATTAATATATAATGAATCAACAAACTTAGTATGTGGGAAACAAGTAATAAGCATATTAAACACAATACATAAACACATAATCATAATGCACATAAGCGACAGATATAAGTGGAAACCCATAAGGGAGAAAACCACATATTTATAGTTGTGATGCAAAGGAAAGCTCCAACTCCCTCTCACAACTGATCTTCTGTAGGCACCAACCTACAACAGCCTACTACCTCAATTTCTGCAAGCTACAACTTGCCAGGAAGCTCCAACTCCCATCTATTTACTGCAGGCTACAACCCACAGGAGGCTCCTACCTCAACCATCTACAACTGGACATTTATCAAGCTACAACTTGAAAGGAGACTACAATCCCCTCACTAAACATGAAACTAAAATGTTGATTTACCTAGATATCAGCTTTGTTATACTCCTTCTCCACTGTTGCCTTTTCGGCCTTCATATTTGCTTCATATTAGCTCTGGATGTGTGCAACATCTCTATCTGCTCACTCTCATTCTTTCAATATCTAACCTCTCTATGAACATTACAATAACATCATTTATAGAGATAAATTCATGGTTTTTTTCATTCTATATGGGAATATGAAGTGAACATGCATGACTCTTTGCCTTCCACCCACTCATTTCCTTAGTCATCATATTCAGAATGTCACAACAATATATACATTTATTTCAGTATCAAGTGGAGTTTTTCTTTTCCTTGGAGACTTGCCTTTGCATCACAAACAATATAAAATATATCAATAAATTTACATTCATACAAAATATTTCAACTCAACCCTTTCAACTTCTTAGCTTTCCTGTACATTTGTCCTCTTCTGCTTGTTGTCCCTTTGTCTATTATGTTTCTACTATTATATTCTAACTGTGTTGCATAACCACCTTTTTTCTCAACTTGACCCATGATGTTGTGTTTCCAACAATGCCACCATATCTTCTTTTGCCCAATTCTGCCCAACTACCTTCCTTCTCTTCCCTGCAGCATTCAACCTTCTGTTGTTCTCAACACCCGACTCTGCCCGGAGGTATTTCTTAGCCTGACTCGACTCATGGTGCATGTCTTCTTATTACCGCAATGTTCAGCTTTTGCCTTTGCCCTTTGTTCTGTGTCGGGTCACTTACCTGAGTCTCCTTTAACTGCGTTCAGAACTTTTTCCAATTAAATAGGCATAAGCCTAGACTTGAAATATATTCAATTTCCTTTGAATAATGCATCGCGTCCACTTTCCATCACATTTTGGCATTCAGGCGATCTCCATTATAAGACTCCTTTTCTCTCTGATGTGATTTAACAATGGAAAACATCATACTTCCAGACATGAATTATATTAGTATTTACCTTTGAGAGGTATCACGTCTAGTCCCATTTCAAATTTTCCAAGGTTTAGCTCATAGCAATAACAAGTTTCCTCTTATCATATGCAATATGCAATCGCTTCGCATCGCAAACCGCACTTCTTATCACATCACAACTTAAAACAATTAAATTGCGATGTATTAACATATAAATATAATAATCTTCGATAGCGATGTGCGGTATGTGAATGGGTCCCACGTCGAACTTTAAATCCTCCAGACTTTAGCTTTGAAGCATATCGCATATGATACTCTTATCGCATTTCACACTTCGGCATTTTAACATGATTCTTGAGTGCTTATCCTCCTGAGATTGCGATGTGCGATATGCGGGCCACGTCCACATCATCTCTACATCATTGTGCCACGTCATCTTTCCATGTGATCTCCTGCACTTCCCATTTGGTAGTTTCTTTTTCTTATCGCAAATTGTACATTTTACCTTATCAGAATTCAGACCAAAAACGTTATCACACGTCACAGAATTTAACCCATCGCAAATCAACATTTTTCACACTTACCTCTACGACGTTAACAATTATATCATATCACATGCGATGTGTGATATGTGCATGTATCTCCACCCAACATGTGGCTCCTCATCGCATCACAACTCAAACAATATAACTCAATATGTGCATGTATCTCCACCCAACATGTGGCTCCTCATCGCATCACAACTCAAACAATATAACTTGCGATGGCTTAACATGTAAATATAAAAGTCTCTGATTGCAATGTGCGCCAATCGTCTTCTGTCCAATGTGACGTAATCTCGTGCGTCCATTCTCTCGCTGTCATTTCTACGACTTGTTCACGACCGTCTATTCCTCCTGCACACTGATACTTGTCGATGGAATCGTGTCTTCAATAAATCTATGTTCTGCCATACTTTTATCTACAAATGAAGTTCATAGGAACTTTATTCACTTATTTGTATTCATACAGCCCAGTTTGCCGACTTGACCAACACGTTCACAAATTGACCCAAGCTTGTTGCCTTTGCTCCTTTTTCTCTTTGATAAAGATTCTAATGCTGCTCCTCGCCTTTTTACTACTCCCCTATGCTCCTTTTCCTTAATGATAATTCTGGTGTTGATCCATGCCTCTTTGTTGCCAAGGAAAATTTTAAGGATGGAAATTTATCTTAAATTTTAGAAACCTTAGCGAATATTACTAGTCCCTAAGATGCAAACTATAATATGTTTAGCAATATGTTTGTAAAAATATTCAAATTTCTGATGATCTAATGTAGTCTCTATAAAAATTTGGCGATTTTTAATGTTAAATAATTTTAGGATATAAATTTTGGGTGAATCATTTTTAGGAAAAATGGAAATTAGCGAATATATTTTTTGGAAAAAACATAGAAATTAGCCCACCTGCGAATATTAGCCCCTAAAATTTTCCCTGTTTTTTGCTCGTCTACCTTTCTCCTTTGCCTCTAATGCTTCTCCTTTTTTCTCAATGATAATTTTGGTGCTGCTCCATTCTACTCCTTTTCCATCAATGAAAATACTTCCAACAGTCTCCCCCTTTGCCATTGATGGCAACACTTCCTCCCCCTTTCGTTCTAAGAAGTGTTTATCTTCCTCTACTTGCTTTTCCTCCTGCTTTGAAATCAATGGCAAGGGGTTATAATTGTTTTCAGTGTAGATTCCATCATTGCATTACTTCTCTCTGAGTTGTGTATAAGCATTCTTCATTTTGTTATTTTTTTATGAAATGAATATACACACTCCATCTATTCATTACACACTTGATGAATCCTTTTGCATTTGAATGAATACACCTAATCAACCATTGTATTATTGCTTCCTGATTGTTCTGTATCAACTGCGGTTGTTTATTTATGTTACACATAAGCATTGCTTTATATGTACTTAAAAATTACAAGATCATTATGAATGCATTGCAGACTTCATATGATATATGAGAATTGTTGTCGTGACACTTTGAAATTCATTGAGATTGCATGAATATACAAAAAAAATTGATGCTATCACAACTCATGAGAATTCTGGAAGGTATGCTACCATAGAATTTTATGCTCCTATGTCCCTTGCTGCTTGATGAAATTCTCTGCACTGGTGAAATATCAAAAATTCATTTCTTTCCATGCTTTGATAATGAAACTTGACATTCTCCTTGATGTATTTATACCATATCAACACCCTGGTGTATGCTATCATACTCTGATAATGGGGATCTATACCATAGTACTGATCCAACAAATAACATTTGGTATTCTACTGAGAGAAAGACTACTCCAATGATGCTATACTAATAATAACATTTTTCTTATTCATCCATCTTAAAAGAATTTTATTAAATTATTAACACTTGTAGTGAGATACACAATGTAATCATCCTCTTAGTTTCCAAGTTCATGACTGATGTTACCTTGACCACCATGGCTGCTTTTTTCTTTCTCTTCTTCCATCAACCTGTTGGCTATTGAATGCTTTAAGTGTCCTTCTTCCTTTATAGATCTTTTCCAGAGGAACTGTCCTTTCCCTTCCTGATCTTTTAGATGTTCTTATTCCAAGCAGCTCTTCTTTGACAACTCTTATGGGCTACTCTCCCCCTGAGAAGTTGGTTCTTGTCTAATCCTGGCTGGATTTTTGTTCCTAATATTGCAGCCTCTGCTAGTGCATTTTTATTTGTATTTATTTTTTATCATATCAAAGAGTATCATTTGCAGAAATTATCCCTATTTTGTCTCTTAGATACTTGAATGGTTCTCTAGCAAGAGGATTTTTAAATATATCTTTTTTCTGTTCTTTTCTTGGGACATATTCCATCTTTACTATTTTCTATGCTACTTGTTCTCTAAGGAAGTGGTACTTTATTGGGATGTGCTTGGTTTTAGAATGAAGCACACTATTTTTTGATATGCTTATTTCACTTGTATTGTCACATTTCATAGAAATAGGTTCAGTGATGCTTACCTTCATGTCTTGAAGAGTTTGTTCCATCCACATCACTTGTGTGCAACAAGATGTTGCTGCTATGTATTCTTCTTTTGTTGTAGATAGAGAGACAAATGTTTGCTTCTTTATTAACCAAGCCACCAGACTTTCTCCTAAATAGAATTCACCTCCACTTGTGCTTTTCCTATCATCCACTTAGCTGACCCAAGTTGCATCTGTATATGTTGTCAATGTGAAATCTTTACCTTTTGGATACCATAGGCCATAATGTGCAGTTCCTTGCAGGTATCTAAATTTCCTCTTTATTGCAATCAAGTGATTTTGTTTTGGTTCTGCTTAATATCTTGCCACAAGTCCTACTACCAGGGAAAATTTTAAGAACCCCCCTAAATTTATATATATAATAAATAGGCGAATCCCCATGATACATAGGAAAAATGGAAGGTGATTTTATTAATAATATAATATGTATATATAATTTTTTGGCGAATCTCTCACGAGATTATATTATCTTGTAAAATCATGGCGAATCACCAGTACAAATGGCGAATCACTAGTACAAATTGGTGAATCGTTGTCTAGTGGAGTTCGGTGTGTTGGTTCCAATGAAGATATGGTAGTTGAACTAGGAGTTGAAGGAAGCGAACCACCGAGACCAAGCATGGCACATGGTGACTCGTGAGGGATGTAGTTCTCGTGCAGTTTGGAAAACACATTCTTCTAGTTCTGCTAAGCGTAGTGTTGTTGTTCATGCTACTACTAGCACTGATATTGAGGTTGGAGAGGAGTTTGAGGAAGCATGGAAGGTAGCAGTGGTGGAGAATTACAAAGAGAACCCCATGATGGGCTCCATTTTTCCCTTTGGTATTTGGGCCTGCAAGATCTTATGTCCATTGAACCAACAATTAACCATTCAACCAACAATCAACTTGATTGATTTGATTAGGTACGAGTCAACTTAGACTAATCTTCAAAACTATGCTTTGCACTATCCCATATTTATCACACTAATGCTACACAACATTGTGCATTTGCACCCAACTCTCATGCATGCACACAAAATTTTCATTAACATCTATAACCGTAACCAAGTGAGAATTGATCAACAATTTGCACCAAAGTTTGTTAGTGTTGAAATTTCATAAGAAATTTAGATCCATGGTACCTTAAATAAATTTTGAAATAACCTCCACAAATTTGACCACAATAGAGAAAACTTGTGATAAATTTTAAACCTACAAAACTTAGGACTCATGTTCCTAGGAACGATCATAAGAAGTAGTTGGCATATAGGTCGAGTTTTGAGCCTTGACACATTGATAATGCAATGGATTAGGTCAAAACTTACACATTGAAAATTCATCAATGAAGAGAAGACAAGATCATTATGAATTACACATACTCCAAACTTCCTACCAAATTCTACTTAGTTGTCCGCAACTCAGCTATACATAATCTTATAGTAAATGAACATTCCACAAAGCCTTCTTCACATAGCTAATAAATGGCCATTGGAAGAGCACCCCTTATATAATAGTAATAGTAGCAATCAATAGATTATTTCATATTGAATTTCATAGCCATAGTGCTCCTATGTATTGTATGATGTATTCAACTTGCATTATCAAATATAGATAAAATCATACTTTTGATTGATCCATTTAAAACAAACTTGTGCACAATGTTGAATGCAATGACAGTCAAGGAGTAAAGTCGGTTTAACGTGTAATGATCTATAAAATAATGGAAAATAGACTGATTTGATTTAGATATAGGTAACCCTCTGAATGTTGACCATTCCTTGAAGAACATTTTTATTGATGAGGAATTTAATACAATATTCAATTTTCGAACTAAAAATATTATTTATATAGATTTGTGTATGGGGTAAACAATAAATAAAAAATTTAACTATCCTTGGGGTGTTCAATATTTATAAATTTTATTTATACTTTCTTTACCATGTATATCATATACCTATCAATCACAAACATGAAAAGTTGTGGAATTCACAGTGATGATCTGCTCTGGAAACAAAACCAACCTTTATTATTACCAATATTAACTTTGATATAGTAGCACATATGTAGATAAAATTTCCAGCTTCCAAAGAGACAAACTTGCTTCTCCAACATGATGGCACATTCTTAACTACTAACATTTCTGATTGCTGAATGTAAGAAAGATTTCTAAGTACATCTAATCTACTGCGAGGCTCGAACTCCTAGATTATGTTCTTTTTTACCATGTATCTATAGGTTGTAGCCTTCTTCTTGTTTGAAGAGGAGTTGTCTATTATCAGAACTACCTTCCTTGCCTCTGATGCCTTGAAGGAATTTCAAATTGACTCATCAGATGAAGACAACTTTCTGTTCTTGTCAATTAGAGTTGAATATCTTCCCTGTGAACTCAACACAAACTCTGAGCGATAGGAAACATCCCACCCACCAGCTATGAGGTCCCACAGAATTGTTGCTCCTACCTGAACAACAAACAACTTGAATGTGAAAATTCAAAAACAAAGAAAAATCCCAATCGCATATATCTTGAGGATGAACTCGATCTCAAATCCAAAACCCATAAAATTTATATCCAAAACTAAAACTCATCAAATTTGGAAGTATATTGGAAACAAAACCGAAGCAAAAGAGCTAAATTTGAATGCAGGAACTGACACAAAATCTACAAACTTGAGCAATTTTTGACATACATTATTTTGTTTGACAAAATAGATCAGGGAAGAAAGGCCCCAGGGAAGATCACACTAGACTAGGGGTAAGTAAAGACCACCAAGGTGAAGCATGGGAACAATAATACAACCAAAAATGATCTATAATTTTGTTCAATCAGTGATCCATCCATAGGAAAAAAAATTTCTCCTAGGGGTTACCCACTTGGGTGTGTAACAAATCCCATCAAACCGTTTATGAAGTTGTTGACCCTTCTCCTCTAAGAGTGAAAATAAAATGACATAGGAGCGATGGAGGAAAGAGATATATTTGATGTAGAGGATTTTGGAAACCCTTAATCTTCTCAATAAAATGAAGAATACCATAAGTTAGAGATCTGTTTTCAAAGCAACAATAAATTTAAAGTGGCCAGTTGAGGATATGATAGATGCTCAGGTGAAAGAGAATTTGGAAAAGATCAAGAAGATAGTAAAGATATGCATTTTTAGCATAGATTCTACCACAGAAGCTCAAAAAGAATAATGGACACTGGTAGGGATTGAAGAGGAACTCCTAGCATCAGGGAAGAAGCCAAAGGCAGTTATCATTAAAAGAGAAATCATCCTAATTGCTGCCCTCTGGATTTCTCAACATTTTCTACCCGTCTGATGTTTGGTCAGACAAAAAGCCTGTGGCTTGCCAGTTGTGGTTCTATTATTTTATTGAGCAACAGCTCTGTACATTTAAAACAATAATAAAAATAAGATTTCAATTATAAAAAAGAACAGACTCTTGATTTTTTAATGCTCAGTGTCTTTCTTATTCTTTAACTTGAATACAGTGTGACTATTGTTAGAATAATATGCTAAATATGAACATAGGATGCATCACTGCTAAAAATTTCTAGCTAAGGTGAATAACAACCTTTCATCTTTGAATTTATGATTTTTTGGACTCTTGAGGGGAAATATTGGAGAGGCAGGGGCCAGGCTTGGTTCAAGAGAGACAACTGGGAATTGGATTGCATATTTACTCTGTGATATTATAATTTATAGATGAGACTAGACAGATAGACATCCTCGAAGGCTTACTGTTGCTCTATAGACTTTCAAAAGGCTTTTGGCACTGCACTGTTCCCAAGAATTTACCCATCAAGCAGCTTTGTGTCCTTGGACTACTTGAGGACATTGTTTCTGGTGTGATGCAGCTTTATGATAGAATGATTGGAAATTTTTGTGATTACTACAGATTTTCTGAAGGTATCACGAGTATTGGGGGTGTCAAGTGGGTGTGTGTTCTCTCTCCTAGACTAGTTGGGATCTACATTTATTACCAGCAATTCATTAGGGAATTTACTCAATATCAGGATAGTTGCCTACTTCATCAGATCCTGGTTTCATTCCTTTTATTTGTAGATGTTGTTGTTAATTTGCCTCCACTCCAGAGGGGTCATAGAGTCAACACGATGCATTGGATAGATTTTTCAATAATTGATAATAGACAATTAACCTTAGGAAATTATGATCTCTAATACCACCAAAGAGGCCCTCTCCAAGTATGTAATTTCCCCTTTCTGTGGAAGTTAATGGATATTACCACGTTTTATGCTTAGGGGTCGAAAACCATTATTTTTCGAATACTGAGAATGAATTAAAATGGATGTTATATTTTGCATAGTGATCATCAAAATAATTGATGTTATATTTTGGACAGTGATAGTCAAAATCAATCTTGTGTTTCATGCTTGTATTGAAAATGAATGTTGTATTTGAGGCAATAATGATAAGCCATCTCAATCTCATCCTTTTATTATGTATTCCTCTGCAGCTATACTTATGTAATTACAATAGGTGACCCATCAAATTGCAAACCTATCTAAAATGAATACTAATCAGTGCCATATAGGAGATTTTAATACATATAAAGTTTTATGAAGCCTTCAATATAGGAGTCTTTCCAAATTTCAAAAACCAGGCTCATATTCTGTCAACTTAAAATGTTACCTGCTTTAACAAAATAGAAGGATAGCTGTTGTAGAAAGAAGAAACTGCTTGCAAAATACTCTTCCAACCATGTGGTGGCCAATGTCGACCTTTATGTAACAAAGATAAGCATTGAAAGATCAGTTGACCAGACACAATTTTGTGGATTACAGGCTAATGAGATTTCCTAATACATCAACACTTAACTGTGACCTCAGGTGTTTCAATATTAAAAATGATTTCTAACATAGAAAATTGAATTGATTTGATTGTTGATATATTATTGTAATTTAACTGACATTGTAGTAGGAGTCAATTATGACATCTGCAAGATACTCACATTTGGATAAAGGCAGCCCAGCCAAGGAGATACGCCCATCCTTTTTCAGGTAGACATGCCACTTCTTTGTCATGTTCTCACTCTGTTCGAATTGAAAATATGTATTAGGGAAAGAAATGGTAAAACCAACACTGATTAAAAAAGATGTAATTCTGAAATGGTGAAAAGTTACTGAACATTTTCTTATGGCGTCGTCTACCCAGCCTTCAAATTTGCCTAGACGGCCAAAAATTGTAGGAACTCGGTAAAAAAAATTCAAAAAATCTGACAGTAGGAATGTTTGAATGAGTTTTTAAGGGTGGAAATGGATTGAACACCATCAAAAACTCCTGAGACACCCAAAATATTTAAGTTTGACCACTGTAACCTGGATTTACAAAATTCTTACTAGATTTTATCAAAATCCGGTAAGAATTTCCATAATTTTCCAGACAAATTTGAAAGCTAGATAGACTATGGCCTTTCTTACTTGAGCCTTGTTAAGACCTGTGAAGGAAAACATGCCAATCTGTCTGAGGACAAAGGAGCAATCTTTCCCATTTTTATCCTTTACAGAAAAATTATCATACAGTCGCTGCCTCACACCCTTGATTCTTCCATACATAAGTTCCATTTCTGATTTCCATTCATTAGACATGGCAGGATTGCCTACAACATTTGCACAATTTGAGCCCCATGAACTGGAGGATTCGAGTACATTGGTCTAGCAAGCCTTTTAAGTTGGATTTTCACCCTGCCAGAAGTGCATGGACAAATTTAGTTAGCGTTCCATTTAAATAATGCTGGAAGTTGAAGATATTCCAGTAATAAACATATCCACTAGAAAGAATACAATCCAAAGTTTATTAGTGGTACCTATTGGCAACATCTGATGAGGAGCACACAACATTAATAGCTCCTATCCTTTCTGCGTAGAGACCGAGGTTCTTGTTGTAGGATTGAGCAACAAAAACTTCCATCCCACGAGCTACAAACAACCTCACAGATGATGCATTCGCATCAAGACTGCCACTTGCAAATCCCTGTAAGTTCAGGTAATACCGCATATTAAATTGCAAAAATAGGGGTCCTTTCAGACCAATTGTCAGTTCATTACAACAAAGGATTACTAGACATGCAACAACAGAGAGGCTGCACAGAGGAGGAGAGAGGAAGGTGAACCAAGCAAGCATATTCACCCAGGGAGGGCCTCTATGGATGCCCATTGGCATAAAGGTCAGTACCTCATGAATGGAATTTTGGAAATGCTTCTAAGACTATAACATCACAGATCTCTTCCACCTGGGCTGTAAGATCACTTAGCTTCTTTCAATGTAATGAGTAAAAACAATAGAACTGTGAACTCAGCCTTTAAACAGAGCCTATCACTTTTGCTACACTAAAAAAAATTTGAAGATGAAAATCACTTTCTTGAAAGGTTTAGCTTATACTCACATTCTATCTAAATTTCAAAAATCTACCACACTATCTAAAAATCCCATTTCCAATAAAACTTAATTTAGAAGTAAATAATGGAAGGCATTGGACTGCTGATTGCAAGGGCTACCTTTTCTAAATTTAATCTATTCGATGGTACGTTAATTTGGATTTGAGCTACCAGTTGCAAGGGAATAACTTTTTTGAAGTTTAATTTGATTATCTATAACAAGTTAATTTTGATTGTCTAAAATTGTTGATTTTGATTTGAATCCTATGACTGTCGATGAATATCATCTGATAGAGAATTTTGAGTGTTGCATCTAATGGGGATTTCACAATAGCACCTAGTCTCAATCATTTATACCAATAAAACCAATGGCACAATAGCACTTAGTGTCAAGCATTTATATCCATAAAACCACGCATGATAGAGAATTTTCAGTGTTGCATCTAATGGGGATTTCACAATAGCACCTAGTCTCAATCATTTATATCAATAAAACCAATAGCACAATAGCACTTAGTCTCAAGCATTTATATCCATAAAACATTCTATTTTGATATGATATCTTTGATTTTTAAAATAGACAATTTTAGGTTCTCAACAAGTCATTACATATTATGTTGGAGTAATCATCACGCCACTATAAAAGCCGTAATTCTCACTATAGAGATTGTAATTACCCCCAAACCTCTTCATATCATAATCGTAACGAATGATTTCAAAAGTAACGATGCTAACTACCTAACCACTTTAGCAACATCCTCACATTTTTAATATATGAGTTGCATTTTTACTTGAACTATAGAACTATAACGTGCTTGTCACACCCTTGATGAACTTGATGTCTTTCGAGATGTTTGAACTATTCACCACTGACAGTGCATGAGAAATACTTTTGGACAAGAACTATATGAATTTTTAGCTTTAAAAGAAAAATATTCCATAACACAATTTTGGATTAATGTTCAAATGGAAATTTTCAAAATACCAAACACCTTTTTCATAGATTGCTCTTGTATCTAGAAATTTGTTGAACATATATGCTAGGCATTGTAAAGTGTTTGTCACTTGTGGTTGTACATGATAACACGAACTCTTGTGTTTTGTTACTCGATAGTTCTTGGGTTTTGTGCATGACGTGATCAGGCTATGCTTATGTTTCTTCTATTATAGCAGACACTATAGTAGTTTTTTTAATAATGCAATACCTAATGTTTCAATATTTCTGCGAAGACTTTGAAAAAAAAATCCGTAGCAAATATAAGATGTTATATAGCTTAATTTGCATCCTGCACAGTCTGCAAATTTATTTACTCTATCCATGATTGTTTACAACTATAGAAATTTGTTGGTCTCATAAGGTTGGAGAATTAAATGACTGCAGTGGATAACAGTTGAGAACTGAGATACCCTAGCAATGGAGTCTATCGTTTTCACGAACCTTCCATGCACAGATCTACTCGACCTGCATGTTGGTCGATAACATGTGTTCTATGATTCATCATATGTACAGAACCAATAACATTTACTAAAAGTGCGAAATTGAAATTTTGTATCAATGTTCATATAATATCTATGAAAGAAAAAAATATAATTCAACTAAGTCTTAACTACAATACCTATTTTGAAATGCAGAAATTGAGAATGAAGCAAGTGTGACACTACATTATCTTATGTATAAGGCATAAAGATGCAATTCTTCATATGATACTATAAATCTTAAAAGGTCCGAGTCAACTTAAATATAGAACTATTCAAGTGTTTACATGGCAAGCTTAGCAGATTGTGTAAATGTTTTAAACACCTTTAGATCATTTACATGTTTCAAATTGATATAAGTTTATCCTCAATTGATCGATTAAGCCCCTATTCTGGAAAAAAAAATAAGTATTTAAAAGGGAATGCTAGCCTATGCTATGTCAGTGATCATGGGATCAATCTCTTTTCCATATAACTTCATTTTCTGACTCTATATCCACAGACTCTATAATTGTGATTGCTTCACAGACTAAAGGAATCAGATAAAAAGGACTAAAATGTAATTATTGTGAGCATGGGTCAATCAATGGCCTTGGATATATATTTTGGTGGATTTATGAAATGTTGGTGACTGTGCACTGTGGGTTTCCAGCTGCCATGGGTTTTAACACATCACTTTTAATTATACCATCCTATTTTATATTGCCCATACGATATTGCCTTCTTAGTTTCATAGTAATTTTCAATGACAAAAGAAAATATGACAATGCACCCACGGGCTTTAATAAAGAATCAGGTCAGAAGATATACTCTCAAAACATTTTTAGGATTGTATATAAATATCTAAGTTTTACATTCATTCACTTCCATGCAAAATCAACATTTCTGATGAAATAGTTTGACATCTAATCTTTAACTGATTTCTTTCATAGCAACCAATTTAAAAAGTAAGTTACATAAACAACAACTAATAGAATATATAGCAACTGTATTTCTCACAAATGTTTAATACACCAACATACATGTAATCTTAAATAAGACATGCACAAAAGGATAATACAACAAATTCATATAGAAAGCAAAGACAATACAAATTAAACAGAAGCACTGAAAACAGCTAAAGGTTTGTTCTTCTTATCTTTGAGGTAATTAATTCGAAGGATACTGTGTTGATGGGGACACTACAGACCACATGTTGTAGTCATGATTCGGAGCTTGAGCCTGAGAGAGGTGTTGCACATGTTGTGACACAAAAGCTGAAGCTGGTGTTGCATGCTTGTAATTGGCTTCGTCTAGCAACTGATCCTCAGTCATAAAGGACTCTAGAAAATAAGAGAGTATATCTGAATTTCAATCTTCAGTGGTTGGGCACAGTGGATTTATATTGCCTTGAAGGGTATAGGAATTTGAACCATCGTTTTCCTTGTAGCTTTTTTGATGGGTTTCTTCATTTGGTGCACGACGTTGAATGAAATTAGTTGAAAAACTTTCGTTATATTGATGTCCACCTCTCAAAGAATTTCTAGCAGTTGGTTGATAACCTTGATCTGAGAAATGTGGGGCACTGTCTAACCCTGATGAGGGTGCCATGAAAAAGCTACTTGTCAGTGTGTTTGTTCTCAAATATGGGGACCAATCATGGCCCTCTAAGCTCAAATCCTGATTAGGGTAACAATATGGAATCTGCGAGCAGGCCTGGAATTTCAAATCCTCACCGCCTCTCAAATGAAAATTTGGTGACGTTTTTAAAAATTTTATGCTCTTCATTTTGCGTTCTAATGAAATTTTTGAGGGTCAGACCTCCATTTATATGAAAATTTTCTTTCAATGATTCTTGCAAATTTGTTCTAGAACACAAAATAAATCATCCAATGAAAACTAAGTAAAATATGTAAATGTACAGCTGATCTGCAAAAAATTAGAAATCACATAGTAAATCCACTAATCAACTACTGTAGTGGCTCTTATAATACAACTCCATCAAAGGTGTGCAAGTTGTTCAGGCTCCAACAACAAAATTCATGGGGCACAATAAAGAACCAATCATATTTTCACATTTGAGTGAAATTCATAGAGAACTCCGTAAGAAGAAATGTTTACTAATTGGAGGATGTATGTTTTGTAAATAGACGACACAAATTTTCCCCTGAAAAAAAACAATTTATATTTGAGGAAAATTAAGTGAAATTGTAAAGAAATTGTGTAATTTGGAGAAAAATCTTGAAAACAACCGTGTAGGTAGATGCACTGCACTATTTCAATTATAAATTGGTGCTATCTAAAAGTGAAATTGCAGAAAAAAGACATGTTTGTCTATATTTGTATAGAGCGAGAAATGGTACAAAAGTTAAATTAGGAAAAATATAATCCAACCAAAAAATATCAATGGAAAATCCTTTTGATTCAAAATGTCTCTCAAAAAATGATAATTACCAAATCTAAATATGTCTCACATTTTTTTGGATATTTTTGGAAAAATAATGCCAAATTTAGCAAGTGATAGTCAAATTTAACAAACCATGGTCCATCTTAACTGATTTCTAGAATTATCCAAATAAGTAATCAAATTTCAAGTTTATAATGCCTATTATTTATAAACATATATTTTAAATTTTAATCGTTCATAAATATTTAATAATAAATTTTACAATGAGATTTTGTTTTAAAATAAATTTAATATTTCTCCATCATCACAAACAATAAAATAATGCCACAATTTGTCAGGGCAAGATAGAGTTCTGAAAATTGCTAAACTTTTTTTTTTTAAACTCCCTTTTTATTGAAGTATTTAATTTTTATTTGGTTTAATTGTTGTGTGGTTTAATTTTTGTGTGGACGCGCAAATTGTTGTGTGGTTTAATTGTTGTGTTGCGCACACAATACAAGGACTTGTATATTACAAGTTGATTTAACAACAATTTAATCATGACAAACAATAAAATAATTCGGATACAGAGACCTATATATTATAAGTTGATCTAAACAATTTAAAGATTTTATTAAAAAAATTAGTTAGCTATTAGTATATTTATTTTTTTATTAATCTTACCACTAATTTGTGAAGGAAGCATGTAGATTGCAAAGTAGAAGAATTTATCTATGAGAGAATACATGACCTTGATCATTGAAGGGTTTTTGGTTAATCTTTTAATGTGCCAGTAATGTAATGCTTACACCAGCTTTGAGTCATCTTGGATATTATGCCAACTTAATGTAAGGCATAATTAATGAAATAATCAATTTACCATTTTAAGATTTTTTAAAATGTTTCAAAATCTCCAATCATCTATCAAATAAACCACTAATTTATTAAATTTTTAGAATATTTCAAACCTTAAATTTTGAGAATATTTCAAAATCTAATTAATTCATTAAATTTTGAGAATATTTCAAAATTTGCACTCTAAAAAATTAAACAATCAATTTATTAAATTTTTTGAATATTTCAAAATCTTCATAAATTAAGCAAACAATTTACAATTTTTTTTGAATATTTCTAAATCTAACTAAATCCCACCCATATCCTTATTTATGAATTGACATTGTTATGTTCGGTTTTCTCCTAGAGTGAAAATTTATATTCAATTGAGTTAGGAGTTTTTATGTTTACAGTCTGGTTTTAACAACGATGTAAGGATGTGAGCATGTTACAAGGATTATCATTTCAGTTTATAAACAGTAAATTTAAATATTAATTCTTCCAAAAAAGTTGAAAGATTTCACGATATGGTTTTTGACTCATAACAATGACTTCTCCCAATCTTCTACTAAACTCTAATTCATTTTGATTGCTTACCACTATTCTCAAATATATTGATATGGCCTAAAAAAGCTCTAATCCATTCATGCCCTCCCATCCATATGACCCAGAAAAATTTTAAACAAGAAAGTAAATAAAACCTGGTCCAAACCAAATTTCATTTAACAAGAAATTAAATATAACTTCGACCAAACTAAATTTTATACCCTAAATTTTATTTAATTGATTTCACTATTCCATTCCATTTATAAAACGAGAAGATTATTCTGATACATATGAAACCATGTAAATAGTGTGTTTTCTTTCATTTTTTTCATGATTCTTGAAGGTCTCGACTCTTACTTGAAATTATGCCGAAAAAATGAAACTCAAAGTGGCGCGTTGGGTTGTTTCCGGCACATTCCAATCCCTTCAGGTTTCAATAAGCCACGCGGGAGCACCAAGCCGTCCAAAACTCAGACTTAGTGCTTCAATTTTCCACACAGGAGCATCAGTGGGTTGAACAGAACTTCAGAAAACTTCAAAATTCAAATATTCCTTCCGCATTCATAACCAGTTCCACTAAGGTATAAACTAGTTAATCAGATGGTAGATATGCATTAAATTTACATATCAATGGTATACCACTTGGATTAATTTTGCAGATTTGCTCTGGGCATCCATTAGTGGTAGGTAGTTAAGTAGTATTTCACTTCGATTAATATTCCAAATTTGTATATCTTTCACATGCATGGGCTGAGTTGCGCATCCATTAATGATAGGTAGTAAGTCCTATGGCAGTAGGTAGAGAGACGCTGAGAATTTAAATCATCTTCACTGAATCTTGTGAAATATATAATATATTTTTACTGGAAATATATATCCTATATAGGAATTATAGATTTTTACGGTTTAGTTTTGAAATTGGACATCATTTTGATAGGTTGAAGATGTAAACATCACGTCAGGTTTGACGTTGAAAAATTTTAGCTGCCGTCAGATACGTCTGGAAACCAAAAATACGTCCTGTGGAACATCAAATTCCAGGCCTGTCTGCGAGGGTTGATTAACATGAACAACTCCAGTAACTGATTGTTGTGGCAACTTACCTGATCCTTTTCCTAAATCAGAAACATCAGATGAATAAGTACCCTCACTTCCAATATAAGTAGATTGAGTAGCTTTGGCAGTGCTGGAGGAATTTGCAACAGTGTGAAGGCTATCAATTGTTGTTGTATCAGGATGATCATTAACGTTCTTGCTCAGTTCTGGGGAATGGAAAATGTTGTCAACAACTTTGCAGGCTTCAATATTGTCAGACATTGTTGTTTCAGTTTCTTGCAGCTGAATTTTCTGAGAATCAGAAGTTGGGTTGTTGGTATCTTCAGAGTTCACGTTGTCAACTCCTTGGCTTTTATCGCTACGTAACTGCTCAAGCTATGATTCAGCAAGGGGTTTGTGCGTCCTTGGATCTATCCCTTCACTGATCAGTTTTTTACTAAGGTGTGTATTCCAGTAGTTCTTGATTTCGTTATCAGTGCGCCCAGGCATTCACCCAGCTATCAAGGACCACCTGAAAATACAAATGGATGTGATGCACCGACTTTCACTCTAATCTAACCTAACCTAATGTACCCATATATCATTTTTGAATCGCATGAAGGCAAGGAACGTACCTGTTTCCAAGAAGGCCATGTAGTCTGAGAATAAGGTCTTCCTCATCGGGCAAAATCTGTCCTAGTTTAACATCACGCCACAGATAATTCATCCATCGTAGTCTACAGATTTTGCCACAATGCAGCAACCCTATAATTATACCAGAAAATACAATTTAGAGTGAAAATTATCAATAATTTTCTAACCATATGCTTATACATTTGTTGCATCGGCCATATTTACTCTGTTTAAAGCCTATACGCAAAATTAAACAGTCAGAAAAATAATTCGAACCATGGGAACAAATACTAATTGAAGTCACTTGATTTTCATATACAGTTAGATTCGTGAAAATTGAGGCAACTGTATGATCATAATTTTTTTCTCTAAAAGCCTCATGGACCAGAGAGGGTCGGTCAAGTCCCTCGCTCAGCCAGCAAGAAGATCGGTGTGCACAAAGCCCTAGCCACCTCTCCTAAATTCCGGTGAACCACTGAAAAAATGGGGCGAATCACTCTAACCCCTCCCCCTAACCCTGTAAATACAGGCGAATTCCATGCATTTCTGCTCCAACCAAAGAAAATCCGGGGCGAATTTCATTTTTTCAGTTTTATGCCCCTTTTTTGGTAGGCTAATATTTAATAATTAATTATTTTTAAAATAATTATTGGGCTAACTTTATTACACTATAGAAAATGGGTTTTATATAAAAAAATCGCCCTATTAAAATTTAAAATCCCTTAAAATTCGCCTTTGGGCTAAGATTTGCCCCTAAAATTTTCCCTGCGAGTCTCCAACTCACCCACTGCAAATACCCCTGCAACTCCTCCCTAATAACGTAGATCCACACTGATATTTCATTGTAGGGGATGAAAATACTATGGTTTGATGCCAAATGTGTCAATGATGCTCCAAGGCCTTATTTACTAGCCTCCCAAGAGAAAGGAACCTCCCTCCAATGAGATCTAGCTCAGAAATCTCCCAAATCAAACCTCCACAACTTCTATGCTGCAACACAACACAACCTCTCAACAGAAACTGTGATGTACATTAAGAATGAAGCTTTGGCCAAATTCCTGATAGTGGAATGTAGTGCAAACTCTTCCTAGAGGCCTCTCAAGGAAAGAGGTGGGATTCCTAATCAGGAACACCCTATGCTAAAAAACACCGCAATCTTAGCTAAACAGCTAAAGAAAGCTATATGTCTAAACAAACCATATATTCAGAAATATAAAATACATCAACATAATGAAATATGGCTTCCATCCTCTTGCTTATATAAGTGATGAGCTTTCTAACCCTAAGCCCCATCCATTAATGACACTACTTCCATGCAAAGAGTCTCCATCTAAAACTGCATTGTCCCTCATTGAATGCCACTACTCCATGACAACGTTGTTGATTTGGTCAAAGTTGACCCAGTCAAGGTGTTCCAGCCCTTTTCACGCACAAGGGTGTTCAATTAAGCTGCCAAGATGTCCTCCTTTCAAATTGGCATTGGTTTTGTTCTTATTTAAGGAGATTTATGGATCTCCATATCCTCTTATTCATCAAACAAGAAAGAAAAAACAAAAATTAATATTCCAACTAACTCATGGCTAATTGGGAATATGAAAAATTCCTAGATTCCTTATTATTTTGATGCAAAGGCGCATGGCCCTAAAGGAGGGAGAGAAGAGTGTTATGTTGATCGACTAGATGGTGAGGGAGGTTCGTGTTAGCCAGAGACCAACCCATCCATCTTTCATCTTCATGCCAGTCAGAGATGTCATAGGGAGTGTGGAGTTGGTTTGAGTTATACCAACGAAGAAGAGCTTGGAGGTATTCCCTAAACTTGAGTGGTCCTTCCACATCAAGGCCATCTTCCCATATTTCAATATCTCTTCCATTTCCAACCTGCCAATTAAGATGGGAGAGAATAAGGGGGGCAGATTCTCTACAGAGGTGCCAAATAGGTGAGCCTTTAGATGGCCATTGCAATGATTCCAATATATTGGGTTTAATTTTGGGTAGATACTTTCTAATTATGGCCGACTCCCACAAACACGAGGGGTTGGAGAAGAGATTCCATACTAATTTGGCTCCCAAGGCTTTATTGACCAAAAGTGAATCTCAAGTGTCAATCCTCCCAAGAGCTTGGAGGCATGGACAGTTTTCCAATTCACCATACGAAATTTTTGTTCATTTCCTTTGTCTCCTTTCCAGAAAAATTTACGGATCAATTTTCTGAGCTGATTCACCACTCCAACTGGGGCTATAAGAGCCAAACAATGATACAGAGGGAGAGTCGATAACACCAATTTAATAAAGAGCAGTTGTCTAGCTGGGTTCAGCCACCTAGTTCCTCAGTTTCCAAATTTCATTTTTATCTTGTCAAAGAAGACTTCCCATGTTGATATGGGGATTCTGTCTTCAGTAATAGGCATCCGCAGATAAGAAAAAAATTTCCAAATTTATATTTCTTGGGAAAGCCAAGATTTCATCTATGGTAGCCATTGTGTCTTTGAAATAGTTCCACCCATATATTTGACTTTTATGATTGTTCACCTCTCCTCCTGAATCCTCCAAGTATTTGTCCATAATTCTCTTGAATATTCTAGTTATAGTACTTGAAACTCATCCCAACAGAATGGTGTCATCAGCGAACTGGGAATGATTAATAGGTTTCAATCCCCTGGAAATGAGGATGCCTCCCAAGTTTCCATTATTGAGTTCCTCCGAAAGGGTCTGACTCAGAGCATCGGCCATAATAATGTAAAGAAGCGGGGAAAGGGGAAATCCTTGCCGCAAATTGTGAGAAGCTTTAAAAAAAACCATCGGGTGACCGTTTAATAGAGGGGAGGTCCAAGGCTGACCTATGCAGGCATTGACAGATTTGATGAATTTCTGACTCAACCCAAATTTCTACATGATCTCAAATAGGAATCTATGCCTCACTTTTTCAAAGGCATTTTGCATCTCCGATTTAATTTCCATGTCGTTGTCTCATGCATTCTTGCTAGTGTGTACTTCCTCTTGAACAAGGATTATGTTATCTAATATTTTCCTCCCTTAGATGAACCCACCTTGATTAGGAGAGAAGAGTTTTTCCAAGAGAGGTTTTAATAGATTTGACATAATTTTAGTGAGAATTTTTTAAGAAACATTACAAAGGGAAATAGGCTTGAATCTTGAAAAACTTATTGGTTTGGTGTCATTTGGGATAAGTGCCAAGAAAGATGAATTGATTCCTCCACTAAGTTTATCTTTTCCCATTGACCATTGGAGCATTCAAAGAAGATTATTTTTTATTAAGAACCAGAATTCCCTATAAAAGTGAATAGTGAATATGTCCGATCCAGGGGTTTTATCTGGTTCCATAGACCATATGGATTCTATCACCTCATCTTCCCGGATGGGGGCTTACAAATCCTCATTATCCTTCATCATGACAAGGGTTGGGATATTTGCGAGAAGATCCACCTCCTGTCCTTCCATTTCCATTCTCTTCTCCGTGTAGATATTCTAGAAATGAGTGAAGGATGTTTGTTTCAATTCTTTTGACTGAGTGATTTTATCGTTGTTTTCAATGGTGATTTCTAGGACCTTATTATGCTTCTCCCTCACTTTTGTCTGTCTGTGGAAGAATTTAGTATTTTTATCTCCAGCCACCAACAAAAGGCTTCAAGATTTTATTCTCCATTCCTCCTCCTCATTTCTCTTTTGAGTGTAAAATTGTCTCCCCAATTAATTTTCTATGTTTAAACTTTCTTCAGTTACCTCTACAGTCTCCATGCCATGAGTCAGGTCTTCCAACTGTTGTTGGAGAATATTACTCTACATTCTTGGGGATTTGTATTCCAACTTGACCCAGATCTTCAAGGATTTTTTTAATCTTCTAAGTTTCTCTTCCCAAACATAAGATGGAGATCCCTAAATGTATCTACTCCATTATTCTCTAACCAGTTGATGGACTTTTTATTCTTGAATCCAATTATGGTTGAAGCAGAATGAGATTGGACCCCAATCTATCTTTTCCAACATATCCAGGAAGATCACATGGTGATCTGAATCTGGGTTATTGACTGTCTCCACATTATAATCCTTGTTAGCCAATAACCAATCTGAGTGTATCATGATCCAGTCCAAATGTGTTGCAATATGAGCTTCCCCTATTTGCCAATTTGACCAGATGAACTTTTTGGATCTGGGATTGAGGTCTTCTAAGTCCCATTGAGTGAGGAGGTCATCCAAATGTTTCCTGAAAGGATCCCTGGTTGGGTTTCCTCCTCGTTTCTCATTCGTTATATGGGTGGTGTTGAAATCTCCCATCAGAATAGTGCTTTTATGGTTATCAACAAATTTGACACTGTTCAAAGTTTTCTAGAACTGTATTTTCTCTTAATAGACTACTCGAGTATAGATACTATAAATATTCATCCTTTGCTTAGTAATTTTGTGCTCCAAAAGAATTAGAAGGATACTTTGATTTTCTACCTAGTGAATGAGGGTGAAGACCTGGCTGTCCCATATGGTGCAAATTCCCCTAGAGGCTTCCCGCCACCGTGATTCCATTGTGCCAAAATTGTGAGGTTTTTGCTATCATCTTTGCTTCTCCTAACTTAGTCTCTTGGATACATAGGACTGATGGTTTGAGGGTGGTGATTATGTCCCTCATACTTTTTAATTTTTGAATGCTTCTGAGGCCTCTGCAATTCCAAGAGACTAACTTCATTATTGACCTTGATTTTGAAGAGCCATACCTGCCTCCTCAAGGAGGTGTCTTCTTTGTTGTATCTTTTCTGGTGTGTATCCTTTAAACGAGTCTAAGAGCTACTGTAGGCCTAGGGTTTTTTCTCTTTCTGTGAATATTTCTTTGACTTCCCAATTGGGCTTTTTTCCTTTCTTTTTGCTTGGATCGTCTTGTGGTGTGGTTTCCTTTTCCTTCTGTGCTGCAGAGATTTCTCTAGGTCTTTTTCCACCTTCCCCTTGTTTGACTATATCTTGTAAAAGGGTGAAGTTGGTAGACTGATGATCTGGATATACTACCAATGACCATGGCTTTACTATTGGTTCTTCCACTACTCCTTCCATTTCCTAGGGTTGAGTCTAAGGGTGAGACTGATTGTCGTTCCTGTCTAGGTGCATCATTTCTTTATCTCCTGGTGTTTCCAGTAACACGAAGTTGTTTCCATCTTGTCACTTCTGATTGGAGCTTGAAGGTTGGTTTGTTGACTACGAAGGGGAATTGTTCTTGCCTTTGGCCGCAGTTTTCTTGGAAGCTCCTATTCCCCCTTGCAGTGCTAGGATATTTTTTCCCTGGGTCCATTCCTTTTGTCGTGATATTTTTCTTTTGAGTTGCCACTGTTCCTGATCTAGGGTTTTTGATTTTTCTTTGACTGCTCCCTTTGGATAGTCTCTTACGAAGTGTCCATACTCATGACACTGCTTTAATTTGAAGGGGATTTGGTCATAGTCCAAGGGTTGAATATGCGACCATCCCCCATTTTCAAGGACTATTTTTGCCGGTAAACCCTTCTCCAAATCTAGTTCGACGCATATCTTTGCGCATGCAAACATTTTTCCCTTGGTTTCAGCCCTGTCAACGTACCTTCCTCAACTATTCCCAATGGACCGAAGGCAACCATCGTCCCAGCAAGAAAGAGGCAGTCTAGGAAATTTTTCCCAAACAGGAACGCATGTGGGTATATCATCTTCAGGGTCAAAATCTAAAGTCCATCTATTCAGATATATTCCTCTTGGTCCAAATAAATAAGTCACGCTTCAAAAAATCATATCTTTGTCTTCTACAAATTGAAAAACAAAGGCAAAGAACCCCTTACCAACACCAAAAATCGAGATATCTCCTTTGGTGAGTAGTCGCCAGTTTTTTCCAACCCATTGCTCCATGGAGGATGGGGACAACCACATTCCAATGAACTGTCTGACCAAACCTCTTTCCGAAAATAATTTTGATTTATTGCGAAATGAGACTGATGGAATTTGGACCTTTGGGGCATTTTCCAGTCTTTTGACAAACTGCGAACCTCCATTGTGATTTTTTTCCTTCTTTTGCAACGCGTGAACCAGCGCTGCAAATTTTGGGTCTTTGTCCAAGTTGAGGGGTGGGGTAGGGGCATTAGCCCCTTCCTGATCCATCTATGTGGGCGATAAACAAATATGCGAATTTGAGATCTCTGAAACCCTATGCTAAATTGTTAGCTATTCGTGACATCGAACCCTAGGTTTTCTTCACAAAGCTCTAAATATAACATATTTTTATACTTAATCATTTTATAAATTTTTATGTAGAATTTTTCAATAAAAATAAATCAAATTATAATAAATATAAAAAAAAAATAAACTAAACTAAACTAAATTTTATAACATTATTAGTTTTAAAATAGTTTCATCAACACATTTAAATCTAGATTACACAAAGTCAAATTAGTCAAATAATGTTTTAAAAATTATGATTTCCTTATGCTTTTATTATTTTAAAAATATATATTGCAAACCAAAGTCAAGGGTAAAATTTCTTATATATACTTTGCAATTGTGCACACTAAGGACAAAATTTTGTGCAATCACATTTACCAGTTGAGAGATATTTATAACCACACATACTATTATATCCATTGTGACTATATTAATTATAACTTACAACTATTACAAATAAGTTAATCATTATTGCACTCATTTCTTTTCTTGAACAAGTGGATATCACTGCATATATATATATATATATATATATATATATATATATATATATATATATATATATATATATATATATATATATATATATATAAGTTTGATTTTAATAGATATGATTATGACCAGAATCATGTTTATTAACTCTTCCCTGAATTTTATAAAATATAAATTTCCAACAACGTTAAATTCACATTTTTGAGATAAACTTATTCATATAAAAAATTATAATATTTATTAAATCAAATTGATCAATTTTAATATGTTTAATCAATTTATTATTTAAATTGTATTTATAATCAATTTATTATTTAAATTATAACATTGCAAATTTAAATCATATTAAAAACTAATTTTTAAGTTAATAAATTATAAATATAAGAATATTACAATTTCATTTGCAAGAAAGATATAATTTTTTTTCAAAACTATACACCAAAATGCTAGAAATGTAATGAGAATTAATCAATTCACACCATTGTTAACTACCTATTCAAATGTAATTAGTAATTATATTTGTTTTATTTTTTAAACTATCAAATACTTATAATTTTAAAGTTTGCATATCATTATTTATATTTACATAAATTTTAGCATTTCCATCTTTAAGGCTTGATGGAGCTTTAGGGCTCGATCGAGCCATAAATATCGATCGAGGTCCTAACTCAAGGTTACACAAGAGCTCGATCAAGGGTTAGTTTTAATGCTCAATCAAACTTCTTTTTTAGCACTCGAGGATCTCGATCGAACTGTATTTCTTTCACCTAAATGCACCCTCTCTTTCCAAAAAGTGTAACCCAAATCCATGCTTTGACCCTTAGCCACTCTTCCAGTATATAAATATATAAACCAAAAAGAATAAGGGATAAAGGAAAACCTTGATTGACTTTGATGTCACTTCTAAAGCATTTTGAAATGCCCATTGAAGTTATAATTGTGACTTTCACCTCTTCATAAAGCCCATGGACAATGAAAAGGAATTTTAAGTTCTTCCATTCTTCCATTCTAGGGACTGTGTCAAATACCTTTTTGAAATCAACAAAGCAACACAATACTTCTCCTTTTTTCCCCCAAACCTTTTCAATAATTTGTCTCAATGTGATACCATGATCTACTATATAATGTTTCAGCCTAAAACCCACTTTCCCTTTTGGCCTCTTTTCTTTTACTTTTTCCCACTTACTAATTATAATTTCTACCATGTTGCCGAAAAGCTTTGCAAACAAAGGATTGATCATAATGGTTCAATAGTTGGAAGGATTATTCATGTATCCACTTTTAAAAGGGGTTTTGTTAGGCTAGTTGTCCAATCTCTTGGGGGTCCTTTTCTAATGATATTGTTGAATATTTCCATCATGTGCAATTCAAGAGTGTTTATTCTCCACTTTAGATATTCTAATTGAAGTTTAACCAAGTCATATGTCTTTCTTGTTTTCAACTTCTTAATTCCTGCCTCCACCTCTTGTAATGTGAAAATATTTTTAGTTGTATTGATCCTAGGAGGAGACTCGACCTCTAATTATTTCTCATAGAGTTATCTTGCATAGTCAAACCATTGATTTGTTGTAATATTATTTTCAGTTTTCTTCTTTCTTTGGTTGAATTTCCTACCAAAAAAGTTTTGGGTTATTCTTTCCTAGATATATTAACTCTTCTCGCCTTGTTTGCATGAACTCATATTTTTTTCTTTTTAAAATATGCTGATATAACTTTACATTCAACTTCTCCTCACCTACCTTCTTCAAGATTCTCCTTAAAATTTTTCATTCCTCATCAAACCAAACAATTATAAGAAAATAATTTGATTTAGATTACCTTCTTCTTTTTTTCTCTTTTGCACTTATCAAGTGTACCCTGAATTATATTTATTCACTCATGATTGTTGAGGCTTTGGGAACCAATTTTATCCTTCTGAATTAATCTCACCAACATTCTTTTGAAGATAGTGCACTTTTCTTGTGTTAGAAGAATTTTTCCCTTTGATATCGATTGTCGAGAACATTGGGTTTTCCCCCTATGGTGCCTTCTTCTAACCATGATAGCTTTATTAAATTGGGTTAAATTGGGTTATGGTAAGATTTTAAGTCCAAAATATGCTCTCCAATATTGACTTCACTTATCCTATCTATTAAGCTTTGTGAACAAATAACATAGTCAATGAAAATTTCCCTTTGTATGTGTTGCAAGTGAAGCTTTCAAACCTTTTCAATCTATCTAAACCATTTCAGATGATTAAGTTGAAAGCATGACAAAATGTAAACAACTCTCCAAAATGATTGTTAACTTTTTCATCTTCTAAACATCTCAACCATTGGGGATTCTCCTCTTCAATGAGCCTGATAGGATTGTAATCCTCTTTGCAACAAATAATACTAGCTTGTTGATTTCTTGTTATAGCATTGAAATATCCCACTAAAAGAACTTATCCCTGCAGAGAATATGCGTCAATATATTTCTTTAACATTTCATACAGGTCTTTGTTGTCTAGCCCCTTATTTTTGTAAGTTTTTGAGACTTTAGTTGGAAAATATATTGCAATTATGTGGTTCCCATTCTTTGGTATTTTGAACTATAAATATTGTTTATTTGTATCTTCTTAAAATAACGGAATGTGACAACCTTCTTTTTATTTCATTAAATCTAATATTCCTTCATGCCCTTTTCCATTTTCTGCTACCTCGTTCAAAATTTGTAACTTCAAATAACCATCAAACATAGGAGTTTTGAAACCATCATGTTCACGAGTTTCTGTGAGACAAATTATGTCTCTACCTTATGAAATAGGCCCTATCCTAGGTCCATACTCCAAGGGTAACCTCTACAGTTCCAATAAACTAGACTTAGGTAGAACTAGGTAGGATTTGATTGCTACGGGGATTGGCACACAAAAATCAAATTTGAATCTTCACCCCTTTTCATCCATGTTGATCTTGTTGTTTTCCTCCCTATTATATAATTAATTGTTTTTTATTTGCTTCCAACTTGATTCTCTATTTTTCTACGAGGCCCAAACACTACAATCACTGCTTTACCATTATACAACCATCATATTTTCCCTTCGTTTCTTGTTGCTCTAATTTTCTCCACTTCTTCTTTTCTCTCCTCTTGTTGTTTGCTAGTTAAATTTTCATCTAGGAAGAAGTGTGAGCCTTTCAATAATTTCTTTTTGATTAAGAGATGGTTCTTTTCTTGCAGAGTTGCCATGATGCCTTTTATGGGTCGAGGCTTCTCTTCACATATCTTTCCCACCCTCCTTTCTTGTCAAATTTTACCTCTCTAATGTAATTTCTCTTTTAAAGTCCCTTGTAAAATTTAAATTTCTTTCATTCTTTCCATAGTCTCTTATTCCCCTGATAATAATTTTTGTTTCACTATCTTTTCTTTCTTTTTTTTCTCTTTTTGGTGCTCTACAAGCACTTACATCTTCTTTTTCCTCCATTCTTATGTAACCATTAGTGTCCTTAGATCTAGCTTTTATTTATTTTGGAATGTCTTTCCTCTTGTTCTCTTTTTCCTTATTTCAGAAAGGGTTGATTACTAAAATATTTGTATATCTACCTGAGTTACTTTAGATATTATCAAATCCTTGTTTACTGTTATTGATTCTTTCATGGTTTTCCATTCTATATTCATGTTTTTCCATTCTTGTTTTCGTGTCTCTAAATACTCTTGTAACATTGTTACCTGCTCTTTTAAAATTTTATTACCTTCCATTAAACATATATTTTCAAGTGTAACACCCTCCTCGCACATCTACTCAAGTAACCAACCAACTGGGGTAAACATGTGATGAAGAGTTACTATGATCTGATTTGACCTCCTAGGTGACCTTAAGGAAGTGGAATCAATGGAGACACATCAAAAAAACCTTCCACATCAGCAAAAAAACTCCTATGATCCAACCCATTCACTGAAGTATCTAGCCCCCAGGTCCCACTGAGGTTTTATACCATTAAACCCCAAGATGCTCCCAAAGTATAGTAATGGGTGTCTTTTGGAGGTTTTGGACGCTCCCACAACATATGCATATGTGCGTCGAGGGAATTTTTCCCACAAAACTGTGTCAGTTTCCTCGATATTTGAGCCAATTTTTTAATCCTAGAGCCTAGGTCATTGCCCTTAACTCAATGACAAGTTCAAATATGAAATATAACAGTGAAACAATGGTGCACAAGCAAACATTTGAACAAGAACTTGACTGGACCCTGACTAGCCATGACATGAATTTCGTCAAGCATGTCACAAATATGTAATATACAGGTTTAAATAAAATATCTGAGCATATGGGTCTCATACTTATCTGAGAATCGTTAAGAAGCATTTTTTCCTCATCGCATTAATTGCATTATCATCTATTTAGGCACAAATACATTGTTCATTCATTTACAAATCAAAACATGATGAGAGGCAAACATCATCACCATCATTAAAATCATTCATAACCAACATATAAGCAACAGAAATGACAAACGCATAACAACTATATAAGACAAAAAATAACAAGAATATTTACCCATCAATTAAAGAGGAAAAGAGCTCTTATTGTCATAAGAAAAATGCAACTAAGTCTAGGACTTCCACATTCCACCCGACCATAGACATAGTTGAGCCAAATATCTCTTCAGCTAGTCACCCCCATGCCATATTCCAAGCATAAATGTGGGAAATCATAAAAAAAATCCATCAAAACCAAACTAGGGCTTCAAGAGGCCAAACCAGCTCAAACCTCAACCAGTGATTCCACCTCACAGTCGGAAATCAAAAACATCACATATTGGTCTCTTCCCATGTTGTTCTAGGGCTACAAAGCATTTGTTCCAACCAAGGTTTCCAGGACTAGTAACTCAACCCAAGTGGTTACAAGGCTTCCAGGACTAGTAACCCAACCCACAACCAAGGGCACATGATAACCAACCATAAAAACAACAATGAAATGAACCCACAATAGCATGGCTATCTAGGAAATCACAAGGCTAGGAAAATCCACTATTAATCTAGGCAATCCTCCATGCCAATGATAGATCATGACCAAGAAACCACATGCATTCCAAAACTACTTATGAAAACGTACATTCAACTCGGTACCTACAATCAAATCTGATGTAGTTGCTGATCTCGATGTCCTCTTGTGCTTTCCTACTCTTCCTTTTCCTTCTTGCTCCAAATCACCAAGTATGCCACACTCTCCAAGGGTGTTCCAAGAAAACTCTAAGTATCCAAGAGTATGAAAGGGAGAGAGAGAATAATGAGAGCTCCAAAACTGCACTGAAAAAAAGCATTGAAATGATCCTCATAAGCCTTTTTATTAATGAGGCCTCTATTTTCTTCATTTTCCATTATTCTCGTTTATTTTCCTCCTCACATGAAACTTGTGACCTTTCACCTCCCTTTTCTCCTATTTTCAATTATTTTCATAAACAAATGTCAATAAATGCCACTTTTCCTTTCCAAAGCCTTAGCCATTTCCTTTTCCAATTTACATCGCCATAATAAACCATATGAACACCCGCACTAGGATTTTTTTCCCAACATTCAGCTTGGAAAACGTGTCCCATGACCTTGGTTATTATTTTGTCTTTATTAAATTTTATTAAATGGAATTTTCATCAGGGCTGTTACAAACCCTCCCCTTTGGGGGGACATCGTCCTCAATGTTAAGTTACACCTATAACCAACAATACCGTTGTAAGAAAATCATACTACCCATGGAACTTTATAACTTAGATCATTGCAGTAATTAAAATGATCAACCTGATGAGAAGAAAACCAACATGACAACATAACAAATATAACATCATAATTACATTTAACCCATACCGCTTATTGGAGCTTTCCAACATAACTCATTGAGGTATCTACATCCATACACATTACATATACAAAAACATCATACAAACATATACCAAAACATTCGCTCAACCAACAAATAAGGATGGATACATGGTCTGCATCTAATCTGCTATCTCCCATGTAGCTTCATCAGACCCAAATTTCTTCCATTACACTTTAACATGCTTGATTGTTCAATTCTGGAGGATGAGTGTTTTTCTATGCAAAATGCACTAAGGTTTCGGCTAAAAGTATCCTTCTACCTCCACCTACAATACAGACTAGTCAATCACATGATAAACATATTTAACATATTTCTTAAGAAATGACACATGTAAAACATCATGTAATTTCACTATGGAAGGCGGTGCAAGTCGAGAGGCTACTGGTCCAATCCTCTCATAATCCTTAAAGGTCCAAAAAATCATGGTGCTAGCTTAGCACATGATCCAATCCATAAGGAGCTCTTCTTGGGCTTGATGCGCAAGTACACCTGATCCCCAACATGAAACTCTTTAAACAAACTATTCTGATCTACGAAGATCTTCCACCTATCCCGTGATTCTTTCAAATTCTTCTTAATTACCTGCATTTCTCATTCCATCTCTTCCAACATGTCTGGTCCAATCAACACCTTGTTAACTGGATTACTCCAACTGATGGGAGTATTGCAACCCCACCCATACAATGCCTCAAACAAACTCGTCCTAAATGATTCCTGATACCCATTGTTGTAAGTGAACTCCACCAGTGGAAGATAATATTTCCACTTTCATTGTTGATGCATCACATACATTCTCAACATATCCTCTAATATCCTATTTACCCTCTTTGTCTGTCCATTTGTTTGTGGATGATAAGTTGTACTGAAGGCCAAATGTGTGCCCAAACTTGCAAACAAATCCTTCCAAAACTTAGAAATGAACTTTGCATCCATGTCTGACACAATATTCTACAGAACACAATGCAATCTAACCACATCTCTGATGAATACCTGTGTTACATTACTATTTGAGAATGTAGAATTCATTGGAATGAAGTGCACTACCTTTGTCAACCTGTCAACAAAAACCATGATGGAATCATGTTGTCTCATTGTCCTCGAAAACCTTGTGATAAACTACATGGAAATTACCTCCCATTTCCATTCTGGAATCGCAATCAACTGTAATAGTCTAGCTGGATGCTTAAACTTTGCCTTAACCTATTGAAAATCCAACCACCAAGCCACAAACTCTGCTACATCTCTCTTCAAACTCGGCCAATAGTAAAACTTATTTACTGCGGTCATTTTCTTCTGGTAGCCTAGGTGACCTGAATATGATTTCACATGAAACTTCCTCAATATCACCTTCTTGAGCTCATTGTTGTCTGGCACATATATCCTATCTCTAAGCCTGACCAATCCATATGTTGTGAGATGATAATCTACATCTTGTATTACTACACCTGCACCTATACCTATGCCTATACTAATACCTAGACATGTACCACTACCTGTACCTATACATGTACTATGCTGCAACTTGTGCACAATCTCCATATACATTTCATCTTACTGGCCTTCTTGCAAGATCCTATCCTATATATATATATATGTGTGTGTGATTTACCTTCTTGCAAGTTTCTATGTGATTTACCTGTATCTTCCTACTAAGAGCATCTACGGCCCTATTCTCTTTACCTTTAATATACCTGATATCAAAGTAAAACTCACTGATTGTAGCTGACCATTTAGCTTTAATGGAGTGCATATTTGGCTGGTCAAATAGATACCGCAATCCACTATTATCACTCATCAATACAAATCTCCTACCAACAAGATAGTGCCTACACATATTCAATGCATGCATGATCATTGTTGGCTAAATATTATGTGTTATATATTTATAATCTTGCTCATCTATTTTGCGTGACTCATAGCATACCACATGTCCATCCTACACAAGAACTCCACCAAGTCCTCCCTTGCAAGAATCTGTACATACTACAAACTCTTTGTCCTGATCTATGATCTTTAACATTGGAGCATGCGTCAAAAACTTCTTAAGATGATCAAAACTAACCTCACACTCCTCTTTCCATTCAAATTTTTTACCTTTCCTCTGCAATGATGTAATAGGACAAGCAATCTGTGAGAATTTCCTGATGAACCTCTTGTAATAACCTGCCAATCCCATGAAGGATCTCACCTCATCCACATTCCTAGGAGATACCCACTCCATGATGGCCCTTATCTTTTTTGGATCTACTGCAATGACCTCCTTGGAAACAACGTGTCCCAAGTAATGTACCTATGTCTGAAAGAAATTTCATTTGCTAAGCTTATCATACAACTGATGCTCTTTTAGCAATATCAACACTACTGCTAAATGTTCAGCATGATCTTCCTAATTTTTAGAATATACCAATATATCATCAATGAATACAATAACGAACTTTTCAAGATAAGGACACAACACACTATTCATCAAACACATAAATGTAGATGGAGCATTAGTCAAATCGAATTGAACCATAACAAAATCATAATGCCCATACCTAGTCCAGAAGGATGTCTTGTGAACGTCCTCTTCCTTAATGTGTACCTGATGATATATGAATCTCAAATCAATCTTCAAGAACAATGTTGCTCCCTTCAAATAATCAAACAAGTCATTAATCCTTGGCAACAGATATCGATTATTGATGATCACTTTGTTCAACTGTCTGTAATCAATGCATAGTCTGAGAGTACCATCTTTCTTCTTCACAAAAAATACCAATGCTCCCCATGGTTATACACTTGGCCTAATGCATCACTTTTCCAACATTTCCTTCAACTACAACTTCAATTCTACCAACTTCGGTGTTCTCACCCTGTAAGGTGCCTTAGATGTTGTTGTTGTGCCTGGTACCAACTCAATATAAAATTTTAATTCCCTGCGAGGTGGAAAATATGAAATATCTGTGTGAAATACATCCTAAAAATATTGTAGAAATGGGTACCTGCTCAAAAAATTTGCATCCTCAACTTCCTTACCTTTTTCACTAGAAATATGTGCTACAAATAACACACACCCTTTCATGTGAATTCTCTTGGCTTGCATAGCTATCACCATCCTAACTGATGTTTCTTTTTTCCAAGCACTCAATAGCCTTGTCATAAAAATCTACCTTGGTCCTATGAAGATATAGCCAATCCATACATAATAGCATACTATATTACCCCAACGGTAATATGTTCAAGTGCGTTGTTGTAGACATTCCATTCAACTCAAATGAACAAGATCTTACCCAATGATGAAATATTTTCTTTGTACCTTTAGCCATCTGCACTAACCAAAAAATTTCATGCACTTCTATATTCAAACCACACTTATCCACTAAGTTAGGACTAACATAACTATAATTAGATCTGGGGCCAATAAAAATAGAAAAAAATTGATCACAAACATTGTCATGCATCTCGATAATAGACATCTGGTGATATTCCTGGATTTTATCCAGCGCTGTATAGATCATGAGAATATTATGTCCAACATATCCCACTGTCTGTGCCTCCTACACATTGTTTATCTATTGTCTACCACCTTGAAGTTGTGGAAAATATCTCCTACGGTTATCTTTTCCACAAGTCCAACATTGTATAGGATTCCAACCTTCATTCTTATTCTTCTCCTTAGATTGAAATCCTTGTCCTCTACCAACTGTATTTAACTTCTTAGGTGGTGCAACATTTTATTTTTTACCTATATCACGAGGTCTTGCTCACTTATTGTACCACTTTCCTTTGTTCCTTGCATTACCTTTCCAGTCCGACTTAGTCTCAGGTCTGCATTTTGATTGCTCATAACAATGCTTTAGTTTCCATATGGCCTCTTCCAATGATTTAGGCTCATCAAACTCAATCCTGTCTTTGAATTATTTCAGCAAACCACTAATAAATCATTTAATATAGGCCTTCTCCTCCTTGAGGTAAGGCACATATCGCAATAACTCCAAGAACCTGTTGGTATACTCATCATCAGTCATAGATCCCATATTTAGCTCATAAAACTCGTTTTCCCTATCATCATAGTATCTCTCTGAGAGATACTTCTTCTGGAATAGTCTCTCAAACTCACTCCAAGTCAGCTCCTCCTAATAAATATATAGGACGTTCTTCACATATTCCCACCAAAGATATGCTTTACCTCTGAGGTTGAATGTAGCTATTTTGGCTTTCATTTTTTTGAATAATCATGCAACCTAAAGAACTTCTTCATACCAAGAAACCAAGCCTCTACATCATGTGGTTTATTCATCTCATTGTCAAATGTAGGCATTTTTTCTTTCTTAAACTCATCTAGAAAATATCCAGGTAGTACCCATAATTTTATTCATTGTAAGGTAGCCAAGGAATTGAATTGTTTCCTAAACCTAGCATCAGAATGTCAAGTGATGGTTGCAAATGGAGGAATTATAAATTGTTCTAGGAAATTCCATAATATCAAGCTAACCATGGGGGAATATGTATTGAATAGTCCAATGCTTTCCATTCCTATGGGAGATGTTGATGTTGTACTAGGAGTACAATGGTTACAATATTTGGGGATAGTAACTTTTAATTTTCAAGAACTTTTCTTGAAATTTTTTTCAGAAGGAAAGGAAGTCAAATTACGGGGTATTGCAGGGAAGTTGGGAAAGATAATAAGCTCTCATGTCATGACAAAGCTTCTAAATAAAGAACAATGACACGCAATTGCACAATTATGCTCACTAGAAGTTCCAACATCAAAATCATCTATTTCTGCAGATCTCCAAAAAGTCTTGGACAATAATTCCAAGGTGTTTGAAACTCCCAAGGGACTCCCACCTATTTTTGATCATGATCATGCTATTCATTTTATTCCAGGAAGTGTTCCTGCAAAAATGAGGCCTTATAGATATCCTTATGTCCAAAAGAGCGAAATTGAACGTATGATTGCATAAATGTTAGAGGTGGGTATAATCCAACCTGGTCAAAGTTCTTTCTCTGCTCCTATAGTATTGGTACACAAGAAGGATGGATCATGGTGCATGTGTCTGGAATATAGGGAGCTCAATAAGCTCACCATTAAAGATAAATTTCCCATTCCTGTGATTGATGAATTATTGGATGAATTACATGGAGAAATTTATTTTACCAAGTTGGATCTTCATTTAGGATATCATCAAATTAGAATGAATACTTGAGATATTCTGAAAACAACATTTCAAACTCATGAGGTTCATTATGAATTTTTGTTCATGCCTTTTGGCCTTACCAATGCACCTTCTACATTTCAAGGGTTGATGAATTCCATTTTAAAACCCTTCCTTAGAAAATTTGTGCTAGTATTTTTTGATGATATACTAATCTACAGCAGGTCTTGGAAGGATCATGTTGAACATGTTGACAGGGTGCTCAAACTATTGCGGGAGAAACAATTATATGCAAAAAAGTCCAAATGTTTCTTTGGAGTACAAGAGGTGGAATATCTGGGTCATATTGTATCTCACGAGGGTGTTAAAGTGGACCCTAACAAAATTAAAGCCATTAAGGAATGGAAAGTTCCCACAACCATAAAGCAGTTGCGAGGATTTCTCGGGTTAACATGGTATTATCTCAAGTTTGTTAAGAATTATGGGAGAATAGCAGCACCTCTAACAACATTATTGAAGAAAGATGCATTTTCATGGACTCCTGAAGCAACTAAGGCCTTTGAACATCTTAAAGAGGCAATGTGCCTAGCACCGGTCTTAGCTACGCCATACTTCACAAAAAACTTTATTGTGGAATGTGATGCCTCAGGAAATGGAATTGGTGCAGTTTTAATTCAGGAAGGAAGACCCATTGCTTTTGAAAGTCGTCCAATCAAAGGAAAGTATTTACAGAAACCTATTTATGAGAAGGAAATGTTAGCAATACTACATGCACTAAAGAAATGGTGAACTTACCTAATGGGAAGACACTTCAAGGTAAAAACTGATCATGATAGTCTTAAACACTTTTTGGAACAAAGACTATCTTTAGAAGAGCGACAAAAATGGGTCACAAAGATGTTGGGTTATGACTTTGAAATAATCTACAAAAAAGGAAAGCTTAATGTTGTTGCAGATGCACTCTCAAGAAAGAATGAAGAGGTGGAAGCATTGCTTTGTACCATTTCTATTATCCAACCAGATTGGATAACTGAAGCAAGAGATGAATGGAAGAAGGAAAAAGATGTATGGACACTCATTCAAAAGTTGCAGCAAGATCCTAGTACATCTTATACATTTAGTTGGAAAAATGATTCCTTATGGTACAAAGATCACTTATATCTTTGAAAGAATTCCCAACTAAAACAAAAGATTCTTTTGGAATTGCACACTTCTCCTTTAGGAGGACACTCGGGATTTTTAAAAACTTACCACAGGGTGAAGAAAGAATTTTTTTTGGATGGCCTTAAATATGATATTCAAAAGTTTGTGGCGGAATGTTTGGTTTGCCAGCAGAATAAAGTGGAAACAATTAAGACCCCAGGACTTCTACAACCTTTATCCATTCCAAGTCAACGTTGGGAGGAGATTTCAATGTATTTTATCACAGGTTTACCTAAGTCCGAAGGAAAGAGTGTCATCATGGTGGTAGTTGATAGACTTACCAAGTATGCACACTTTTGTGCATTATCTCATCCATTTAAAGAAAGTATAGTTGCTACTACATTTATGGACAAAATTCAAAAGCTACATGGAAGCCCAAGGGTTATTGTGAGCGACAGAGATCCCATTTTTACTGGAAATTTTTGGACAGAGTTATTTTCTTGTTTGGGTACTGAATTAGCTCATAGCTCATCTTATCATCCTCAATCTGATGGTCAAACTGAGATAGTAAATAAATTTTTGGAAGGATATCTTTGTTGGTTTTTATTTGATAAACAAACACAATGGGTCAAGTGGTTACCTCTCGTTGAATGGTGGTATAACACTTTCTTCCATACTGCAGCAAAAATGACCCCATTTATGGCACTTTATGGATATCATCCACCATCCATCACATCATCTTTAAGAGAAAATTTGAAGGTTCAAGAAGTGGAAGATCACATTGGGCATCAACAAGAAGTTCTCCAACTCTTAAAGGATAACCTGAATTTTGCACAAAATCGAATGAAACAATAGGCAGATCAACATCACAGCGAGAGAAGTTTTGATGTAGGAGACTGAGTATTTTTATGGCTACAACCATACAAACAAATGTCCCTCAAGCAAGCTAATAAGGATAATAAATTATCGCCAAAGTACTACGGTCCTTACAAGGTGTTGCAAAATATTGGTACTATGGCATACAAATTAGAGCTTCCTGCTTCTTCACGAGTGCATCCAGTTTTCCATGTTTCATGCTTAAAGAAGGTTATAGGTGAAAATAATTTAGTTTAAAAAATATTTCCAGAACTTGATGAGGAAGGAAAAATCATATTGGAACCTGAAGCGGTCATGGAAACAAGAACTCGACAGCTATGAAATTGATCAATTTCAGAATATCTTATCAAGTGGAAGAACTTACCCACTGAAGATTCTACATGGGAGGATGAGAATTTTATACAGAAGCACCCAGAGCTACTCAAGTGTTGAGGACAACACTTTTTTGAAGGAGAGGGGCATGTTAGGTCCCTATATTACTAGTATAGTCCCTTATTGTTGTTAATGTAAGCCCCTTATTGTTATTATTGTACCCCTGTAACCCCCATATTGTTATTATTGTGCCCTTAAATTATTATTGTTATGTCGGCTAGGATTACATTGTGGCCCCCTGGACTCCTATATATAGAAAGGAGGTTTTGTAATTTGTATCATCTAAGAATTGTTAATTCATGTAGTGTATTGGAGGTTTCCCCCTCGAAGTGGATTATTTCTAAGGCGTTGATATCTCTTTTCTTCTATTTTTGGAGTTGGTTTCACAATAGATCTCATAAACCAAATCCATCAAAACCAAACCAGGGCTTGCAGAGGCCAAACCACCTCAACCCTCAACCAATGATTCCACCTGACAGTCGGAAATCACAACAATCACAGATTGGTATCTACCCAAGATATTCTAGGGATCTAGAGTGTTTTTTAAAACTAGGGCTTCCAGTACTAGTAAATAAACCCAATTTTTTACAAATATTCCAAAGTGTTTGTCCAAATAGGGCTTCCCTGACTAACAACTCAACCCACATACAAAAACACATGAGAACCAACCAGAAAAACAACAATGAAATGAACCCACAACACCATGGCTATCCATGAAATGGAAAGGCTAGGAAAATCCATTATCAATCCAATAAATCCTCCATGCTAATGACATATCATGACCAAGAAACCACATGCATATAACATACATGCCAAAAATAGTGAGGAAAGCATACATGCAACTTGATACCTACAATCAAAACTCATTGTAGGTGTTGATCCCGATGTCTTCTTGCACTTTCCTCCTCTTCCTTTTCCTTCTTGCTCCAAATAACCAAGTATACCACACTCTCCAAGAGTTCTCCAAGAAAAAATTTAGTATCCAAGAGTATGAGAGAGAGAGAAAGAGAATAATGAGAGCTGCAAAACTGCACTAAACAAAAGCCATGAACTGATCCTCATAAGATTTTTTTATTAATGAGGCCTCTTTTTTCTTCATTTTCCATTATTTTCCTTCATTTTCCTCCTCACATGCAACCTGTGATCATTCACCTCCATTTTCTCCTATTTTCCATCATTTTAATAAATAAATGCCACTTTTCCTTTTCAAATCCTTAGCCATTGCCTTTGCCAAATTTCATAGCCATAATAAACCATGTGAACACCCAAACTAGGATGTTTTTCCCAACATTAATCTTGGAATATGTGTCCCACAACCTTGGTTATTATTTTTCCTTTATTAACTTTTATTACATGGAATTTTCACGAGGGTTGTTACAACAAGTGATCTCTTAAAAAAAATTCTATCCCTTTCCTGTTCTTTGGCTTCCAAAATTTCTAGCCTTGTCCTAGCCTTCATCAATTCCTGGACATAAAGATATGATGACCAAGTAAGAGGTGTAGATGTGGGACTATAAATAGTTGAATCTTATTTATTTTTTCTTCTCTTATTTGTTTTCTTTCTTTGGTATTTTTTTCTCCTTCTTTGTTCCCATTTGCGGGCAATTCTGCGCTTTAAAATGTCCTGATATTTTTTTCATTTACCCAAATCCATGGCAATTTTGACTTGGCCCAAATGATTTGTTTCCACAAAATATAATATTTCCTTGCCATTTTTAACATTTACTATTTATTTGTTTTCCATTTTTAGATTAGGCCACTCACTGAATATCGTGTAAAACCTCAAAACCAAACTCGATGAATTTAAAATACCTCAAAACCTACATCTACTATCACATTGAATTTATAGAAGGATAGCCAAGTATTTTCCCTTCTTTTCCAGTTCTCACCCCTCGTTGATCTAGCCTCTATTTAAAAATTACCTGTTTAAAGCTAAAGACAAAAATTTGTTTGACATGAGCTTCAAAATTGGCTCGATGCCTCCACTGACTAGTTTACCCTGAGTGTCCATGGCTACAACAAAAGAATATAAATGAAATACTCCACTTCTACTAACGAAAAGGAATTAGGGAAAAATAGTTTAACCACTAAAAATAATTTCTAGGTTAAATGTATCGTGTTCTCTGGCACTTCCGAAGCTTTTAAAAATCATTTTTTTTCGAGCCTATGGTCTTTGTGTTTATTTGAGGCATTCGATTTCCCACAAAAATATTGTGTCCATACTAAATGAAAATTTTGAAACAAAATTTTGTGTTAGAATTTGCATTTTCCACAATGCAAATGGAAATATGAAAGCCAATTAATAATTATCAAATAAATAATTTTCTTCCCTATTTGTTCATAAGGTTAATGAGTATGGTGAAACACTTTTATGTATGTGAATTCATTTTTCATTATTCATCAATTCTGTGCAATGAAAACAAAATCAAACACATGAAACTACTGGAAATATTGGTAGACGAGGTTAATAGCTTGGCTAGGGTCAAGATTATTTGGAGGTTAGCCTCAAAGAAAAAATATATAAACTTATAAGAGAAACTAATGTCACAGGCTTGAGTTCAATTGAAAATTATTTTTCTTAGAAATACCATAATCAAGCTTATTATTTGTTTAGTTCATGGTTATACCCCTCGTGGAAATACCATAAAATTAAAATATATCGGAATAATTAGAAAAGGTAGAAGACGTGTTTTGGATTTCGTGTTTCCAGATAAAATTTTTGGAAAAAAAAATGTTGTCCCATCCTTGAGGACTCCTTGATTTCAGAGGTAAGTATTTTAGTTACTCCCTGCTCCAGGAGGTACGTTTGATAATGAATCATTGATCTTCTAACTCGGTATCAATCTGTATTTGGGTACATCTCTAAGACTTCAAATAATGGTAGAGCGACACTAGACATGACACGTGTCTTCATTTAGCCAATATTTGGATCGTGTCATTTATTCTCACTATTTCGACATCATGTGGAGAAGTCGGTATTACAACACCGATGCCTTCCCAAAATGTGTCACAATACCCATGACCTATCACCGCAAATGTCGGTGCATGTCCGGCTCTATTAGTTTTCCAGGGATAGAAACAATCGTCGAAAGTGCCACGACAGTCGTCACTATTTTGACAACTGGCATATAATTGTTGTGACGGTTGGGCCATACCAGAGATGCAAACAACTGTCGAAAGTGGCACCACGGTCATCGCTAATCTGACACTTGGAATAACATTATTGTGATGGTTGGGCCATACCAGCGACAAAAACAACCATCGGAAGTGCCACCACAGTCGTCGTTGTTCCAACAATGAGCATAAAATTTGCAACGGTTGGGCCATACCAACGATGAAAAAAACCATTTGTAGTGCCACCTTATATGTCGCTAGTTCAACACTAGTCTTAGCCTTGCGACATTTGGGTCATACCAGCGACGAAAATAACAGTCGGAATTGCAATACAACTCCTAGAATTTTTTTTGGGGGCAAAATTAACCCTAAGATGATCATCCACATTAAGAAGGAACTCACATTTGACTTAAGGCATGAGAGAAGTAGTTGATAAAGGAGAAAGGAAGATGTATGACCTTCCAAGCGAGCTAGGATGTAAGAAAATTGTCTCAGGTGTCTTGCATCCTAGCCTAGCTTGCTTGGGAGGTCGTGGATCTTCTTTTCTCATTTATCAATTATTGGCATCATGCCAGAAGCGAAAGTTGAGTTCCTTCCTAAGGTGGATGATCAACTAAGGCCTAATTCTGCCCCTATGGAGGTATCTTCGGTAAGAATTTGGTACCTTTTTTATAATATCAAGGGCATGTTCATTTAACAAAAATACCTTTTAATAGCCCTTTATGTGAATCTTCCCGCAAATTAGTACATCCATACTATCTCAAAGTCCTAGAGGCAGTTCCAACACTTCTACTCAATGAATTTTATGGCTGCTATCATCTCTTATTTGAACACTATTATTAAAATATGTTTCCCGATTGTTCTTAGCCAATATTAATGACAAGTTATATATCGTGTTGCATCAAAATCTATTTCCAAAGAAGTTATGTATTAATCACCTTTAGATGTATTCACTGAACTTTAAATGGTATCATATTGGTAACTGAAAACTACAAAAATATTGCAAAATCCAATTCAGAGGGATACGTTCAACATCCATAAATATATTAAATAATAGTATCCATGGATTGGAAGCTATCAGTGATCTAATAAAGTTGTAGGAAAGATTCAAGAAATTAGCAAGAGTTCTCAAATCAAGCCAAAAAAAATGCCGCAAACAACATATCATTGTAAAATAGGGCAGATGAGCAACAAAGGAAAAAGTTTTGTCATCAAAGCAATCAATAGAACTCAAGTGTTGACGATGAAGAGGAGCATATCAATACATAAGAAAAGAAAAAGTATTATAATGATCAACATAATTTCTTCAAGAAAATAAATGGTGCTCACTAATTATACATAATTGTAGAAATCAGTCTATTAAAATAAGAAAACACAAAACTATTAATATGCTTAAAAATGTTTAAGTTGAGTAATTTTAAATGTAACTAAATAAAAAACAACCAAAAAACCAAATCTCATCCCAAAATGATACTCAATATCAAATTTACAATACTAGAAATTGGATACATACATCAATGACCATTCTCATACAAACTCAGTGAGATAAATGTTGGGAGAATGCTGGTAAATCTAGCTACCCTAAAGAAGGTAAACTTGAAGAAGTTGAGAAGGCAAGAACAAACTTGAAAATCAATTTTTCGAAAGGAATATGTTTGGCTGACCCTTAGAAGAATTTGCAGTAAGGAGACACTTAAAGGGAATTTGTAGAAGGAGAACGAAAGACTAGAACACTTCACCACCCTCACCGAAAAAAGTGTGATATATTACAGATGGACCACAAATTTCCTAACAGGGGGAAAAATACCATGGCTTTTGTTGATATAGAAGTGCATAATTTAGTTCCTCAAGAGAAAAATTATAAGAACAAGAAACACCCTGCTCTTATAGGAAATATAGAAGGAAGGGATTGTTGGAAATATTTTCATTGATTGCTAAGGAGCATAAAGGAGTAGCACCAGAATTATCATTGTGAACAAAGGAGAAACATTAGAAGAAAAGGAGCAAGGCAGAGGAGCAGCAAAGAGGCATGGATCAACACCAGAATTATCATTAAGGCAAATAAGTAGAGAGGAGAAATAAAAAGGTGAGGATCAGCATTAGAATATTTATCAAAGAGAAAAGGCAGAAAAGGTAGCAAGCTTGGGTCAAGTCGTGAAGGCGCGGGTCAAGTCGGTAAACTGGGTTGTATGAATACGAATAAGTGAACGAAGTTCCTATGAACTTTGCTATAGATAAAAGTATGGCAGAACATGGATTTATTGAAGACGTGATTCCATCGAAAAGTATCAATGTGCGGGAGGAATGGACGGTCATGATCAAGTCAGAGAAATGACAGTGAGATAATGGATGCACAGGATTACATCGCATTGCCCAAAAGACAATTGGCACACATTGCAATCGTTGAATTTTATGTGTACATGTTAATACATCGCAAGTTATATTGTTTAAGTTGTGATGCAATGAGGAGCCACATGTCGGGCGGAGGTCCATGCGCATATCACATATCACATGTGATATGATATAATTGTTAATGATGTAGAGGTATATGTGTGAAATTCTGATTTGCGATGGGTTAAATTCTGCGACGTGCAATAAGGTTTTCAGGCCAATTGTCGATAAGGTAAAATGTCCGCTTTGCGATAAGACACAAAAACTACGAAATGCAAAGTGCGGGAGATGACATGGCAATATGATGTGGTACGATGACGTGGAGATGACGTGGACCTCGCCCGCATATCACACATCGCAAGCTCAGGAGGATAAGCCCTCAAGAATCATGTTAAAATGCCAAAGTGAAAAATGTGATAAGAGTATCAGATCCGATATGCTTCAAAGCTAAAGTATAGAGGATTTAAAGTCCAACGTTTGACCCATTTGCATACCGCACATCACTATCAGTGATTCTTATATTTATATGTTAATACATCACAAGTTAATTTTTTTAAGTTGCAATGCGATAAGAAGTGCAGTTTCCGATGTGATGCAATCGCATATTGAATATGATAAGAGGAAACTTGTCATTCCTATGAGCTAAATCTCACGAAATGTGAAATGGGTCCAGACGTGACACCTCTCAAAGGTAAATACTAATATAATTCAAGTCTAGAAGTATGAGGTTTTCCATTGTTAAATCACATCAGAGAGAAAAGAAGTCTTATAAAGGAGATCGCCTGAATGCTGAAATGTGATGGAAGGTGGATGGGATGCATTATTAAAAGGAAATAGAATATATTTCAAGTCCAGCCTTACACCTGTTTAAGTGGAAAAATGTATGAACGTAGCTAAAGGAGACTCTAGTAAGTGACCCGACACAGAACAAAGGGCAAAGAAAAAGTTGAAAGTTTCGATAATAAGAAGAAATGCACCATGGGCCGAATCGGGCTCAGAAATACCTCCAGGAAGAGTCAAGTGTTGAGAAAAGTAGAAGGTTGAACGCTACATGCAAGAGAAGGAAGGTAGCTGGGTAGAGTCAGGAAAAAAGAGATATGGTGGCACTATTGGAAATGCAACAACATGGGTCAAGTTGGGAAAAAATGGTTATGCGACACAATTAGAATATAACAACAGAAACATAATAGACAAAGGGACAACAAGCAGAAGAGGAAAAATGCACAGGAAAGCTAAGAAGCTGATAGGGATAAGTTGAAATATTTTTTTATGGATGTAAATTTATTGATATATTTTATATTGTTTGTGATGAAAAGGAAAGTATCCAATGCAAAGAAAAACACCACTTGATACTAAAATAAATGTATATATTGTTGTAACATTCTGAATATGCTGAGTGAGGAAATGAGTGGGTGGAAATCAAAGAGTCATGCCTGTTCACTTCATATTCCCATATAGAATGCAAACAACCATGAATTTATCTCTATAAATTATGTTATTGTAATGTGCATAGAGAGGTTAGAGAGTGAAAGAATGAGAGTGAGCAGATAGAGATGTTATGCACATCCAGAGTTGATATGAAGCAGATATGAATGCTGAAAAGGCATCAGTGGAGAAGGATTATACCAGAGCTGATATCCAAGTAAATAAACATTTTAGTTTCATTTTTAGTGAGGGATTGTATTCTCCTTTCAAGTTATAGCTTGATAAATGTCCATTTATAGTTGGTTGAGGTAGGAGCCTCCTGTGGGTTGTAGCCTGCAGAAAATAGATGGGAGTTGGAGCTTCTTTGCAAGTTGTAGCTTGCAGAAATTGAGGTAGTAGCCTCCTATAGGTTGGAGCCTACAAAAGATCAGTTGTGAGAGGGAGTTGGAGCTTACCTTTACATCACAACAATAATAATATGTGGTTTTCTCCCTTATTGGTTTCTACTTATATCTGTTGTCTATGTGCGTGATAATTATGTGTTGATGTATTGTGTTTAATCTTCTTATTACTTGATTCCCACATATTAATTTGGATGATTCATTGTATATTAATTTTCTTATGAAATGGAGATGTAAATAAGTTTAAAGAAACGAGTTTAAAATGTCCATGAATGTACTAAACTGATTCACCCCCCCTCTCAGTTTAGCTAAGGGTTCATCAATTGGTATCAGAGCTGGTTCCTTCAGTAACATTTTAACAACTGGAAGGAGGTCCTAGGTCCCCAAAATGGCTAGACTAGAAGGATGCTCAACAAATAAAACCCCATTTTTTACTAGCACAAACTATTCTTTCTGGAAAATAGGAATGAGGACATACTTAATGTCTCTAGGAATAGAATTTTGGGCTGTTGTGGAAGAAAAATATGCACCAAAGGATACAGACACTGAGGAAGAAGCCAAAAAAAATTCCATAGTTAACTCAAAAGCAAGGAATGCACTCTTGAGCGATCTAAGTGAGTCAGAATTTATCAAATCAATGCACAGTAAGACTGCCAAATATATCTGGGATACTTTAGGAATCATTCATGAGGGAGATACAAAAGTGAATATGGCCAAACTCCAAGCACATAGAACTTAGTTTGAAAACTTAAAAATGAATGAAGATTAAGATATAGTTGCATTCTTCTTAAGAGTTGCAGAAGTTGTGAATATCATGATAGGTCTAGGAGAAGAGATCAAAGAAAGTGTTGTAGTACAAAAATTATTAATGTCTCTACAACCTAGGTTTAATCCTAAGGTTTTTTCCATAGAAGAAACAAAAAAATGGGAAACCTTGACCAGGAACCAATTACTTGGCAACCTAACAGCATATGAGATGATACTTCCTAAAGGGAAGTCAAACATGAAGGAGGCTGCCTTTAAAACGGACAAGTGCATAGAAGATAAGGAAGGTACATGCTCATGCTATGATGAAGAAGAAGGGAAATTTTTCCAAAGATTGGATAGAGGAATAGGTAAGTACAAAGGTAAACTTCCATTTAAGTGCTTTAATTGTGCAAGAGTGGGGCACTATGCTTCAAAATTTACTCATAAGAAAATAGAGAAACAATCAAAATGGAAAGATAAAATCAATTTTAGCAATAGGCAGAAAGGGAACAGATTTAATAGAATAACATTCTAAGCTCAACAAGGCAGTAGTGCATCTGAGAGCTCAGATGAATCCCCCAATGAAGAAGGAATATCATAATTCATTTTGATGGCCAAGGAAGAGCTTGATAAATATTTCCTAGAATTTGAAGAAGAAGGTGAGGTAGATCTTGAGGGGGAGTTGGTGAGTTCCCTAATGGAAATATATAGAATCAATCTCATGACTAGAAAACAGAAGGAAATCCTTCTGAAACACGTAAATGAAGAACCAAACTCTGAAGATTTTATTAAGTTTAAAATTGAACTAGAAGAAGCAAGGAAAGTAGAATACATTCTGCTGCAGCAAATAAGAGAGAAAAGTTAGGAATGTGGAAGATTGGAAGAAGAGGTAGTGAGTCTAAGGAATAAATTGGAAAAGGCTCAAACCGATTTAACAACGAACATTCAACAGTTAAAAGGTGTTGAAAAATTGGACAAAATATTAAATGCGCAAATATATTCTCTTGTAAATATTGGGATAGGATATGAAGTAGAATCCAGCAAGTCGAAGGAAAAGGATAAGAAATTTATTACATTTGTGAAAGTTGTCCTAAAAGAAAAAGTTGACTCCCATCAATCTAAGAACAAAAATATGGAAAACCCTTCAAATCCTCATGATCTACAACAAAAATACACCACAAGGAAAGCCTTGGAAACAAAGGGAGTGAACAAACAAGCAACATTCCTGCACAGATCAAATGGCTTCCAAAGACAAAATTTTCATATGACCAAATGGCTATATCCCAAAACAACCTTCTCCGCCAGATACATATACTACTTCCATGGGTATTTCTTTTTATGTAAGAGGTTTGGTCATAAATCCATGGAGTGAAGAGCGTATATAAAGAGACCAGAGTATGGAAACTCAAACAGAATTAAGAACAATGGTGGATTCACTTGTGTACATAATCCATTCCAAACTATAATCAAATGTTTTTGCTTCCATATCAAAGACTATGATCCATTTCCTCAGAAAATTTATAGAACAAAAAGCTGCATGCAATGGAAAATGAAGCTAAACAAATTTGATCTAGTTCTAATTTCTCAAGATTAGAAAAATAAATGGTACGTGGATAGTGGGTGCTCAAAAAATATGACTAGAGAGCAAAGCAAGTTTGTAACTTTTGATGAAAATAAATCTGGGAATGTAACATTCGGTAATGATAGAGTAGGGAGAATCAAGGGAAAAGGCATAGTTGGCCTGAATAATGGAAGAGGAGAGGCTCAGGATGTACTGTTTGTAGATGGTCTAAAAGCAAATCTGCTAAGTGTTATTCAAATGTGTGATAAAGGTTGTGAGGACCTTTTCAAAGCCCAAGATTGTGAAGTAAGTTCAATCACCACAGGAAATACCTTGGTCAAAGGTGTTCGAACATATAGTAATGTTTATATAGTGCAAGAGGAGAATGAAGCATGCCACATCAGAAAACTTGACGAATCTTTGCTATGGCATAGAATATTGGGACATCTAAATTTTGACCACATCATCAAACTGAGCAAAAACAAAGTTGTCAGAGATTTTCTTGCAATAAAGAAACCACCAAATACCATATCTAAGTCCTACCAACTAGGCAAACAAACTTGCACCTCATTCAAAGCTAAAGACCAACTATCTACAAGTAAGCCTCTTTAGCTTGTACACATGGACCTGTGCAGACCTTCAAAAACAAATGCACCAGGTGGAGAATCGTACTTCATGCTGATAATTGATGATTTTTCTAGATTAACATGGGTGGAATTTCTCAGATATAAATCCAAATCATTTTAGAAATTTAAGATATTCAAGGCACTGATAGAAAATCAAACTGGATGTAAACTAAAATGAATTAGATCAGTCAAAGTAGGTGAATTCACAGGTGATGAGTTTGCAAACCTGTGCAATGATTGTGGGATAAAGCAACAGTTTACAGTTGTAGATACACCTCAATATAATGGAGTGGCAGAGAGGCAAAAGAGGTCTATACAGCATATTTCCAGAGCCATGATGCAAGAAAGAAAAATTCCCCAAACCTACTGGGCAGAATCAGTACACACAGTTGTTCATATTCTCAACAAAGCTCATCTCAAACCAAATTGTGACAAGACTCCATATGAACTGTGGCATGGGAAACCGACATCAATTAAGCACTTTAGAGTCTTTGGTAGCAAATTTTTCATAAATAATAATGATGAAAAATTGGGGAAGTATGATGCAAGAGAATATGAAGGAATATTTTTGGGATATGCATCAAAGAGTAAGGGTTACATATGCTACAATAAAAGACTGCATAAAACTGTGGAAATCATTGATGTGAGATTTGATGAAGAACTACCAGATAGAACCAGAAGTAAAAACTGTGTCAATCTTCTGAATGATCATCAAGATGATAATCAAGAAAATAAATAATAGAATGAGACAACATAAGATACCGAAATAACCTCAAAAGGATCCTCGAGACACACTCAGAAGAACCATCCAGAAGATCAAATCACTGGAGACAAGAGTGCATGAGTCCAAAATAGAATAAAGCTAGCTAAATAGATTGAGGAAGTATATCTAGTCATGTTGTCATAGATAGAATGAAGAATTTCAATGAAGCCAACAAAGACAAAAATTCGATAAATGCTATGAACGAAGAATTAGACTAGATTGAGGAGAACAAGACCTGGGAGTTAATACCAAGACATGTTGGGAAAAATGTCATTGGCACAAAGTGGATATTCAAGAATAAGATGAATGAACAAGGTCACATAATCATAAATAAAGCCAGACTTGTATGTAAGGGATACCCTCAAATTGAAGGACTTGACTATGATGAAACTTTTTCCCCTGTAGCAAGAAAGGAAGCAATTAGAATGTTTCTGGATTTTGCATGCTATCATGTTTACAAGGTATATCAAATGGATGTGAAGTCTTCCTTCTTAAATGGAGATCTAGATGAAGAAGTCTACATGGAACAACCTGAAGGTTATTCCTTAGCATATAAGCACAAATATGTTTGCAGATTAAAGAAAGCCCTATATGGTATCAAACAAGCACCACGTGCATGGTATTCTAGGTTGGACAATTACTTTCAAAAACAAGGATTCGAGAAGGGAGGAGTAGACATCAATTTGTATATAAAGGTTGATGAAAATGAACTTTTAATTGTAGTGGTATATGTAGATGACATCATGTTTGGCAGCAACAAGGATGAATTAGTAAAAGGATTTGCAGAAAAGCTGAAGTCAAAATTTGAGATGTATATGATTGGAGAGCTTACCTTCTACCTAAGACGTCAAATTATACAGAATAATAAAGGAATATCCATTTCATAAAAAAAATACTTAAGAGACATGTTAAAAATATTCCAAATGGAAGACTTCAAACCTGTGTCAACTCCCATGGTCACAAGACACACAAGTTATGTGCTGATGATGGATCTGCAGATGTAGATCAAAGACTTTACAGATTGATGATAGGAAGTCTGTTATACCTAATAGCCTCTAGACCATACTTTATGTTGGTATTAGGCAGGGAAAATTTTAGGGGCGAATTTTAGCCCAAAGGAGAATTTTAAGGGATTTTAAATTTTAATACGACGATTTTTTTATATAAAACCCATTTTCTATAGTTTAATAAAGTTAGCCCAATAATTATTTAAAAAATAATTAATTATTAAATATTATCCCACCAAAAAAAGGGGGCATAAAACTGAAAAAATGAAATTCGCCCCGCATTTTCTTTGGTTGGAGCAGATTTGCATGGCATTCGCCTGGATTTACAGGGTCCGGGAGAGGGGTTAGAGTGATTCGCCCCATTTTTTCAGTGGTTCGCCGGAATTTAGGAGAGGTGGCTGGGGCTTTGTGCACACCGATCTTCTTGTTGGCTGAGCGAGGGACTTGACCGACCCTCTCTGGTCCGTGAGGCTTTTAGAGAAAAAAATTATGATCATACAGTTGCCTCAATTTTCATGAATCTAATTGTATATGAAAATCAAGTGACTTCAATTAGTATTTGTTCCCATGGTTCGAATTATTTTTCTGACTGTTTAATTTTGTGTACAGGCTTTAAAAAGAGTAAATATGGCAGATGCAACAAATGTATAAGCATATGGTTAGAAAATTATTGATAATTTGCACTCTAAATTGTATTTTCTGGTATAATTATAGGGTTTCTGCATTGTGGCAAAAGTTGTAGACTGCAATGGATGAATTATATGTGGTGTGATGTTAAACTAGGACAGATTTTTCCCGATGAGGAAGACCTTATTCTTAGACTGCATCGCCTTCTTGGAAACAGGTACGTTCCTTGCCTTCATGAGATTCAAAAATGATATATGGGTACATTAGGTTAGGTTAGATTAGAGTGAAAGTCGGTGCATCACATCCATTTGGATTTTCAGGTGGTCCCTGATAGCTGGGCGAATGCCTGGGCACACTGATAACGAAATCAAGAACTACTGGAATACGCACCTTAGTAAAAAACTGATCAGTGAAGGGATAGATCCAAGGATGCACAAACCCCTTGTTGAATCAGAGCTTGAGCAGTTACGTAGTGATAAAAGCTAATGAGTTGACAATGTGAACTCTGAAGACACCAACAACCCAACTTCTGATTCTCAGAAAATTCAGCTGCAAGAAACTGAAACAACAATGTCTGGCAATATTGAAGCCTACAAAGTTGTTGAAAACATTTTCCATTCCCCATAACTGAGCAAGAACGTTAATTATCATCCTGATACATCAACAATTGATAGCCTTCACACTGTTGCAAATTCCTCCAGCACTGCCAAAGCTACTCAATCTACTTATATTGGAAGTGAGGGTACTTATTCATCTGATGTTTCTGATTTAGGAAAAGGATCATGTCAGCTGCCACAAAAATCAGTGAATGGAGTTGTTCATGTTAATCAACCCTCGTAGACAGGCTTGGAATTTGACGTCCCACAGGATGTATTTTTGGTTTCCAGACGTATCTGACGGTAGCTAAAAGTTTTCAACGTCAAACCTGACGTGATGTTTACATCTTCAACCTATCAAAACGATGTCCAATTTGAAAACTAAACCGTAAAAATCTATAATTCCTATATATAATCTATAATTCCTATATAGGATATGTATTTCCAGTAAAAATATATTATATATTTCACAAGATTCAGTGAAGCTGATTTAAATTCTTAGCGTCTGTCTACCTACTGCCATAGGACTTACTACCTATCATTAATGGATGTGCAACTCAGCCCATGCATGTGAAAGATATAAAAATTTGGAATATTAATCGAAGTGAAATACTAATTAACTACCTACCACTAATGGATGCCCAAAGAAAATCTGCAAAATTAATCCAAGTGGTATACCATTGATATGTAAATTTAATGCATATCTACCATATGATTAACTAGTTTCTACCTTAGTGGAATTGGTTATGAATGCGGAAGGAATATTTGAATTTTGAAGTTTTCTGAAGTTCTGTTCAACTATGAGTGCCACTGATGCTCCTGCGTGGCAGATTGAAGCACTAAGTCTGAGTTTTTGATGGCTCGGTGCTCCCGCGTGGCTTATTGAAACCTGAAGGGATTGGAATGTGCCAGCAACAACCCAACGCGCCACTTTGAGTTTCATTTTTTCGGCATAATTTCAAGTAAGAGTCGAGACCTTCAAGAATCATGAAAAAAATGAAAGAAACCACACTATTTACATGGTTTCATATGTATCAGAATCATCTGCTCATTTTATAAATGGAATGGAATAATGAAATCAATTAAATAAAATTTAGGGTATAAAATTTAGGCTGGTCGAAGTTATATTTACTTTCTTTGTTAAATGAAATTTAGTTTGGACCAGGTTTTATTTACTTTCTTGTTTAAAATGTTTCTGGGTCATATGGATAGGAGGGCATGAATGGATTAGAGCTCTTTTAGGCCATATCAATATATTTGAGAATAATGGTAAGCAATCAAAATGAATTAGAGATTAGCAGAATATTGGGAGAAGTCATTGTTATGAGTCAAAAACCATATCGTGAAATCTTTCAACTTTTTTGGAAGAATTAAATTTTAAATTTACTGTTTATAAACTGAAATGATAATCCTTGTAACATGCTCACATCCTTACATCGTTTTTAAAACCAGACTCTAAACATACAAACTCCTAACTCAATTGAATATAAATTTTCACTCTAGGAGAAAACCGAACATAACAATGTCAATTCATAAATAAGGATATGGATGGGATTTAGTTAGATTTAGAAATATTCAAAAAATTTAGTAAATTGTTTGCTTAATTTATGAAGATTTTGAAATATTCAAAAAATTTAATAAATTGATTGTTTAATTTTTTAGAGTGCAAATTTTGAAATACTCTCAAAATTTAATGAATTAATTAGATTTTGAAATATTATCAAAATTTTAAACATTTTAAAAAATTTTAAAATAGTATATTGATTATTTCATTAATTATGCCTTACATTAAGTTGGCATAATATCCAAGATGACTCAAAGCTGGTGTAAGCATTACATTACTGGCACATTAAAAGATTAACCAAAAACCCTTCAATGATCAAGGTCATGTATTCTCTCATAGATAAATTCTTCTACTTTGCAATCTACATGCTTCCTTCACAAATTAGTCATAAGATTAATAAAAAATTAAATATACTAATAGCTAACTATTTTTTTTAATAAAATCTTTAAATTGTTTAAATCAACTTGTAATATATAGGTCTCTGTATCCGAATTATTTTATTGTTTGTCATGATTAAATTGTTGTTAAATCAACTTGTAATATACAAGTCCCTATATTGTGTGCACAACACAACAATTAAACCACACAACAATTTGTGCGTCCACACAAAAATTAAACCATGCAACAATCTGTATTGTGCGCACCACACAACAATTAAACCAAACAAAAATTAAATACTTCAATAAAAAGGGAGTTTAAAAAAAAATTATTTAGCAATTTTCAAAACTCTATCTTGCCCTGACAAATTGTGGCATTATTTTATTGTTTGTGATGACGGAGAAATATTAAATTTATTTTAAAAAAAAATCTCATTGTAAAATTTATTATTAAATATTTATGAACGATTAAAATTTAAAATGTATGTTTATAAATAATAGGCATTAAAAACTCGAAATTTGATTACTTATTTGGATAATTCGGGAAATCAGTTAAGATGGACCATGGTTTGTTAAATTTGACTATCACTTGCTAAATTTGGCATTATTTTTCCAAAAATATCCAAAAAAATGTGAGACTTATTTAGATTTGGTAATTATCATTTTTTGAGAGACATTTTGAATCAAAGGGATTTTCCATTGATATTTTTTGGTTGGATTATATTTTTCCTAATTTACCTTTTGTACCATTTCTCGCCCTATACAAATATAGACAAACATGTCTTTTTTCTGCAATTTCACTTTTAGATAGCACCAATTTCTAATTGAAATAGAGCAGTACATCTACCTGCATGGTTGTTTTCAAGAATTTTTCTCCAAATTACACAATTTCTTTACAATTTCACTTAATTTTCCTCAAATATGAATTGTTTTTTTTGGGGGGAAAAGTTGTGTCGTCTATTTACAAAACATACATTCTCCAATTAGTAAACATTTCTTCTTACGGATTTCTCTATGAATTTCACTCAAATGTGAAAATATGATTGATTCTTTATTGTGCCCCATGAATTTTGTTGTTGGAGCCTGCACAACTTGCACACCTTTTGATGGAGTTATATTATAAGAGCCACTACAGTAGTTGATTAGTGGATTTACTATGTGATTTCTAATTTTTTGCAGATCAGCTGTACATTTACATATTTTACTTAGTTTTCATTGGAAGATTTATTTTGTGTTCTAGAACAAATTTGCAAGAATCATTGAAAGAAAAATTTCATATAAATGGAGGTCTGACCCTCACAAATTTCATTAGAATGTAAAATGAAGAGCATAAAAAATTTAAAAACGTCACCAAATTTTTATTTGAGAGGCAGTGAGGATTTGAAATTCCAGGCCTGCTCGCAAATTCCATATTGTTACCCTAATCAGGATTTGAGCTTAGAGGGCCATGATTGGTCCCCATATTTGAGAACAAACACACTGACAAGTAGCTTTTTCATGGCACCCTCATCAGGGTTAGACAGTGCCCCACATTTCTCAGATCAAGGTTATCAACCAATTGCCAGAAATGATTTGAGAGGTGGACATCAATATAACGAAAGTTTTTCAGCTAATTTCATTCAACACCGTGCACCCAATGAAGAAACCAATCAAGAAAGCTACAAGGAAAACGATGGTGCAAATTCCTGTACCCTTCAAGGCAATATAAATCCATTGTGCCCAACCACTGAAGATCGCAATTCAGATATACTCTCTTATTTTCTGGAGTCCTTTATGACAGAGGATCAGTTGTTGGACGAAGCCAATTACAAGCATGCAACACCAGCTTCAGCTTCTGTCTCACAACATGTGCAACACCTCTCTTAGGCTCAAGCTCCGAATCATGAATACGACATGTGGTCTGTAGTGTCCCCATCAACACAGTATCCTTCGAATTAATTACCTCAAAGATAAGAAGAACGAACCTTTGGCTATTTTCAGTGCTTCTGTTTAATTTGTATTGTCTTTGCTTTCTATATGAATCTGTTGTATTATCCTTTTGTGGATGTCTTATTTAACATTACATGTATGTTGTTATATTAAACATTTGTGAGAAATACAGTTGCTATATATTCTATTAGTTGTTGTTTATGTAACTTACTTTTTAAATTGGTTGCTGTGAAAGAAATCAGTTAAACATTGGATGTCAAACTATTTCATCAGAAATGTTGATTTTGCATGGAAGTGAATGAATGTAAAACTTAGATATTCCTATACAATCCTGAAAATGTTTTGAGAGTATATCTTCTGACCTGATTCTTTATTAAAGCCCTTGGGTGCATTGTCATCTTTTCTTTTGTCATTGAAAATTACTGTGAAACTAGGAAGGCAATATCGTATGGGCAATATAAAATAGGATGGTATAATTAAAAGTGATGTGTTAAAACCCATGGCAATTGGAAACCCATAGTGCACAGTCACCAACATTTCATAAATCCACCAAAATATATATCCAAGGCCATTGATTGACCCATGCTCACAAGAATTACATTTTAGTCCTTTTTATCTAATTCCTTTAGTCTGTGAAGCAATCACTATTATAGAGTCTGTGGATATAGAGTCAGAAAATGAAGTTCTACGGAAAAGAGATTGATCCCATGATCACTGACATAGCATAGGCTAGCATTCCTTTTTAAATACTTTTTTTTTTTTTTTCCCAGAATAGGGGCTTAATCGATCAATTGAGGATAAACTTATATCAATTTGAAACATGTAAATGATCTAAAGGTGTTTAAAACATTTACACAATCTGCTGAGCTTGCCATGTAAACACTTGAATAGTTCTATATTTAAGTTGACTCTGACCTTTTAATATTTATAGTATCATATGAAGAATTGCATCTTTATGCCTTATACATAAGATAATGTAGTGTCACACTTGCTTCATTCTCAATTTCTGCATTGCAAAATAGGTATTGCAGTTAAGACTTAGTTGAATTATGTTTTTTTCTTTCATAGATATTATATGAACATTGATACAAAATTTTAGTTTCACACTTTTAGTAAATTTTATTGGTTCTGTACATATGATGAATCATAGAACACATGTTATCGACCAACAGGCAGGTCGAGTAGATCTGTGCATGGCAGGTTCGTGAAAACGATAGACTCCATTTCTAGGGTATCTCAGTTCTCAACTGTTATCCACTGCAGTCATTTAATTCTCCAACCTTATGAGACCAACAACTTTCTATAGTTGTAAACAATCATGGATAGATTAAATAAATTTGCAGACTGTGCAAGATGCAAATTAAGATATATAACATCTTATATTTGTTGTGGAAATTTTTTTCAAAGTCTTCGCAGAAATATTGAAACATTAGGTATTGCATTATTAAAAAAACTACTATAGTGTATGCTATAATATAAGGAACATAAGCATAGCCTGATCACATCATGCACAAAACCCAAGAACTATCGAGTAACAAAACACAAGAGTTCGCATTATCGTGTACAACCACAAGTGACAAACACTTTACAATGCCTAGCATATATGTTCAACAAATTTCTAGATACAAGAGAAATCTGTGAAAAAGGTGTTTGGGATTTTGAAAATTTCCATTTGAACGTTAATCCAAAATTCTGTTATGGAATATTTTTCTTTTAATGCTAAAAATGCATATAGTTCTTGCCCAAAAGTATTTCTCATGCACTGTCAGTGGTGAATAGTTCAAACATCTCGAAAGACATCAAGTTCATCAAGGGTGTGACAAGCACGTTATAGTTCTATAGTTCAGGTAAAAATGCAACTCATATATTAAAAATGTGAGGATGTTGCTAAAGTGGTTAGGTAGTTATCATCGTTACTTTTGAAATCATTTGTTATGATTATGATATGAAGAGGTTTGGGGGTAATTACAGTCTCTATAGTGAGAATTACGGATTTTATAGTGGTGTGATGATTACTCCAACATAATATGTAATGACTTGTTGAGAACCTAAAATTGTCTATTTTAAAAATCAAACATATCATATCAAAATAGACTGTTTTATGGATATAAATGCTTGAGACTAAGTGCTATTGTTCCATTGGTTTTATTGATATAAATGATTGAGACTAGGTGCTATTGTGAAAACCCCATTAGATGCAACACTCAAAATTCTCTATCATGCGTGGTTTTATGGATATAAATGCTTGACACTAAGTGTTATTGTGCCATTGGTTTTATTGATATAAATGATTGAGACTAGGTGCTATTGTGAAATCCCCATTAGATGCAACACTCAAAATTCTCTATCAGATGATATTCATCGACAGTCATAGGATTCAAATCAAAATCAACGATTTTAGACAATCAAAAATAACTTGTTATAGATAATCAAATTAAACTTCAAAAGCATTATTCCCTTGCAACTGGTAGCTCAAATCCAAATTAATGTACCATCGAATAGATTAAATTTAGAAAAGGTAGCCCTTGCAATCAACAATCCAATGCCTTCCATTATTTACTTCTAAATTAAGTTTTATTGGAAATGGGATTTTTAGATAGTGTGGTAGATTTTTGAAATTTAGATAGAATGTGAGTATAAGCTAAACCTTTCAAGAAAGTGATTTTCATCTTCAAATTTTTTTTAGTGTAGCAAAAGTGATAGGCTCTGTTTAAAGGCCAAGTTCACAGTTCTATTTTTTTTACTCATTACATTGAAAGAAGCTAAGTGATCTTACAGCCCAGGTGGAAGAGATCTGTGATGTTATAGTCTTAGAAGCATTTCCAAAATGAGGTACTGGCCTTTATGCCAATGGGCATCCATAGAGGCCCTCCTTGGGTGAATATGCTTGCTTGGTTCACCTTCCTCTCTCCTCCTCTGTGCAACCTCTTTGTTGTTGTGTGTCTAGTAATCCTTTGTTGTAATGAACTGACAATTGGTCTGAAAGGACCCCTAATTTTTCAATTTAATATGCGGTTTTACCTGAACTTGCAGGGATTTTCAAGTGGCAATCTTGATGCAGATGCATCATCTATGAGGCTGTTTGTAGCTCGTGGGATGGAAATTTTTGTTGCTCAATCCTACAGCAAGAACCTCGGTCTCTACGCAGAAAGGATAGGAGCTATTAATGTTGTGTGCTCCTCATCAGATGTTGCCAATAGGTACCACTAATAAACTTTGGATTGTATTCTTTATAGTGGATATGTTTATTACTGGAATATCTTCAACTTCCAGCATTATTTAAATGGAACGCTAACTGCAATTGTCCATGCACTTCTGGCAGGGTGAAAAGCCAACTTAAAAGGCTTGCTAGACCAATGTACTCGAATCCTCCAGTTCATGGGGCTCAAATTGTGGCAAATGTTGTAGGCAATCCTACCATGTTTGATGAATGGAAATCATAAATGGAACTTATGTCTGGAAGAATCAAGGGTGTGAGGCAACGACTGTATGATAATATTTCTGTAAAGGATAAGAATGGGAAAGATTGCTTCTTTGTCCTCATACAGATTGGCATGTTTTCATTCACAGGTCTTAACAAGGCTCAAGTAAGAAAGGTCGTAGTCTATCTAGCTTTCAAATTTGTCTGGAAAATTATGGAAATTCTTACCGGATTTTGATAAAATCTAGTAAGATTTTTTGTAAATCCAGGTTACAGTGGTCAAACTTAAATATTTTGGGTGTCTCGGGAGTTTTTGATGGTGTTCAATCCATTTACACCCTTAAAAACTCATTCAAACATTCCTACTGTCAGATTTTTTGAATTTTTTTTACCGAGTTCCAACAATTTTTGGCTGTCTAGGCAAATTTGAAGGCTGGGTAGACGACGCCATAAGAAAATGTTCGGTAACTTTTCACCATTTCAGAATTCCAGCTTTTTTAATCAGTGTTGGTTTTACCGTTTCTTTCCCTAATACATATTTTCAATTCGAACAGAGTGAGAACATGACAAAGAAGTGGCATGTCTACCTAACAAAGGATGGGAATATCTCCTTGGCTGGGCTGCCTTTATCCAAATGTGAGTATCTTGCAAATGCCATAATTGACTCCTACTACAATGTCAGTTAAATAACAATAATATATCAACAATAAAATCAATTCAATTTTCTATGTTAGAAATCATTTTTAATATTGAAACAACTGAGGTCACAGTTAAGTGTTGATGTATTAGGAAATCTCATTAGCATGTAATCCACAAAATTGTGGCTGGTCTACCGATCTTTCAACGCTTATATTTGTTACATAAAGGTAGACATTGGCCACCACATGGTTGGCAGAGTATTTTGCAAGCAGTTTCTTCTTTCTATAACAGCTATCCTTCTAATTTTTTAAAGCAGGTAACATTTTAAGTTGACAGAATATGAGCCTGGTTTTTGAAATCTGGAAAGACTCCTATATTGAAGGCTTCATAAAAATTTATATTTATGAAACTCTCCTGTATGGCACTGATTAGTATTCATTTCAGATAGGTTTGAAATTTGATGGGCCACCTGTTGTAATTACATAAGTATAGCTGCAGAGGAATACATAATAAAAGGATGAGATTGAGATGGCTTCCTTGGTAGAACTACTTATCATTATTGCCTCAAATACAACATTCATTTTCAATACAAGCATGAAACGCAAGATTGATTTTGACTATCACTGTCCAAAATATAACATCTATTATTTTGATGATCACTATGCAAAATATAACATCCATTTTAATTCATTCTCAATATTCGAAAATAATGGTTTTCAACCCCTAAGCATAAAACGTGGTAATATCCATTAACTTCCACAAAAAGGGGAAATGATATACTTGGAGAGGGCCTCTTTGGTGGTATTAGAGATCATAATTTCCCAAGGTTAATTGTCTATTATCAATTATTGCAAAATCTATCCAATGCATCGAGTTGACTCTATGACCCCTCTGGAGTGGAGGCTAATTAACAACAACATCTACAAATAAAAGGAATGAAACCAGGATCTGATGAAGTAGGCAACTATCCTGAGATTGAGTAAATTCCCTAATGAATTGCTGGTAATAAATGTAGATCCCAACTAGTCTAGGAGAGAGAACACACACCCACTTGACACCCCCAATACTCGTGATACCTTCAGAAAATTTGTAGTAATCGCAAAAAATTCCAATCATTCTATCATAAAGCTGCATCACACCAGAAACAATGTCCTCAAGTAGTCCAAGGACACGAAGCTGCTTGATGGGTAAATTCCTGGGAACAGTGCAGTGCCAAAAGCCTTTTGAAAGTCTACAGAGCAACAATAAGCCTTCGAGGATGTCTATCTGTCTAGTCTCATCTATAAATTATAATATCATAGAGTAAATATGCAATCCAATTCCCACTTGTCTCTCTTGAACCAAGCTTGGCCCCTGCCTCTCCAATCTTTTCCCTCAAGATTCCAAACAATCGGAAAGTCAAAGATGAAAGGTTGTTATTCACCTTAGCCATACCTTTTTAGCAGTGATGCATCCTATGTTCATATTTAGCAGATTATTCTGACAATAGTCACACTGTATTCAAGTTAAAGAATAAGAAAGACACTGAGCATTAAAAAATCAAGAGTCTGTTCTTTTTTATAATTGAAATCTTCTTTTTATTATTGTTTTAAATGTACAGAGTTGTTGCTCAATAAAATAATAGAACCACAACTGGCAAGCCACAAGCTTTTTGTCTGACCAAACATCAGACGGGTAGAAAATGTTGAGAAATCTAGAGGGCAGTAGTTAGGATGATTTCTCTTTTAATGATAACTGCTTGTGGCTTCTTCCCTGATGCTAGGAGTTCCTCTTCAATCCCTACCAGTGTCCATTATTCTTGTTGAGCTTCTATGGTAGAATCTGTGCTAAAAATGCATATCTTTACTATCTTCTTGATCCTTTCCAATTTTTCTTTCACCTGAGTAGCTATCATATCCTCGATTGGCCACTTTAAATTTATTGTTTCTTTGAAAACAAATCTCTAACTTCTGGCATTCTTCAAGTTAATGAGAAGATTAAGGGTGTCCAAAATCCTCTACACCAAATATCTCTCTTTCCTCTATCGCTCCTATGTTATTTTATTTTCACTCTTAAAGGAGAAGGGTCAATAGCTTCATAAAATGTTTGATGGGATTTGTTACACACCCAAGTGGGTAACCCCTAGGAGAAACATTTTGTCCTATGGATGGATCACTGATTGAACAAAATTATAGATCATTTTTGGTTGTATTCTTGTTCCCATGCTTCACCTTGGTGGTTTTTACTTACCCCTAGTCTAGTGTGATCTTCCCTGAGGCCTTTCTTCCCTGATCTATTTTTTCAAACAAAATAATGTACGTCAAAAATTGCTCAAGTTTGCAGATTTTGTGTCAGTTCCTGCATTCAAATTTAGCTCTTTTGCTTCGGTTTTGTTTCCAATATACTTCCAAATTTGATGAGTTTTAGTTTTGGATATAAATTTTATGGGTTTTGGATTTGAGATTGAGTTCATCCTCAAGATATATGCGATTGGGATTTTTCTTTGTTTTTGAATTCTCACATTCAATTTGTCTGTTGTTCAGGCGGGAGCAACAATTCTGTGGGACCTCATAGTTGGTGGGTGGGATGTTTCCTATCGCTTAGAGTTTGTGTTGAGTGCACAGGGAAGCTATTCAACTCTAATTTACAAGAACAAAAAGTTGTCTTCATCTGATGAGTCAATTTGAAATTCCTTCAAGGCATTAGAGGCAAGGAAGGTAGTTATGATAATAGACAACTCCTCTTCAAACAAGAAGAAGGCTACAACCTATAGATACATGGTAAAAAAGAACATAGTCTAGGAGTTCGAGCCTCGCAGTAGATTAGATGTACTTAGAAAGCTTTCTTACATTCAACAATCAGAAATGTTAGTAGTTAAGAATGTGCCATCATGTTGGAGAAGCAAGTTTGTCTCTTTGGAAGCTGGAAATTTTATCTACATATGTGCTACTATATAAAAGTTAATATTGGTAATAATAAAGGTTGGTTGTGTTTCCAGAGCAGATCATCACTGTGAATTCCAAAACTTTTCATGTTTGTGATTGATAGGTATATGATATACATGGTAAAGCAAGTATAAATAAAATTTATAAATATTGACCACCCCAAGGATAGTTAAATTTTTTATTTATTGTTTACCCCATACGCAAATCTATAGAAATAATATTTTTAGTTCGAAAATTGAATATTGTATTAAATTCCTCATCAATAAAAATGTTCTTCAAGGAATGGTCAACATTCAGAGGGTTACCTATATCTAAATCAAATCAATCTATGTTCCATCTATGTTCCATTATTTTATAGATCATTACACGTTAAACCAACTTTACTCCTTGACTGGCATTGCATTCAACATTGTGCACAAGTATGTTTTAAATGGATAAATCAGAAGTATGATTTTATCTATATTTGATAATGCAAGTTGAATACATCATACAATACATAGGACCGCTATGGCTATGAAATTCAATATGAAATAATCTATTGATTGCTACTATTACTATTATATAAGGGGTGCTCTTCTAATGGCCATTTATTAGCTATGTGAAGAAGGCTTTGTGGAATTTTTATTTGCTATAAGATTATGTATAGCTGAGTTGCGGACAACTAAGTAGAATTTGGTAGGAAGTTTGGAGTATGTGTAATTCATAATGATCTTGTCTTCTCTTCATTGATGAATTTTCAATGTGTGATTTTTGACCTAAGCCATTTCATTATCAATGTGTCAAGGCTCAAAACTCGACCTATATGCCAACTACTTCTTATGATCGTTCCTAGGAACATGAATCCTAATTTTTGTAGGTTTAAAATTTATCACAAGTTTTCTATATTGTGGTCAAATTTGTGGAGGTTATTTAAAAATTTATTTAAGGTACCATGGATCTAAATTTCTTATGAACTTTCAACACTAACAAACTTTGGTGCAAATTGTTGATCAATTCTCACTTGGTTAGGGTTATAGATGTTAATGAAAATTTTGTGTGCATGCATGAGAGTTGGGTGCAAATGCACAATGTTGTGTAGCATTAGTGTGATAAATATGGGATAGTGCAAAGCATAGTTTTGAAGATTATTCTAAGTTGACTCGTACCTAATCAACTCAGTCAAGTTGATTGTTGGTTGAACGGTTAATTGTTGGTTCAATGGACATAAGATCTTGTAGGAACAAATACCAAAGGGAAAAATGGATTTCATCATGGGGTACTCTTTGTAATTCTCCACCACTGCTACCTTCCATGCTTCCTCAAACTCCTCTCCAACCTCAATATTAGTGCTAGTAGTAGCATGAGCAACAACACTACGCTTAGCAGAACTAGAAGAATGCATTTTCCAAACTACACGAGAACTACTTCCCTCACGAGTCACCATGTGCCATGCTTGGTCTCAGTGGTTCTCTTCCTTCTACTCCTGGTTCAACTACCATATCTTCATTGGATCCAACACCCCGAACTCCACTAGACAACGATTCACCATTTTGTAGTAGTGATTTGCCATTTGTACTAGTGATTTGCCATGATTTTACAAGATAATATAATCTCGTGAGAGATTCGCCAAAAAATTATATATACATATTATATTATTAATAAAATCGCCTTCCATTTTTCCTATGTATCATGGGGATTCGCCTATTTATTATATATATAAATTTAGGGGGGTTCTTAAAATTTTCCCTGATGCAGAGCTATTAAGTAGAGTGGGCACGAACACTTCCTCCACTCTGTCTTAATGAATCAATTAAATTTACATCTACTTCTACTGCTATTTATTCTCCTATAAGAACCCCTGAGTTATACATTGTAAAGTTTGTTGTTAGTTGATAGGAATTCATTTGATTGTTAGAAATGTTATTGGGGGAAGTAGCTGAGTAGTTTGTAATTTAGTAGGTTGGGAGGAAAAGTTTGGACTGTAATCAGCTATTGATCTCAAAGTATGTGACTGGTTTTGCACATCAATTAAACAAGCAAATTTCACAGGATCCTGGTCTATATTACGGGTGATGTTTTCCTTACTTATTTCATGTTCAATCATACTGTCCATTTATTCTCTGATAATAATTAGTAAATAAAACTTAGGATATACAACTGCATGGTACCCTAATGCCCATTGCTCTTCTTGTCTTTGATGTTTTCTGCTGATAGTGAATCTGAGAAAAAATTCATGTAATTTAACCAGTCAAAGATGTTGGTCTAGCCCATGCTTACTGATGTTCTAATTCGAGGTTTGTTGCTTAGATTTTCTTGCTGGGATTAAGCTGGAAGAATTGGGATACCGGGGATTTAGAGCTAGCCCTGTCCACTGGGGTCCTTTTCCAACAGATTTTCCTTTCTAAGATCCCTTTGAGCTGGTGTCAAAAGCATTGAAGGTTAAAAGTCGCTCTCTGATCTTAGGCCTTGCTCTATGTTAAATCTTAACTGTTTTTTCCTTGAGGGTATGCTGAAATCAAGCTTGGAGTTAAATGACCTCTGACCTGATCTTAAGATACCTTTGTGTCTATGTTGAGAGTTGCCCTTGAGTATGTCAAAGCAGGTCTGGATTTAAATGATATCTGACCTGATCTTTAGACTACAATTGGGTGTCTTCCTTCCTTTCACTTTCACTCCTTAATTTTTCCATTCCACCATCTATCTAAAAGATCCTTTAGTATATATGACTTGCCCTATGGAAAGCCTTGGTTAGTTATTGTATAAATTAAACCCTTTCATGACACCATAGCCCAATGGATGGACGCCTTTTTGACCTATCTTCTTTTGCCGAAACATCCTGCTACTTTTTTCCTTCATTCCATTTAACCTTCTCAGTTAATGATCTCCAACCCAACAAAAAATCATTTAAAAACCCCTTGTGCTCCATACTTAGCCTAATATCTCATTTTCAGCTTTCAAAGATATATCATTATTTTCCCTTTATAGAGATATCCCTCTCTGGACCCAGGAGGGCTAGATCCTGAGGTCCCAAAGTGGTTTGATGTTGTCTCATCATTTGGTATTTTCAAATCTGTCAAATCATGGGAACCCCAACAGTAAGCACGCTCGTGATGAGACCTCTTATATTTTAAGTTTTAAATATATTTTTGGATGACACTCTAGAAAAATAAAACTCTTTTAAATAGGGAGAATCATCAACTCCTTAAGAGTTCAGAATGACAATTTCAGAGTTAAAAGTGCTTTGCTGTAAAGTTTCTTTACTTGGTTAAAAATAACTTTTCTTGACTGATAATAGAATTTTGAAAGATCTTAATAAAAATATTGAAATCTCAAAATAATTACAATTTTGATGAAAAACAAATTTCTCAAATTTCATGATACTTCGTCAACTTCTCTTGTTTTTTAATCTCTTCCTTAAGAATGTCTACCTTTTTAATAAGAAAACAAATTTTGCTAAAAGATTTAAGAAAAAGCTAATAGGAGACTAATAACATTTTTTTCCTATGTATGCCAACCATTGTTAGGTAACAAGAAGGCCTTCCATATAAATCATGGCAAAGTCATCAAAATCAAAACTGAAAACCAAAGGAAAAGAATTTTTAAGCTAAAGTGAGAAAAGAAATCAGCAAACAAAACAAAAATGAAGAAATTTAAAAGTGGAAACGAAAATCCAAGTTTTGAAATACAAACTCTAACAAGAATGTTTATACCAATGTCTCAACACATGAAGTAAAATAAAATAATCATGTAATCATTCCTTTTTATGTCGAGATCCAGAAAACTTATACCTTGCAGGGTTGTAAATGTTTTAGGCTTTAGATAGCAGTGATGATAAAATTCAGCCACAATGAAAAAATTATGTCTGATGTCAATCTTCTTGTTTCAAAGAATTATCTTAATCATTTTCTAATAAAATGAATGCTTTAAAGAAACAGATTAAAGGTTCAGAAACTTCCTAGTGTATTTGTTTCAACGAATACCATCGCTGCTTCTTGAAATAAAACCAGGAAAAGAGCATAGGGCTTCCAAAATATGATTTGGGAGATGATTGAAAGCTTTTATAAAGAGCTGCAAAACAGATTTTTATATCAACATAATTTAAAAACAAAAATGAAACTAAAGTAATGAAATGGAAATTAATGAAAGTGAGTACATGAATCTTACCATTGGATAATTGCATTTCATCTTACCTGAAGGTATCAATTTCTCCAATACTAGATGACTTCTTCTTTTAGTTGACATTAAAAATATGAAGAAGACAAACTAACCAAAATCCTATAACCCAAAATCATTATTTATTTTATTTAAACTAAAGCAAACAGTAAAATGTAAAAATGGAATGCTTTATGTTCAAGAGAATCGAAATTAAAACAAATGCATCAGAAATGAGATTGAGGATTTGCAGCAATGAATGTTCTCAAAATATTATAAGTTTTATACAAATTTCATGATTTTTATAAATAGTTCAGATTTAAGACCAAATTTAAGATAATGAAATTTAAAATAGAGAGGTCTTGAATTTCATATTTAATTATGGAATTATTTAAAATTGGAATATATGAGAAATCAAAATGATTTGAATATGCTGCAAATTTATCATCAATTGCTTTAGTATCATAGTGATTACCCAAGATTGCATTAAATTAACACAATACCTTATCAGATGATGCGTATTGCATGCGTTGAAGTTTATCGCATCGGGAGTTGCAGTAGAAAATTGCCGATATCAGAACATGCGATGAGAATATATGTGATGCAATGGGGTGATCATACTATTGAAGAAATATTATATTTGGGATCGAGGACAATCATGTCGCAAATTACACATCGCATACCGCATCTCACGATTTGTACTTTGCACATTGCACATTGCGCATCGCAGATTTCGGAATAGTGACATGACCATGAATAAAAATGCGATGAAGCGATTGCAATATCGACAATGCGATGGATGACGTGGCTTTCGGCATTATGATATGAGTATCAAAAATGCGATGAGCGATATCGATATAGACATATCGGAATGTTGGAAAATAGTCATGTTGGAAATGCCAATATGATTCTTGCGATAGCGGTGATGTGATGCTTATAATAATCGGTGATGAGCGAAGAGCGATAAGCGATGAGAAATCAACAATTAGTGAAAAGTGATAAGCGATGAGAAATTGGCAATGAGTTATCGCATCGCAATTTTTAAAATGAACGCACAAAGATGTATTCAGTTTTCCTCCTGATTTTCGATTTGCGATTGGTCCTATCGCATCGAAAGTTTTTAAAAGAAGAATCAATTGTGATAGGACTCTGCCGAAATGCGATTGCAATTAAACTTCATCGCATCAGAACTTTTTAAAGTTGACCTGTTAACCAATTGTAATATGACTTTACCAATTCGCGATTACATCAAGTTTTTATCGCATCGGAGCTTTTTGAATGGAAGAATTAACCTTATGCCTAATGTGATATGTGCATTTTTGATCTGATCTATCGCATCAGAACTTTTGTGATGAAAAACAAACTCTTAAATTTATTCCAATGTGATATGCAATTTGGTATTTTATGAAAGATTGAATGAGGTAACACATCGGAGGTCTTGCATCAAAAATCAAGTTGAAACCTTTCAGACATGAATCTTACGATACTTTTTTAAATTTCAATTGTGTTTTCTAATGAATGAAAGTAAAGTTAAAGAATGTTCAAATTCTAATGAATCAAAAAATAAAATTTTCCTAAACCTGTTGCAAATTTGAAATGGGTTTTCTACTTACTTCAATTTTTGAAAACAAATGAAAACCTGCAAATAAAAAAGAACAAGAATAAAAAATAAACAAAGCAAAGGAGAAACTATTAATAGATGAAAATGAACTTGTAAATGCGTACCTGGAAGAGAATTATCTGTGGATTTTACCTTATGAATCTTCCAATTCTTCCTTCTATTATCAAAATTCTGACTTTGTTCAAACTCATCTCATTATTTATTCTAAATCAGAGTGCGCAATCAGCCTAAATAAAAATTAGTTTACTCATGTTCAGGAAATCTGAAACTCATAAAATTCACCAGAAATAAATATGAAAATATGCTTCCCTTTGAATTGCAACAGCAATTTATTTCCTCTGCTCATTCTGAATTAACTTGAGAAAAAATTGTATTGTTATAGTGATTGTTTAATAATGCCTTTAGTAAATAAATATGATGCATATTGCAGCATTGGATAATAAACTAAAAATCAAGATGGGATAAAGCCACTAATTATGGAAAAATATCAACACAGATTTAAATGTGTGCACACAGCAAAACAGACATCCTTAAGATCATTTTAACAAATTTCGAGGACGATAATATGAACTTCATGTGATTACAACGAAAGGTTAGACTGACTAATAATGATTAAATTGAAATTAAGCTTTTAATAGATAGTCATATCTTTCATGGGATAATGAGATCATGAAGTTTTATATTCTCAAAAACCTTAAACAAATAAATTTTAGAAGAAAATCATATAAGGACATTTCGAAATAGAGAAAAGTGGTTTTGAGATGATTGGTGCCAAGTGAAACTTCAGTTGAATTTAGTCAAGACGTTATTCAAAATAGTCAGAGTAGAGATATTGCTGTAATAAATTTTGATTTTAAAAAATGGGGAACAAGAATTAGAAATTTTCTGATAAGAGGAAAAATATTTCCCTGAACATGTATATGATATGAGAAGGGTTGATTGCTCATTTTATTTTTTATTTGCAAAACTATTAAGAATAAATTAACTACATAAAACAAACTAACTAAATTAATTCTACTTCTATTCTAACCATATACATGAAAATGACTAGGTATAGTCATATTTCCAGTGTAACCATTCTCTCATTTTAATTCCTACATATATGTACATTTTAAATGTTAGTAACAAAAATAAAAATCTAATTGAACTAAGAAAATTAAATCTGTAATCAGAATGTACATTTATTATTAACAGCTTATTTACAATCTCCTTCTTTTGAAAAGTCTTTTCCAACTGAATTCCAATTGGATCATCAAAATATGGATGGGTTTCCATTAATGATTGGAAAATGTTTAAAAGAGGAGATGACAGGCCAAATTGTGGATATGAGCTTTTAAATTCAAAGGCCTGAAAAAAAATTGTTAGTGTTATGTGTAAGTGTTAAACTATTTACAATTTTCCAAGAAGGAAAACTTTCCAAACAATTTTCAAATAGGCTAATGAAAAATGAATGGAAACTTGTCAAATAAAATGGAAAATTATTAACTAGATTAGATTGTTGGCCAAATTGTAAAAATACATTCTCTTGTTGACACTTCCTTTGAGAAGATAGAAGCTTTTGATAAAACATTAGCATTGATTGAAATTGAAATATTAATAGCTTTTGATGTTCATGATTATAATATGAAACTTCAATTTCCCAATAGGACAATGCATCAATTGAGTGTTCACTATTAAAGTGTTCGATATGCCAGTGTAAAGTGCAAAAATTTTGAAAAATACAATTACAAAATAAATCTAAATTTGAACAAAATAAGTGTGAAAGAAAAAATAAAATGAAATCCCTATTGGTACAACTAACGTTACAACACAATTGGGATTGTTTTAAAATGATTTATTTTTCACAAGGATTGGCCAAAATAATGGAATTTGAATAATCGCCAATTCCAACTTGTGAATTAGAAAGAGAATTATGATTATGAGCAGGAATGGGAGTTTGATCATGATATAAATCATAAATTGGAATGTTTTCTTGAATGGTGAAATCATGAAGATAATTTGTTGTTCCAAAATGAGAATTGGTTGGAATATTTTCTAAATTGAAATGTTCCTCATTCGCATATGTTATTTGAATTTTATCATGAGGATTCTCTTGAGAAGAATAGAAATCAGCATCCTTGATGTCAGAGTAATTATTATAAATGACTTCACAATATTTTTTAGAATTCCCTTCGATCTCGTCCAATATATCAAAACAAGAAGGAATAAAAAATTCATGTTCATTAATGGAAAAAGAATGATCAATAATTGTTTCTCTATTTTGATAAAAACTTATTGGTAATTCATTTAGATCAGCCTCTTTATTTTCTAAAATATCATTAATACCAAGAGGGGAGAAATTATCAACATTAAAAATATCAGGATAAAGGAAAAAATTAGAATAAAAAATAATGAATTCAAAATTTTCTTTGTTCGAGAAATATTGTGCGCTTTGTTCACTATAAATTTCATATTCTAGATCATTCCTTTGTATACTCATACTTTCTTGAAGAAGGTTGCTTTGTTGCTCTGTTTTCAGCATTTGTTCATCATGAAAATATTTAGAAATTTGTGCAGCAGTTTGAATTTTATTATTCAGTTTGATTGCTGCTTGCACGTATTGATTTGCGATCTGATTTTCTGAATTTAATGCAGAGGAATTTTCAAATTTCAAAGCATCTCTTTCTCCAAAATTGATGTTATTGTCTTCTTGCATTTGAATAGAAATATTTTCCAAGCTTTGGGAGACCACTTCATCATAATTTATTTGCACATTCATATTGGAATCTTTATTTATGTTAGAAGGGGATGGGACAAAGATTGAACTAATTTCATATGGATTGGGAATGGGAGGAAGAGAGAAAATATATTTAAACCAATATAATGATTCTTCTTTCGTAGGTTTATCTTCAACTTTAAATCTTAAACAATTCAAATGAAATCGAATATTAAAATCTCTAACAGACTCATTTTCAAATCTTCGTAGATATTCAATTTCATCACATACATATTCATAATCGTATCCATAAAATTTACAAATGAAAAGTGTAACAAATTGATCCCAACTATGAATTGAGGCAACCAGAAGAGTTCTACACCAGTTTCTAGTTTTTGCCGCAAATGTGAGAGTAAAAATTCTACATAAAATGCCTTCATCAATTTCTTGAAAATCATAATTTGAAACATTTTGAATAAATTGAAAGACATGATTAAAAGCAGAAGAATTTTTCTTACCATTAAATTTTACCTGAGACAAGAGTCTTACCACTTCAGGTGGAGTATTGGAAGATGCACATCCATGTATACAACTCCAAATTGGAAGTTTAAGAGGAGTCATCGTGATTTAAATAAAATGTTAAAATTGAAAAGACACCAATAGAGAACAAGTTTCAGGCCCTCCTTCTAGCGCCAAAAATGTTGAAGCCTCAAAAATCATTGCAACAACATTGGGGGATAACCACCCGGTCCGAACCTTAATACAGCTCCTTTTCCGTTTATGATAGTGGCTCCGACTGGTTTAACTAGGTCCAGTTACCTTTTCCCTATCGCTATTGGTTTATGATGTATCCTTAACTACCAATAGACAGGGATATCAGATCAATTCTTCTTGCTGATCAGGCAAGAGAATGACCCTTAAGTTGATTTGGGTTCAGCCAAACCACAACTAAGATTTTGCCTCTTCGAGAAGAGGACTTAAAAGAATATAGAACTTAATATAAATGCAAACTTATTCTATAATGCAAGCAAAAGAGACTAATCTAAATCCTATCTCAATTAGGTAGATATAAATCTAACCCAACTAAGAGCAAGATAATTAAATAATGAGGATTAAAATATGTCTGGTTTTAAATTAATGTCAAACTAACGAAGAAATTCAATTTAGCTCACATTTGTGAATACCAAAACACATCCTATTGAGACCATTTAACTGAAATAATAAATCAACAACACTCTGAAATAAATTCACAAAAATGATATCGATTGTCAAATCAGTCAAGCTAATAATTAAGCAATAATATGTGGAAGAAATTCACAACACATTACTATTTAATAAATCAGTTTTATAAGACAGATTTCTGAGTAAGAATTACTCAGAAATCAGAGTTTAATTCATAATAGCAGAGATATATAACAATTTGAGGCAAATTATCCATATCAACAAAAATGCCTAAAAATGAATAAAATGAAACAACAATTTTATTAACATAAAAATGAAACTCGTATTTGATACAGAAATGCCAAAAATATCAGTTAATTGAATCCGCTTCTCTGATCCCGATCTCTAACAGTGCTTTACATTATTTGAATTTCTGCTTTCAAAACTAGAGCTACAGAAATGAAAACTTTGTCCATCATACATAGTTCAAGATATAAAGAAAAAACCCTCAATAATGCTCAAATCTGAAATTTTCTCTCCTCCCCATCTACAACTCTAAATTCCTATTACATAAATGTTTTTAGAAGTATGGAATTGCAGAGGAGAGCAACCTCTTTTACATTTTGCAATCTGCAATTTATAATATTTCTAAAAGTATTTTGAGAAGAGAGTTTGTTGAAGAAAAATCTGCTCAATCCAATTTTATTTGCTCAAAAATTCCAATCTTTAATTGTTGGAGCTTTCTCATTGATTGCGATATTTTTCTCCATATATCCCTTCTATTGTTTTTCCTGCAAAAAAAAAATTAAAATGAATTAAGATGCAACAATCAAATCAAAATATTATTTCTAATATTAAGACAAATCCAATCAAATTCTATTTAAATAAATAAAAAAGAAATTTGAGCTTATTATTGATGCTCATAATGATTTTAATTAATCAAGGATATTATTGATGCATGAATCTGCAATTAGAAAAGACTCGGCAAATGAAAATGAAGAAAACAAAACTCAGAAAATTGATTTTGTTTTTAGCAATTCGGAGCTTGATCTTCTGCCTAATTTTTGACCCAATAAATGACCAAATGTGTTAGTGAAACCTCCTCAAAAATGTTCTCCTTGATTTTCTCTTTCCAATGAGCCGTCATGGGCCTCATTTGGCCAAGTAAAATTCAATCTATGAGCCTCCAAAGTTGATAAGTCAAATCTGATATAAATCTGAAAATTCTGTTGCTGGGCTAAAAAATCATATTTTTAATTAAAAATCTAATTCTAAATTAGCCTACAATTAACTAATAATTAATTTTAATTTAATTTTTAATTATAGACTAAACTAATTATTTAATAACCTATTTATTAATGAATATTAATCTAACTAATAAATATAATTAATTATTTATAAACAACTTAATCTAATTAATAATAAATTTAATTAAATTGATTATATTTTAAATATTAATTAATTTAATTAATTTTAAATTAATTATTTTAAATATTTAAATATTAAATTAATTATTAAACTAAAACTAAATTAACATTATATTAATTTAAAACTAACATATCACTAACAACTAACACTACTTACCTTAATACTAACGTTATGATAATACTAACTTAACATTAAGCTAACCTAAAAATTAATATATTACTAACTTACAATAACACTACACCTACTTTAAAACTAACGTTAACATTATATTAACTTAAAAATAACACTTCAAAACTAAAGCTCCACTACCACTATCGTTAATACTACTTACCATAACATTAATAACTCATCGCATCGGGGATAATCAAATGAGTTTCATCGCATCGGCATTAAAGAACTCAAAGCATCGGCACGTTATGACTCATCGCATCGGGGATAATCAAATGAGTTTCATTGCATCGGCATTTAAGAACTCATCGCATCGGCACGTTATGACTCATCGCATGAATTTAAAACAAACATAAAGAAAATGAGTTATAACTCATTGCATCAGGAGATCGGGAAGGAGAGTCATCAGGGTTTTAAAACTTCCGATGCAATGTAGTGTATTATCAAAACCTCTGATGCGATGAATTTTTTATTTATTGTTTTTTTTATTTTTATATTATTAACTTAAAACTAACCTAATACTAACACTAATATATATTAATGCTAACTTTAAAACTAATTTTATCTGCCTTTTACTCATACGAACGAGTTTGACACTCTAATGTTAAATTATATTAACACTATTTAATATTAAATTATCACTATCAACCATTGAGACTATCATGAGTTCATCGTATCGGAATAAAAATACAAATGAGTTCATCACATCGCAGAAAGACAAATGAACTCAATCGCATCAAAATAAAACGAATGAACCTAATTGCATCGGCATATAACAAATGAAAGTCATCGGAGTTTTTAGAAGGATGCTCTGATGGATACTTCAAATGCGATATAATTGTTTGCTCTCGATGCGATATAATTTTATTATTATTTTTTTATTTTAATACATATTTTTTATATTAAATTTTAATTTAATTAATTAATTATTAAAATTTAACGTTAAAAAATAGTTTTTTGTTTTGGTTTCATTTTAATGATCTAAGTTATGATTTTTCTTATCTAAACTACAGCCATTTTGATAAAAATGAACTACAACCACTTCGACATTTTGAATTTTTTCGAGATTAGTAATTTATTTGAAAATTGGAAAATTGAAATAAATGACTGGAATCTCAATGCTTTATGATTTGGCTGTATAAGTAAAAATAAAAATTATTATTAATAACTAACTAGGGGTTAATATTTAAACTAAATGCATTATTGAACTAATTTAATTAAAAAAATGGAATATCGTACATTTTACGCATTTTTAAACCTAGACGACATAAATGATTAGACTTAAAAGGAGTGTCGTTTACAAACCGGTTGACCAAATGAGGTGAAACAAGCGTCAACAGGAAGCTTATAAAAAATCGATTTGAACCAAGCAATCAAAACAAAAATATAAAGAAGATGAAAAATCAATAAAATCATGAGGTAATTAACTTAATAAAAATCTAGAAAGGCACTTAGCCAAAATTTTATAGAAAGGGTCCCCATTATTTGAAGTGAACAAGTTAAAAATGGGGGGTTGTTGTACCGTACAACACCTTCCTCATACCTGTTTCATTTTTTAACGAGGTTGACATAGTAAACGAACCATCCTCATTTTGCAGTTGGACTAGTGAGTGTGCATTGGAAAAGACGTAATCTAACAGAGTCATCATTTAAGGAGCTTGATGAGCACCACAAATGATAAGTTATAACACGAATTGATGGGTCTTATCCAGGGTTTTCATTGAATTTTGGAATTTCAAATGGTAATTTATGTGAAATCACTGGCCACCAAGGGGAATAACTGATGAGACCAGCTTGATATTGCACTGAAGATGTGAATAAAGGATCAACTCGTTCAGTACTCATAAGGGAGGAACCAGATAGGATTCCAGATGATGATATGGTTGAAGTCAATGGAAAAAACATCGAAGATGAATCAACAATAGATGTTGTCACAACTGAAATAGATGGTTCAGTCTAGGATGTTATCTCAGCTATGGTCAAATGACCCAATTTATACCCTATAGAATCTACGGGAACTCGAAGTGAAACAGGATCAACAAAAGCAGAGGAAGGTGATTGAGGAAAAGACTCATACAGGAAAATCTCCTACTGAAAATGAGTTGGATTTAAAGGCATCTCATCTTGTGGCATTTCTTCAATCGAAATTAAACCAGGTGGAAGGATTTCACTGTCAGGCCCAAAGTATATTGCAGGAGGTTGACTGCACAATATGGGAGACTCAATGGCTATAGAAGCTTGTGGGATGACCAATACAGGAACAACTTCTAGTCATTCAACTTCGGCATACAGATGTTTTGTCAAAAAAGAGATAAGATCTAGATCAACTTCAAGTTGAACATTGTCGGGTTCAGGAGGTATGGTCTCACTAATAGGATAGATCGTAACCATGGGTAGTTGTGAGGAATCCGTCTCAACAACAGTAGACAAACCAGGATTTGTATGTAGAAACAACTTGTGTTGACTCTGGTATATGTGAAGATGATGCTTCACCAGAGGTACTAATAGTACTGGTTTCGATAGAGTGATGTCACCTTCGTTGCCCAAAAGTAATTTCTGGTGGTAAAGGTGGTTTCAATCTAATCTACATGAACGATGGGGAAAAGGATTTTGTTCTTCCACGATGACTGATTTATTTTAACCAAAAAAAAAAAACAAAAAAAAAGGGTAATGCTAAGCAAAAGGTTTACCAAGAAACTGTGAACTGTAGAATACTTTCTGGTGAACCAAGAAGTACGGGTAGGAAATCTTCCCGAATGCTGTGTTCGGTGTATCACAATTTACAAGTCAGCCGACTCGGTTCACTATGGATGGATAGAAACCTAAAGTTGTCCTCCCAAATATTCCCGAAGGTACGTGGATGCCCAAGTCTATATTAGCATTGTTTGATGTGAAACTGCACAGTGAGAGCACCCCTTTATGCTTTTCGTACTGTAATACCGCCCGATATACCCGAAATTAGTTGGATGAGATATGATATAATTACGTATGTGGAGTGAGGTATCACACTCAGAATGTATTGCATACAATTAACGACAACCGTTATGTTTTACGATGTCAGAACACGTCTCTAGCCTAGACCTTCTAAATGTTATCATTATGGTTCGAATTCTTTGTTAGGTAAATTGATGTAAATTTTAAGTTGACCTTGTTTATCGATTTGCCTTTCAAGGTTCACCGCAATGATGTGATGGAAATTCCTAAAATGAAAACTAAAATGATAAGAAAACTTTCAATTTTTGTTTCTTCAATTAAAATCCTAGCTACTAGAGGGAAAGAGCAATCATTTTGAGAGCAAACAACAAAGAGCACAAACTAATATGCATCTTTCCTAATTTGTTCCTATGTAAAACACACAATCCACTACATGTAAATGCAGGTTTTTCTTTTTTTGTCCCTTTAATGTGAATGCAGAAAAGGAAACTAAATGCATCAAATCAATAAAAACAAATTCCTTTTACTTTGAGAAATGAGGAATTGAACAACAATTTCTCTTCTTAGGAAGAATGAAGAATTTAACTACAATTTCTCCTATAGGAAATGAAGAATTTAACGACAATTTCCTTTTCAAAAGCAAGTGAATCTAATGCAATAATGAAAATACTTTGAAATTAATTCATCAATGATAAAGAAAAACACTTTAAAGATACATTGAACAAATTTATCTTTCAAAGGAGGAAGATTCAGGTAAATTCACTGGTCTCTATGAGGCATCAGGCTCTTGAAAATACAGCAAACAAAAGCCTGAAAGAAAATGCAATGACAAATTCAATGGGAATTCGGTTGGCTCTAGGGGGAAACGCAGTCTCTAAGGGGAGACAGTGCATTGCAAAGCACCCTTGAATGGGATAGAGTGCTCTGCAAAGCACTGTGTCATGTTCAATAGTGTGTTGGGCGCAACAGAGAACAAAAACTCAAGATGTTTAACACACTTCTAATGAAAATTTGATTTCAAAATTCCTAACCTTTAAGAGTAAATGCTACTGGGTGGATAAACAGAGGAAAACACACCAAGGATGAAGGGTAAACTCCCCAGTGGAGTCGCCAATTTGTTATGCGAAATTATGAATTACGGATAAAACATTCTTCCCTAAATGTGGTGCTATGCATTTAGAATGATAGGTTAAAGACTTTGCAGATACTTTTCCTAACAGTAAATAGACACACGGGATAGATCAAAAAACCTACTTGGGGTCCAAGTGCTTCCTATTCTCCTTCTATCGCTATTGTTGTAGCTTCAAATCCAAGCTAGATCACCAAAATATTTCCTGCAAGAATGAACACTAAATAGCAAAGAGATTGCAATATACATATGCCTATTCAAGTTATTCAATTAAATCAATGAAACATGAGCTATATACATCAGATAAGAATTCATAATATGAGAGACAAAAGCTTATACAGATACATATGTGGGAAAGTCAGCAGCAATCTTTATTAATGGGTAGAAGGGTGAGGCTACAACCAGCGATTGATTTTATGTCACCAACTCCAGCATCATCCCAACCCCATCACAATGAACATCTATCCAGCAACATATCACTCAAATCAAACCCTCAATTGATATTCCAACAACATTTCTCTACCAAATTTCTTCCTTCTCAAGCACTAGGATCTGTGTTCAATTTATAGATGAGATGAAGGTAGTTTTACAATCAATGACTTTCTAATAATAGGCAAGACATGTTCCCAAGCTTAGAATGTCAAATGGAAACATGAATTCTAAGTTTGACACATATGCACTCTTCTATAAGTCATTGGCCATGTGGACATTCCGAAACAATGAGAATTTCGCTCCCAATTGACCAACGCACCCTTCAGTGTCGGGAAGTGCTTTGCATAGCACCCTTGAATGGAGGTGCCTGCATATGCAACACACTTAGCCCCTTGAGAGACTGTGTTGGTGAGCTCATAGGTGATATAACATGTACTTCAAATCTTGGAAACCTTGCAATGGAATTCATGGGGATTTGTTCTTGTTCTTTGTCTTAGGGCATGTAGCAACTGAAATGATAGGGAATTATAGACCATATTCATTGGTTCTGGAGATGATGTCCAGTTTAACCATGTCATTGGGAATGGTGCCCAAATTTACCTATAACACAAGCTAGTATGAAAGTAGTATTGATCAAGGATTTGCAAACATTATTGTGGAATTCCAACCAAGTCTAAGCTCAAGCGTAGAGAAGAATTTCTCAAAAAATTTAATCATAAAATTGATATAATAAGTACATTTCAATGACAAGTAAGGGAACACGAAGGGGAAGAAAACATTAAAAAGTCTGAAAGGATGCTTTGGAAATATTTTTCAACATGAAATCAATGACGCAAGAGTTATACAGGGAACAAAGGAAGAATGGAGAAGTCCCAGGTCAATTTAAAGAAGAAGGAGGTGAGCGTGACCCTCGTCAAACTCATATTTCTACATATTATCCACCATATTCATCATAGAAAATACAAGTAGAGAAGGTTGATTCTAATTTTCATTTCTTAAATTAGATGTAAAAAAATAAATATCCCAATGTATAAAGGATATCTTCATGCAAATAAATTGGATAATTGGATCAAACAAAATGTAGTATATTGCAAGCTTCAAAGAATTATGAACAAAGAAGCAAAATTTCAACTAGTTACTATTCAACAAGGAGGCATGGCACTAATATGGTGGATATTAAACCACAAGAATATATTCTTAATAAAGGTAAAAATGGTATATTCTTGGTGTGAATTTACAGTTGCATTAAAAAAAAAAAAATTATCCTTTAGGATATATGCAACAAGCAATAATGTTTGGTACAATTTAAGGCAAGGTAGAGACAAAATGCGCAATATTATACTCAATAATTCAGGAAGAGGGAATTAACTTTGGGCATTCCCCTTTGTATGCAAGAAACTATTTTTAAGTATATTGGTGGTTTGCATAATTATTTGAGATATATTTTTATGTTTAATCCAACTAATCTTCATGAAGTTTATATCCAAGCTACTCACATTGAGTTAAGGGGAAATATTGTCTAGGACAAATTCTAAATGAAGTAATTTCAACTAATGAGAGATGAGAACAAAGGAAAGGGTAAGGAGAAAAGAATGGCTACCATGAATAAAGCACATGCGAAGCCTTCTTGTTCACATTCTAAAACGATAGGGTGTGTTGATTCCAAATACTAAAAACTTCATCTAGAATTAAATCCAAATTTTTTCAACGATAAAAATAATAAGAAAACCATTACCAGAATTGAACAAGATCTTGGATCAAATTTAGATGATGAAACCAAGATCGTTGATATAACAATACAATATACAAATTCTACTAATTATAGCTGTAATATTCATTCTTTAAATGATGCCTAATGAAAGCCTAAAGAAGTGATCTATTCCATATTAGAGTCATCTCAAAATATACAAAGATTGATACCCTCTTTAAAAGTGTCTCATGGGCTAATCCCATTTATAAAGAAATTTTTAAGCCATTAGGACAGGGAACCAAGCCTCATCCAAAACCATATCCTTTACGATGGGTATGTGAAAATTCAAAGTTATAGTATCTAGACAATGTAAATCAAATTTATAATTACCTTTAAGTTCATAAATGAGGTAGAGATACATATCTTACCGCTTGATATTTGTGGAATTGTTTTGGAAGTTCCTTATTTGTATGACACGAAATATATCTTCTAAAGGGAGGAAAATAGGTATCGTATCACAAAGGATGGGATTAAGTATATTATAAGAACCCATCGTGTGAATTTTATCTTTTCTCTTGTTACTACAATAAAAATAAAAAGATTGGTAAATGCAAGCAAAAACAATTTACTCATGTTTGTAAAACTTGTTGGTTGTGTTATATTCCTTCCACAACTAGCTCCAGGTGGGAGGATCTGCCTATGTTATATTCCTGCAAATGGTTTTGGACATGATGGTTTTCTTCCCATGGTATTTTGTAGATTAGCTCAAGGGAACTATAGTTATGTTCTAATCCAGGGTTAATGGATTGGGGTTTATGAATGCTTCGATATGTATATATATGTGTTGTAACATTGAAAGGAATATAATCAAAAATCAAGCTAGGAGTCCCAATTTTGGGATCCAGGGGGAAATGTATGTGTATATCTATTGTATGTTTTATTCTCTCGCTATTGTTTTATTTTTTATTTTAAGAGTTCATTTGCAAATAATTCTTGTACAGGGTTAAAAACTACAAAACCTAAGGATAATGATAAATCTAAATATTTCTTGACTCAACACTTGTAGGCCAATACTATTACATGCACTATTTCCATAGTGATTTCTTCCATTTCTCTATTCCTCTAGTTGCATCCTCCTCCACCTGTCAAAATTCTCTTAACCAAGGTTGCTTAAAAATATTTATTGACTGATGTAATGCAATCAAATGTTCTTAAAAAACTATGCAAGTTTCAAAGCATTGAAATGGAGGATGCTTCACTAGAAAAAGTTAAGAACATTTAAAGTAATTTCTAGAATATTTCCTTCAATTTTGATAGTAAAGTGGATAAAATGTTTGATAGTAAAGTGGATAAAATTTTCGACACTTCATTTGTACATAATATGATAAATGAATTAACAAATACAAAGGTCAAGTTGACACATTGTCTCTGCTTTCTTATATTTCCCTAATGTTATACATATAGGTGGTTTTATAATGCCATTAAATTGCCAATGTTTTCCAAAAACTATTTAATTTAGGATTCAGAATGTGAAATGTGAAATTCAGTGTCAAACATTAGGTTTTGTTTCACTAGGTAAACTTTTTACTCAAGCTGGGTCTATAGTTTCAAGAGAAACATGGATTTAAAAAATGAGGCCCTAATAAAAGTTATGGACTCCCTAACCACTAACTCTCAACTGGAAGAGGAAAATGTTATGTCCAACTACTATGTTGTTGTTCTTTGTTGTCATAGTTGGTGTTTTTAGACCCAAAAGGAAATCTTGCAAAATATGTGCTAGGTTTTATTGCAGCATTGGGAATATTTTTTACTTATGGGTTCATGAATAACATTTATATATTTCATGTTTATAAGCATGGTGTCTATTTAAATAGCATAATTTATGAGTATGTATCACCTAAGAGGTTATTTGCATCATGATGGATGGATACCAAAAAACTAACAAACTAATACCCTCACTTTCTAAATGAAATCAAACTTTTGGTGGTACAAAATCTTCTCAATGGGGGGGTTGATCTAGGAGAATTTCCACAACTGGTCCAATTATATGGTCTCAAATTATAATAAAATAATTTCACGTTGAAGAGCTTGTCATGATATTTCCAATGCCATTTGAACAGTGTCAAAAAAACACAATATGAAAAAGTTGTGGCTTGCAGAAGTTTAAGAAAAATAGGTAAAAAGAAGGTATAAAGTTAACACATAGACAACTAACATAATAACATATGGACTCATTAACAAGGGGATCAATGAGAAGTAAAAACATGTAAATGTAACACTTCAGACGTGTGTGGAGATTGATCAGTTCAAATTCATAAATGATCTAAGAAATAACATTTTATTATGTCAACTAATCAAATCATCTAGAATCACATTCCATGTTGTATGTGAAAGCATACATGGCCATAACCCTCAATGTCAACCCAATACATGGTCCACATACTACTTATCACTTACCTATTTCATAAATGCATAACCTTTTATGGTATAATTTTTTTTGCAACTTGATGAATGTGGAAAAAATCTCCAAAAATTAGCATAAAACTATGGGAAGGGCAAGTTCAAGGGGATTTTAACTCCACACACTTCTCCAAAATTATAGTTCCTTACCTCCAACTACAAGCTATGACATTGTTATAAAATGAATTGAAATTATTTCAAAGAACACACAACAATATTTTGTATGAAGAAAATAAGAAAGATGTGATCTTTTCAGTGGAAAGAGGCCAAAGAGGGTTGTCAAATTAATACCATGAACTTATTAGAAGAACTGTTTTGACGCCTTTGCAAACTAGAGTTCATTATTTGATGTAAAGAAGACGTGTTGAAGTAATTTTCATCAGAAACAATCGATAATTTTCTCTTTTGAAGTGAACATATAGACATAGGCCATGAGGGGTAAACTCCATTGTCATTTGTTGAGTATTTTATATATTTTATTGTTGTTCTCTTCTCAATTTCAACCATTTAAATTGCTTATTTAACCTTAAAAAGTCAATTTTTTAAATGAAATTGCTATAAATCTAAAATTTATGTATGATAATTCCACATAATATAAAGAAGCCATTTTAGTACTAATTTTGAATCAATGTGGATCAACATAACATCATGGCCATGAATGTTAATTTATTTTGGTAAAGCATGGAAAGACACTACATCTATTCCATACATTTTATCACCACTCATTGTCTTATCTTGCTAGTAGTATCACAAATGTGCGTCTGTTACAACAAGCCATACTATTTTCTGCTATTAGCAAAGGGTTTGGGTTTTATTTTCTTTTATACTAGAATAAATATGTTAAAGATATTTGTTAAACCTTTACATCAACAACTAAGAATCTCTAACAAGTACTTCACGTTTTATGGATTTTTATGTCTAGGATTTGTTTTTGTACAATCCATATTGTATTGTTTGTTTGTTTCCATGTCAATGCGACTTCTTAGTTTTCCATAATTGGGTACTTTTACTATTTATGGGTTCTTTTAACATTTATTACATACAGTTTATATTATGTTGTATGTTTTTCTTCCATATCATAGTGTTATGTATCAATGAAACTCATTAGCTCCATTCGTTATGAACTAGAATCAGTGACCCCATTTTGATGTGAGAAAACTAGCATTAGAGAAATTTTGAGGTCTAAAATGGTCCTCCTAAGGAATATTATAAAATAATAGTGGAAAAAATAAAATAAGGTTAGATTACATCATCAAGTTTTTGAGGGAAAAAAAAGAAAAATGAAAAAAAATTCAAATCGTAATTTCAACTTATCTCACTATGATTTTACTCAAATTTCGAGCGAGAGCACTCGTTGGTTGCCGAATTTAATTTTTCATTCAAGAAGTACCCATGTTGCATACTTTATATGGACCCTAATACACGAAAAATGTGAAATACGTGAAAAAATGTGATTACAATCACGTTTTTTCATGTATTTCACATTTTTCGTTTATTAGGGTCCATCCAAAATATGAAACATGGGTACTCCTAGGATGCAAAATTAAATTTTTCATCCCATGAGTACTCCCGCTCGAAATTTGAGTTTTTTTTTTTTTCACCTTTTTAATCCAAAAATGATGAATCATCCCCCATGGTTGACATCATCATATTGAATTCTATTGATTCTTATAAATTTGATTTTTTTTTTTTTGTACAATTTTGTTTTGAGGCCCATTTTTACCTCGAAATTTCTTTAATGAGGAATTGTGTTGCAACTCGTGGAAGATTCAATGTTTTCTTTATTTTATTCGTGGGTTGTCCTTCAAATCATAGCATGGTTCAAATCCCCTAACTCCAAAAAATATTCAAAAATCCAATATTGTGAGTGAACACAAGCAATTATGCCTCAAGTCTTCAAAAAATAGCTCAAGGATAGAAACAATAAGGCTCTCATGCAATTTCATTACATAATAATTGTACCTAAATTCTCAAAATACTATTGATATTAAAGAGAAACTAAACAGCCTTGAATATGTGGAAGGTTGTCTTCACACATGGCCTTTGTATTTTCTTATGAAACCAAGTTTCTATCGTTCACTTTATTCACAAAACAACCGAAACTTCAAAATTTTGATTGTATATTTGCTGCTTGATTGGTAATTGGGACATTAAATGCTACTTGAAAATTTGAACGACTAACACTACAAGGAAAATTTTGTTAATAGTGACAACATTCCTTAAAAACATCATAATTAATTTATATATTTAGGAGCTTTGAATTTTATAAATTTAATTATTGTCATATATTGGATATATATAACTTTGCAAGTAAAACATTTAAAAGATCTTATTCATACCCAATAAATAAATTTCATCTTGTCTTGAATAGAGGAATCTTTTTTGTGATCTATCTACTATCTAAAATAGATTATAGATGTTAAAAATCCTCACTGAATTTTATTTTGTATTGTGACCATGTGTCTTCCTTTCTTCTCTTCCTCTATGGCCATCAATCAAAACAAAACAATTTTACACAAAGAACAATATAACTTATGCTTTACCTAGAACAAAACAATTTTACACAAAGAACAATACAATTTATGCTTTACCTGAGGGTCCAGTGTATCTATAAATTAATATTGTTAGCTTGACTCTCAACATTATAAGATGCAAGTATATCCAAATAGTTCTTTGCACCCACACTACCATTTACACTAATTTGAAATGCATTTTATGAAAAATATAATGTCAACCAACCTTCATTGCTTCTCAACATTTAACAATATAATAATTTCCAAATTTTCTCTGTATATTAAATCATTTCAATACGATAATTTGTAAGAGAATCATTTTTTCCTCCGAAAATTCAATTTCCTTTTTTTCTCTTACTATTGCAAAACGAGCTACTTCCAAAGGCAATCCAAGAAAATTTCCAACTAAATGTATGCATCATGTATGCATTATGACACAAGCATTCTTTATGAGTCAAAGACAACTTTGGATTGTTTATGGAGATTTTCTTGTAGAATCTTTAACAATGATTTAATTTCACATGATTATAGGTATCTCATAATTAACAGTGTTAGTTTATTTATTTATTTAGCAAGAAATAAGCTTATTAGCTCCACATATATACGCAGTTTTCTTGATGTTATCATTACATATTAGTCTTATTTTGTTGGTGGACTAAGCTACCAATTAGTAGGAATGCCAACTTGGCATGCATAAACAAAGGCTTATAGTCCTTTCAATTGAGTTGTTTTTCATGTGTCCCAATGTTTCTTTAAGCAAAATAGCATCACTTTCATTATTATAGTTTTTTTATATTTCATTCAAAAATGGTGTTTTGGACATAAAGTTCACCTAAGATTCTTTTTTAACATTGCATTTGAGTCATTTACTATACCATATCAATAATAGAGAGTTTGTTTTCTAAAAATTGTATAACTTTGTTTTTTTATTCCAAGCTAATGTTTTTTTTATCTTAGTGTGTTTTGGACATACCATTCATGTAAGCTTCATGTGTATCCTTATATTGAACAAATTTCCTTATAGCCATTTCCTTGCAATATATGAATAATAGAGATTTTGTCTTTTGAAAATAATGTAAGTTCATTGTTATATTGGAACGCAAGGCCTATTTGAGCTAATTCTCTTTCCGAGTATGATATTCAACTCAGTTTTGAACCAAAAATATAGAATTTCATTGTTCGGATTTCACCAAGGTTTCCATTCTTACCATGTTGTGGAACAAATATATATTTTCAATGTCTAATTTTAATGATCAAGTTATTTCATGTCATGCATTTACCCTAATCTTCATGGTTTTGGTTGTGACAACACATGAAATACTTTGGAAATTTTAAACAATTAACGGTTGATGATTATTTCCAATGATATTTTGGTATAACTTGGAGGGGCCACACTTTCATGTACCCATTTATAATTATGGAATTCCAAGAATAATTTTCTATTTATGGTTTTCTTTGTTCATGGAAAAAAAATTATACCCAAATGTAGGCATATCAAATGATGCCTTTGCACTTTGAAAATATATATATAGTATTCGTGACCCATTGAGAATCCTAACATCCTAGGATAATAATATTATTAGATGTTCTTGCTCAAAAATTAAGTTTGGAGTGGCAAGGCCAACCAAAACTAACTTGAAATATATATATCACTTCTCAAGAAAAACATGTTCTAGAATGCTAAATAGTTCATCATCATGTTATAAATTATCTAGGTTAACAATATTAGTCTAATTACCAAAAAAAAACAGATTTGTCACTTGCACTAGGGATTGTTAAATTATAACCCAAAGTAGGCAGAACACATTTCTTAATGCTCTTTTATAAGTAATGTTTTCAAATTTTTATGATGATTTTAATGGCTCCTCTCCAAAAATCACAAAGCAAAATCTTATGTAATGAGTGGGATCAAATCAACATTTAGGGAACATGGATTTTGTAATTTTCCAAGAAACCATTCTATAGGAAATTGAACACATAAACTATTGGTGCTTTTGTAGAGATTAATTCTCTCAAAGTTTACTCTACATACCACATATAGTAGCCTTAAATAAGGTAGGGAAAAGTTTCTTTGCGACTCTCTCTTGTTGAACCAAGGAGCACATATACCTTTCATGGTTAAATCCCTAACAACTTCTCTAGCGCCAATGCATCATGGTGGACCCAACACTCTCTTTTCAATTAATATCAACCGAAAAAATGGAAGATAGTGCAAGCTACTTGCATAACAGTAGTGACAAGAAGGATTATTCAACTCACCATCCCGAAACCAAGACCAATACTATACATAAACGTAGTCATAATAATAATTAACATGAAAATCATGGTAATCTTGATTATAAGCAAGCCATCAATTACCATAAAATGAATCTATTAAATAGTGATGTAATGAAGTTCCTTTACGCCAAAAAATAGGAATGAAGATCATAAATATAGAATTAAACCTCAAAATTAGTATAATGTTGAATCTATGGAAAGAGTACGACAAAAAATTTTATTACTAAGACCAATTAATTTGGAATGGGGTATTATTTAATTTTTCATCTATTTTGGCACATTCTAAGTAGAATAATTACAAGAATTGGTTTATAAGGACCATTTTAGTGGTAGGTTTCAATTGGAGATTTGGGGTCTAAAATGCTACAAATAAATTTTGAGACATCATACAACACTTTTTAGGGTCAACACTTTGCCAACATAGCTCCCAACCTCTCGATGTTGTTCTACACACTCGAATATTTTCAATAGTGTGAAAATCAACTCAATTGGAGCCTATATGCAGAACTTATTCCTTCCACAAGTTTATCTACCTTGTTGACCAACATGGTATCGAGTAAATTCCACATTAGCTCCCATTACTCACACATGTGGGGCTTGTTACAAGTGGACATTCAAGAATATTATAGAAGTTCCAAAACCTTAACACCATTTGAGGGTTGAGATACGCAAAAACCATAACCCTAGATTTCTATCATACAATGTTAGATATTGGGCCATTAGAAAATTATGATTTTCATTCCTTAACATTACACTTTTTTAGCACTCATGAAAATGAAAAAATAGATTTGATAAGGCATGAGATGCATACTATTAACAATATGTACATATAAATACACATTTTTCTCACCCTTGGTTTCATATTCCAAAATGTCTCTTATACTTCTCATGACCATTGGAATTCATGTTAGGCTTTTCGCCTTCCTCACTAGTGAATAAGCCAAATTTACATAACCCAAGAGGATTGTGTTTCCAACATTCCCAACATTAATTCAAATGGATTTATATATGTCTAATAATAAATCTTAAATATAGAGGTGTATAACATTCAATGGCTAGATATGATGTTTACATCTAGGGGTTTAAGGAAGACCAAAAACCAAATAAGGTAGGGGAAGCCTAAGTCTTATACTAGTGGTGGTTTAAGGTTCTCCACTAACTCTGGAACCTGGCTTAAAGAAGTTCTTGGAACAATTATTAAGCTGGCTAGACAATGACATCTTCTACAAAACGGAAGAGCTCCTTGATGATGGTTTAAAGATGATCAAAAATTGATGAAATGGGTAGTAGAAGTAGAAGCCTTATACTAATGGTGATTTAAGTCTGGCCACCAACCAAATCATAATCATGGAACATGTTCCATGATTTTTTCTTTGGCTCTAGGCTCTGGATCTGGTTGTGGCTCAAGCTCACTTTATATGATTTATAACCTAGTAGTTGACTATCAATTCCACCCCGCCTATCATATATAAGGTGAGAAGATGAAGATCTATCCACTGCAAGATATGTCAATACTCGAGAATGAACTTTGTGATATGAAAAATATATATTCTTGGACTTTGAATACCATTTCCAAGAAGCGATCCATCCAAGGTGAATCTTTGTTCTTGCAAGGTTCTTGTGTCTAGAACATATATTTGAATGATGAGTATGTTTTCCACGATGCTCACAAGGGTGAAGACCAAAACATTGATCTTCCATGTGGCCAACTCGGTGAAAATTTTGGAATTTGAGAATCTTAAGTGGATGTGAAGCAAGAGAAGATATGTTGTCATGAATAAACTTAGCACTTTAAAAATAGATTTCTTTAGAGTAGTCTAGAATGTGAAAACTCACATCCTTTTCATATCCAAGACAGAATTTATGCTTTTTTTATGACTTCTTCCCAAGGCCTAGTGATGGGCTTGGGAAGTGCAAGTGAAACCTCTCGATCTCCGTTTGAATTTTCTCCTAAAGTATGATCATGTGCTAATTGTTGACATTATTCTTTCTCAAACTCGAAAATAGAGTTATTCTAAACAATAATTAGTTCAAAATGTTGACTCTTTTTCTATAATTAATCTTGTTAGAGTTGTGACTCAAGTTGAAGAAACGTGATCCTATCTAGTGCATCTTGTAAATAGGTTAGAATGTTGGAGAGAGTGGCTTTACCAATTTTGATTGCATCGTCAATAGTAGAGACTATTAGAGTTTTCAGTAACTCTAATAACTCATCAATTCGAGCCATTTTCTCAAGAAACTTTGCAAATCAAGGGTGTTAAATTCCGAAATTGCACTTGTTTCAAAAGGTACAAGTAAACTTTATTATTCAATGATATATCTCCTTAGTTTGCAAAGATAGAATGACAAACAAAAGAGTAGTTGGTTTCAATCATGAACAATCCCTATTTATTTTTCCTAAGATATATGTACTCTGGGTAAATTGCAAGAACAGTATGGCCTAAAATCATCATGCATATGGTTGTATAAACTTAAAAATATAAATTATTTGTGGCCCAAGTAATCCACCTACAAAAAGGGTACTATTCCTCTTTCCTTTTCCCTGTACAAGGATCCCTTTATTCATTAGTTCTTTCATGTTCTTCTAATGGTTGTACAATCTGTAACAAGCTAACCATTGTCCTATTATTGTCTAGCGTAACCATGGATAAATACCAACCACCATGATCCTTATCAAAAAGGAATTACAAACACACCAAAATCACTATGCAAATATTCATAGAAAAAATTGTGACTAATTAATGTTGCATCGCTTCCTAATATTCCTTCATCTAAGAAGGAAAATGGTTCACCAACTGAAATTTGTTTACAATTTTCACTCAATCTCTTGTCATTTTCCTCTTCTATGAGATTAGAAGAGTTGGGTTGTTTTTCTTGGGCTCTATTTTTCATAAGAATATCCTTAATGAAGCGGGAATAAACCTTGATGGAGAAGCATATATTGTCATACAATTCAAAATGTTGTTCAAAGCAGTCATGAGGGTAGGATTGTTATTGACATTGTGAAGGCTCACTAGTTTTGCATTGACATTCTCCAAAAAATTAATGGCGCTTTTTGTGTTGTTCTTGTAATATATCAATTTCTATAACTCTAGAGCTCCACTCGTACAACAAGGCATCCCACAAAAATAAAACATCGGTGCCAACATATTTACTAGTAGTTCTGAGCTGCTACAATTTCATCCAATGAACCAGAACAAAACCAAAATAGTGAAAAATCAATCTATAATTGGTGCATACATCACCAGATTCCATTGCTAATACACTTACTCTAGTATATGGAGCAACACTCCACACAAAATATGAGATAGGGGAGAGGTTGTATTGGCCTAAATAAAATTCCCAAAACCTCTAGGGGAGAAACGCTAGTTGTTGCTCACCCACCCTGCCATGTTCGTAAAAAATAGGAAATGTGCCATAGAGGTTGTACGACAAGTGTTAGATTAGGAGTACCACCTATCGTGGTGGGTGGGAAATTAAATGCGAGGTAATATGGTGGGTTTTAGTAAGGTTTTTATGGTTTTTAGTGGAGATGGTCGCAAACCCTGTGTTATGTTGCTAGGCTACAAATGTGGGAAATTTTCTACCCTGACTCTTACTTAATCGGCCTCCCTCTTTGGTCGATGTGGAACTCAGTCGTTGCGCTGCTAGAAAATTCATTGTTTCACGTAGTTCGCGGGGGATTTTAGGGTTTAATTGGTTGTGTTGTTGTTTTATCTCTCCATGTAGTGTTTCCCCATGACCATGGTGAACTAGTGGTTGGTATATTTGTCTACATTGGACCTGTTAGTGTCAGTCTAGTCACATTGCCATCAGTGATCAAAATTGCTCTTTTGCATTTGCATATTAGGTGTCTCATACCGATTAAATTTCACCATTCCGCTAGGTCATGGATTCATTGATGCTACTAATTCTTCATCAGTTTTCCCTCATGTGAAACTTGCTGATTTTCCTCTCTATGGTCTTCAATCATTATTCACTTTCATCCTCAAAATCATATCAGTAGGTCATAGGATGGGTCTCATTAGTTTCTAGGGTCTCACCATGGTCAAATTAATGAGTCATAGGCCAATAATATCAGCAAGGTCATGATGAAATCAATAAATACAAAGTCACAGCACTTGGAAGATCAAAGAGATTTTTTATTCAGCTTGATGTAATTTTCACCTCAAAACCATGTTTTGAGGCGAAAACATAATACTTTACCTTTCAGTCACAATTCAAAAGTTGTCATCTCCGACAAGATCATCACTCTTCCTTTCAGAGAAGTTTTTCACAGCATGTTCAGCGTCCAAATCATTTTCCAAGCAAATCCAGCAGAAAGAGCCCGAAAAGAGCTTTCCAATGGTATACTACACTCTCAAAACTGACTTTTGGATTGAAATTTATGCTTAAGTGAAGTAAAAGTCCTTATACCCTCATATACCCCCTTTTTCCCATCCTTCCCTTAAACTTTATATTATTAAAGTTTAATATTTTCTTTATAAATCCCTTCCCCCCCCCCCCTCCTCCGATTATAAAATCGCATTATTATAATAAATCTGATCCCAAACCACTTCCCCTCCATCCCCCGTTGAAAACCTTATGATAAACATTTCAAAGGTTCATATATATATGCCCCCCCGCCATTCCCAAACCACTTCCCCACCATACATCATAATATAAAGTTCAAAGGTTTCATTACAAAACCCCGCCGCAATCACAAACCTTCCCTTCCCCTTTCAATCGCATCCCAAATATTAACGTTCCCCCCCTGATTACTCCAATCGCACGAAACTCCGATGCGATTAATCACAAATCCTTCCTTCGATCTTCCGATCGCACCCCTCCCTCCAATTACCCGATCGCAACTCTTCTTCTGATCTCCCAATCCGCTCCCCTAATGGCAAACCTTCGATTGATCTCCCCATCGTTGATCTCTCCCCACTGATCCGACGGCTCAAATTCGATCGAGCCAATCACGTCGGCGTTTCACATATGTTGCATTCCTCCTCCCCTCCGATATTGCGATTGCGATTGACCCCCGGGCCCACCATACAGTACTTCCACCCGCATATAATAAAGGGCCTTTCCCTTGGTTTAAAATCAAATTTTGGTTTTAAATTCATTTATATAAAGCTTGCCCCCAATCGCATCGCACCATTTAAAGCCCATCGCTGATTGAACCCTCCCCACTACAAAACTCCGATGCGATTGATCGCAAGCCGCTCCTCTGATCTCCCGATCGCATCGCAATTTTTATATTCAGTTTTTTAAACCGCTCCCCACCTCCGATGTTATTGCGATTGTTCGGCCCCACCACAGTTCCTCCCGCATTTTCCCAATTAAATGGGTTTTCTCCTTTGTTAATACAATAGATCGATTTTTCAAAATATTTCAATCGCATCGCATTATTTCTTTCTACCACGGCACTTTGCTCCGCCCCTCTCCCGATTCCAATTCCGATTGCGATTAATATGCAGGTCCCACCTACTCCCCTTCCCTTTTTCCATGCAAAATAAATTTTTCCCTTCACGAAAGCGTAATTTCATTTCAGTTTTATTTCAAAAGCATATTAATAAAAATTCAGTTTTCTTCAAACGGAAAATGGAAAGCGAAAAGTCAGAGGCCGAGATCCAAATTCGTAACAGTCACATCTGCAGTTACAGAGATCTACGTTACAATGTTTTGCCTTCTCACTGACCAGATGTAACGCAGCTCTTCCTTTACGGAGAGATTGTTGGCTCTTGGTTTTCCATCTTTAGTTATGATTTCTCTCCTTTCCATTGATCTATATTCCCACAAAATCTAGCTATTTATTGTAAATACTAATCATTTGTAAAGGTCTGAAAGTCTGAGGTCTGAAGACTCAGAAGTAGGGGAATAGTGTGGCAGTGAGCTCTGCGCTCCGTTGTACATTTTGGCAGGGAATTAATAAAGTGATGCAGCTCTGATTTGTGGGATTCATGTGGTATGAGTTTTAGCATATGTCCCTCCTTTGTGATTCATATGTACATTGTTATGTTTCACCATTCATTCATAGACATTTCCAGTTGAATGTTTTCAAGTTAGAAAGGTAGAATCCATTTTATATGCTCTGCCTTGGGGAACCATTCATACTCTCTGTATTTTCTTCTGCTTGAAAAGGATTCATTTATTATGCCCTTTTCAGTTTCTCAATAGTCTTTCCACTCCATCTTATTTCAACTTGATTTCTAAATCTCCTGCCTATCTTGCCCCATGAAATACCCTGTATCCTGATTTAATTCCTCGGTTCATATTGTCCTCTTGTCCCATACTTCCCTGAAATTTTAGTCATTTATCAAAAATCCTTTTCTCATTTATATATCTAGCCTAAAATCAGTTCATTATTGTGTTATTGAATACATATTCTATGGAGAGAGCCCTCTCCCGCCCTTGTAGGGCTAGCTACAAGGCTGAGCATGGTTTAGTTGTTACCCTAATTTTCCTTTTTCAGCCTGAGGTTCAGATTGGGTGCTAACATCTCTGGAGACCATACTAGGGACAGTAAAGCATATCCTCCCCAGTAAAGGATGACAAATTTTAGATCTGATTGTTGATGGTGAACAATAATCAGATGCATATAAAGGCTGAAAACATTCACCTGGCGACTCCATTCACTGAAAGATCCATAAAATCAAATCCTTCATGGTGACTCCACTGCAGGAAGATCAGTAACTTTAAGATCTTTGTTTTAAGATGGAACGTATTGCAAGACGGTATGTTCCCATGAGCCGAGATCAAATTCCAGGTTTCCCAAATAAAATGCCTAAGGTGGATTGGCTTAAGAATTTGCCTACGTTCAGAAATGTGGAATGTAATGATGCTGCTCTTCATCTGGTGAAATTTCATATTCATGTGCATAAATTAAAGATCGATCTCCCTGAAGACTGTTTGATGAAAATGTTTATGGCTACTCTGGAAGATGAAGCTCGATCTTGGTATGAAAGTTTTCCCCCTACTTGTATTTATGGTTTAAAATATTTTCATACCATATTCTTCGAAAGGTACAGAGAATCTTGTCTGTCTTTAATGTTAATCTAGAACTGTTGCAAACATGTTAACAGTTTCATTGAAAATATTGAGAATTTTTATGGAGATGATGAATTCATGGACGAAGAAATCATGGAAGCATTGTATGAAAATCCGTTTCAGCAGCACGTAGAAATCTTAAAGGATTCTTATCAAGATCAGCAGGTTGAAGATTTCCATATGGTTGAAAATCATGGAAGACAAAGTTTTATTTCAGATCTGATTGAAATAAACGATGATATGCAGGAAAATGATGTTCCAGTCTCAAATAGCGATAGATTTAAACTAGAACTGGATTCAAAATGTGATGATGACGAGTATGTTGTTCCCGATCCCGTCATGGAGTGATCCATTGTTAAGGACGCCTCAAACGAATAAAATATAGTTACAGATCTAAATGCGCTCATCCCATCAAAAAAGAGTCTTCACGAGGAGGTAATCCATTCCCTTAATGAAAAACAAGACGAGGTATTTGTTCAAGTAAGTGAAATAGTTTCTTTGGATGAATTTATGGTAGATGATAGAAATGATAGTGTTGGATCTCAAGAACCATCTCAAGTTTCTTCTCTTATGATTGATGAATATGATGAGAAACATGACAATCTGGTTGTCATATCAAATGAAGATGACCAACAATATATTCAGATTACAGAGGATCAGAGCATTCAGGACTGCCTTTCAGACTCTTCTTCCTATGTCTCATGCTTTGAAATATTTTTTCAAAAGGAAATTTTCTCATCTACTTGTTCAGAATTTTTTGAAGACCAGGAACACACTCTTACTGAGGTACATTGTGAATAAAGATCAGAATCAAGAGAAAAAGACACTTTGTTTCTTCAGCAGGAGGTAAATCTTCATGTTTTTCAGGATCCAATGGCAAATTTATTGCAGTCAGCAGTGAAGGTAATTATTCCAGTATTCAGTGATGAAGGAGATCATGGCCAACCATGCTTTTGGATGCCCAGTTGCAAGTATCGATTGTTGACCAGAGGATCTGATCAGGAGAATCAATCAAGGAGGCACCTGCTTGATTGGTTACATTGGCATTTTGATATAGCTTGATGGTACTTTGGCCTTCCAGAAACACAGGCGATTATCATCAAGATTTGAAACCTCAAATCTTGGTCATATACTGCCATCAAGCTTTAAATGTTAAGTTTTGTCTAGGTTAGCTTTGAGTCACTTTTGAGTCAGTTTGTTGGGTCAAGTTTCTTTCAGTATTCAGTTTGGTTTTTAGCTATTGACTCCATGCCCAATGGATAAGGCTACTTGGTCTACGGTGTTCTTGGCACCTCCAAGGAGCTACCATTCCCATTGGAGCCAATGTTAGTGTCAGTCTAGTCACACTGCCATCAGTGATCAAAACTGCTCTTTTGCATTTGCATATTAGGTGTCTCATACCGATTAAATTTCACCATTCCTCTAGGTCATGGATTCATTAATGCTAGTAATTCTTCATTAGTTTTCCCTCATGTGAAACTTGATGATTTTCCTCTCTATGGTCTTCAGTCATTATTCACTTTCATCCTCAAAATCATATCAGTAGGTCATAGGATGGGTCTCATTAGTTTCTAGGGCCTCACCATGGTCAAATTAATGAGTCATAGGCCAATAATATCAGCAAGGTCATGATGAAATCAATAAATACAAAGTCACAGCACCTGGAAGATCAAAGAGATTTTTTCTTCAGCTTGATGTAATTTTCACCTCAAAACCATGTTTTGAGGCGAAAACATAATACTTTGCCTTTCAGTCACAATTCAGAAGTTGTCATCTCCGACAAGATCATCACTCTGCCTTTCAGAGAATTTTTTCACAGCATGTTCAGCATCCAAATCATTTTCCAAGCAGATCCAGGAGAAAGAGCCCGGAAATATCTTTCCAATGGTATACTACACTCTCAAAACTGACTTCTGGATTGAAATTTATGCTTAAGTGATGTAAAAATCCTTATACCCTCATATAACCCCTTTTTCCCATCCTTCCCTTAAACTTTATATTATTAAAGTTTAATATTTTCTTTATAAATCCCTCCCCCCCCCCTCCGATTATAAAATCGCATTATTATAATAAATCCGATCCCAAACCACTTCCCCTCCATCCCCCATTGAAAACCTTATGATAAACATTTCGAAGGTTAATATATATATACCCCCTGCCATTCCCAAACCACTTCCCCGCCATACATCATAATATAAAGTTCAAAGGTTTTATTACAAAACCCCACCGCAATCACAAACCTTCCCTTCCCCTTTCAATCGCATCGCAAATATTAACGTGCCCCCCCAATTACTCCAATTGCACGAAACTCCGATGCGATTAATCGCGAGTCCTTCCTTCGATCTTCCGATCACACCCCTCCCTCCGATTACCCGATCGCAACTCTTCTTCTGATCTTTTGATCTTCTCCCCCAATGACAAACCTCTGATTGATCTCCCCACCATTGATCTCTCCCCACTGATCCGACGGCTCAAATTTGATCGGGCCAATCGCGTCGGCGTTTCACATATGTTGCATTCCTCCTCCCCTCCGATATTGCGATTTTGATTGACCCCCAGGCCCACCATACAGTACTTCCACCCGCATATAATAAAGGGCCTTTCCCTTGGTTTAAAATCGAATTTTGTTTTTAAATTCATTTATATAAAGCTTGCCCCCAATCGCATCGCACCATTTAAAGCCCATCGTCAATTGAACCCTCCCCACTACAAAACTCCGATGCGATTGATCGCAAGCTGCTCCTCTGATCTCCCGATCACATTGCAATTTTTATATTCAGCGTTTTAAACCGCTCCCCACCTCCGATGCGATTGCGATTGGTCGGCCCCACCACATTTCCTCCCGCCTTTTCCAGTTAAATGGGTTTTCTCCTTTGTTAATACAATAGATCGATTTTTTAAAATATTTCAATCGCATCGCATTATTTCTTTCTACCACGGCACTTTGCTCCACCCCTCTCCCGATTCCAATTCCGATTGTGATTAATATGCGGGTCCCGCCTACTCCTTGTCCCTTTTTCCATGCAAAATAAATTTTTCCCTTCACGAAAGCGTAATTTCATTTCAGTTTTATTTCAAAAGCATATTAATAAAAATTCAGTTTTCTTCAAACGGAAATTGGAAAGCGAAAAGTCAGAGGCCAAGATCCAAATTTGTAACAGTCACATCTGCAGTTACAGAGATCTGCATTACAATGTTTCGCATTCTCACTGACCAGATGTAACGCAACTCTTCCTTTACGGAGAGATTGTTGGCTCTTGGTTTTCCATCTTTAGTTATGATTTCTCTCCTTTCCATTGATCTATATTCCCACAAAATCTGGCTATTTATTGTAAATACTAATCATTTGTAAAGGTCTGAAAGTTTGAGGTCTGAAGACTCGGAAGTAGGGGAATAGTGTGGCAGTGAGCTCTACTCTCCGTTGTACAGTTTGGCAGGGAATTAATAATGTGATGCAGCTCTGATTTGTGGGATTCCTGGGGTATGAGTTTTAGCATATGTCCCTCCTTTTTTATTCATATGTACATTTTTATGTTTCACCATTCATTCATAAACATTTCCAGTTGAATGTTTTCAAGTTAGAAAGGTAGAATCCATTTTATATGCTCTGCCTTGGGGAACCATTCACACTCCGTGTATTTTATTCTTCTTGAAAAGGATTCATTTATTATGCCCTTTTCAGTTTCTCAACAGTCTTTCCACTCCATCTTATTTCAACTTGATTGCTAAATCTCCAGCCTATCTTTCCCCACTAAATACCCTGTATCTTGATTTAATTCCTCAGTTCATACTGTCCTCTTGTCCAATACATCCTTGAAATTTCAGTCATTTATCAAAACTCCTTTTCTCATTTATATATCTAGCCTAAAATCAGTTCATTATTGTGTTATTGAATATCTATTCTACGGAGAGAGCCCTCTCCCACCCTTGTAGGGCTAGCTACAAGGCTGAGCGTGGTTTAGTTGTTACCCTGATTTTCCTTTTTCAGCCTGAGGTTCAGATTGGGTGCTAACAGGACCCTATGTAATATATCAGTCGGTTTGGTGGTGGATATGGAGGTTTCATGCTCCAGTGGGTTTTCATGAGTGTACAACTTATTTTCACTCGTTTTTTCCAAGAATATTTTATGTATTTTTTTTATTTTCTTGATACCTAACCCCACCATATGTATATGTTGCAAGTAAGGCTTGTCTTTGTTGCAGGTAAGCTATGGTGAGGTGCTAGTTTATTCATCATTGTAGCAGCGATGTTTTGGCACATCGTTGCCTTTGTTGTTGGCTCTCTGTTAGGATTTTTAATCCTACCAGCTACAACTTTGTGTTTATCAACACATTCCAACCATCTATTGGGAATTATAGTCCATATTGTGGGTGTTATGAAAATGTGTTGTTCGTGGATGTAAATTGTTCTTTGTGGATTTAAATTTCTCTTTGTGGATGTAAATTTCTCAAATATGTAACCATGTGTCTCAAATCTTCTGGAACCCTTTGTCTCAGAAGTGAAATGTGTATTTTCACAGTCAAAAATGAAGGTTTTTTTACTACAATGTTTTCTCGACTTGTGAAAAAAAATCCTTGTTCCAAGGGCTTCAAAGAAATTCGTTCGGTACATAATTATCATAGGGTTTTTGTAAATTAGCTTATTTTTTTTGTGAATTAGTTTTTAAATAAAGTAATGTGTTGTAAATATAAGTAGAATTCATTCATCTCCTCTACAAAATCGTCTGTTAATTTTTTGGTTGTATTGTGATGATGGAATGCGTTGAACATGGATGTTCTTGTAGGGAACATCAAAACTTGCAGCGTTTTTTAAATTAGCTTGCGGATTTTGTAAATAAGTTTTTTAATACCCTGTCTTAGAAGTGAAATGTCTATTTTAAAAGTCACAAATGAGGGGTTTTTTTTGTTGCAAAGTTTGCACAACTTGTGAAAAAATTCTCTTCTCCAAGGGTTTCAAAGAAATTTGTTTAGTACCAAATTATCGTAGGGTTTTTGTAAATTAGCTTAGGATTTTTGTGAATTAGTTTATAAATAAATAAATTTGTTGTGAATATAAGAATAATTCATTAATCTCCTCTACATAATTACTTAGTTAATTTTTTATTGTACTATGATGATGGAATTTGATGAACGTAGATGATTCTTATAGGGAACATAAAAAAATTGCAGGGTTAGTTTCAGGGTCACAAATTTCTTGACATTTATTTTGGGTGCTTTTATTATAACTTCATGGCAACCTTGTGGACAAGTTTTTGGTTATGTTCCACTTCAAACAAAGTAAAATATATGTTTTTCCCCTAGCCATGACTCCATGGCTCACATGGACCTTGAGAAACATCGATTAAGTGAACTAATTTAACTTGGGTCAAACTAATTTTAGGCATAATCATGTTTCTATTTTTAATTTCAATATAGGTCTAATTCTTTTTTTAATTTTCACTTAAGCAAGAGTTGTTATGTTAAATGTGTCTTTTAAGTTGTTCAAGTTTTCACTTAGTAGTTGTTACAGTTCATGTTTGTGAAGGAGGATCCCATACTCCAATGGCTCTGTACGAGATCTCTTTGCTACGTACATGGTTAAGAAAATAGAAATATGATATCAAATTGAATTTACTTGTTGTAAATGAAGTTTTAGTTGTAGGTCCTTCATTTGCAGCAATTCAATCCTAATAGCACGTTGTCAATTTTCTGAAAATATTTTAAGAGTTCAAATAATTTACAAATTGAATGCATCGATATTATCAAGAGATAATTTAAGGTTTTTGAAAATGAACCGTGTTATCGTCTAATCAAACCTTCTCCAAGGTTGTGAAATCAATGGTATTGTGATAATACAAGGCCGCCTTGAGGCAATACAGAACTAGGCCTGAATTCAGAGGGATGATTAATGAATCAAGGGAGTAGTTGGTCAATAATGATGGTGAAAACCACCTAGGTGAAAGCATGAAAGATGGGTTACACTTTTAGGCCAAATGTGGCAATGAAATTTCAATTTTGTCCTCTTTTATCAAATTAAAGCCCTCAAAATTAATATAAACATTGTGAATTTTGATTCGAAGTAAAAAGACAAATTGTGAAATTTCAATTGTGTCCTCTTTTACCAAATTAAAACCCTCAAAATTAATATAAACATTGTGAATTTTGATTCGAATTAAAAAGACAAATTGTGGAGAATTGTATTGTTGTCCTAATGATATTTTTTGCAAAAAAAATTAGTATCGTATAATATGTCAATTTTACATTAAATACAATGTTTGTCTTTGAAAATTTCCACACATATTAAGTGGTATGCATGTGTCAACGTAGCATAACTTAGTCTAAAATGTGTAATTTTAAAAATATATATATGAGCATGATCTACATGGAGAGAGATAACTTTTTCATATTAAAAAAGTATTTTTTTATGAAAAAATATTTTTTATTATTTTTCGAAGTTGGCAAAGTAATATTTCAATTGTATTTTGCAAACACGTGTTCACTTAAGGTTTTTTTCAACTATTTAAATAAATTGAAAAACAAAAATTACCATATTCGTAATTGAATATAGTGATATTTTTTTAAATTTGTTCGTTGTGTATATTTTACGATATCGATTTTTCATTCAACATCTTTAAAACAGTTCAAAGCAATTTCAAGCATTATGTTTAAAATAAATTAGATGAAAAACATCATATGAATTCTAAAATGTCAAACTCATATGTCATTAGATATAATATTCCTTCATGAATCCAACGTGATCAACTCTGCCACATGAGGACAAATTTAGCCCTAAGTTCGCTAGTGTACAAAATGGAGTTGCAGGAAATTTTGCAGAAGGAGTGTTGAAATTGATGATTTTAGGACTTAAGAGGCTTGATCGAGCACTTAAAGTGCTCGATCGACTGCCTAAATTTGAAATTTAAATAGCTCGATTGAGGGTTTTTTAAACCCTCGATTGAACCATTTACGTGGCTAACGAGAGCTTGATCGAGCCTTTATAAAAAAAATGAGTAATCCAAAATTAAACTTTTACCTTATTTTAAAATTCCAAATCTTATTAGAATTTTTGTTATAATTTCATGTAAAACCTTATTAAATTTGATATTGATATTAAAATAATATTATTTTTATTAATAATTAAATGATGAAATGATATTAATATAGAAAAAAACAATATTAATATATTTTAATGTTAATATTAAATTTATTAATTTTAGATTAATATAATATTATTAACTTTATTATATTATAGAATTTCTTATATTATAATATATACTAGCACAACCACATTAATAAATGTGGTTTATATACACCATAGGCATAAAAAAAAGAGTCATTAACACAAAAAGAGTCATACAAGTTGACTCAATACATACATACATACATACATACATACATACATACATACATACATACATATATATATATATATATATATATATATATATATATATATATATATGTTAATTTTATTTACCCTACTTTTTTTTTGTAAATCTAACATCATAAAATATATAATATTTTTAAAATCTTGAAGTAATCATAACCTAAATATACTTTAAAAAATTAAACCTAAACAATTTCAATTGGAAGACATGAAGCCCTCTATGTATTTTTGAAGGAGGTAATTGGAGAATTAATATTTTGGAAATATTTAGATAATATTTCCATGGAAAATTATCATTTTCCCACCAGGTGAATATGCAACACGCATTTTAAATATGTATTATATATAAATAATAATATTAATATTAATATTAATAAATAAATAAATAATAAAAAATTAAAAATTTGTACGACATCCAAAAAAAACAACATAATATTTTAATTGTCAAAATATTTTGAAAATTTTGAAATATAGAGTGAGAGAATGGGAGAGAAGGGTAATAGAGAGAGGGAGACACAAATATGGATAGAGGGAGAGGATGATAGATTCTCTAAGAAAGAGAGGGAGCTCGAGAGATGGAATTTGAGGAAAAGATATGGAAGGAAGAAGTTCAATGCGTATAGAGAGAGAGAGAGAGAGAGAGAGAGAGAGAGAGAGAGAGTATGCTTGAAGGTGAGATATAAATACAAATAAGGAATATATATGGATAGAAGGGGGAGAGATAATGAGAGAGGGAGGGATATAGTCAACAAATTTGCAATATGAAGCTTTAGAGAAAGAGAGTGAGTGAGTGAGTGAGTGACATGGGGGAGAGACAGAGGAAGGTGGGAGAGAAAGGGAGAGAGAGATAGATGGAGTTGGAGGGGGCAAGAGAGGGAGTGGCAAGGCAGATGGAAATATAGAGAGGTAGTGATAATGGAGATGGAGAGAGAGGGAGAGATTAGAGTAGGAGGGAAGAGAGATAAAATGGGAGACAAAGGGAGAGAAGGGGAAGAGAGATAGAAGGGGAGACAAAGGGAGAGAAGGGGAAGAAAGAGGTAGACGGAGAGGGAGATCAATGTATATGTTTCTGGGGTGATATAGAGAAATGAAGAAGGAGAGACAGAGGGAGATACAGATATATATGAATGGGTGAGAGAAAGAAGAAGAGAAATTCCCATCATATTTGAGTTTTTAAAAATTAAATAAAACTTAAATTTCCATCATAAGGAATTGATTGAAATACTTGGATAACTACTTGTAAATTTAGGGAAGTTGATACTGTTATATAAAATTATAGAAATGTTGTCATATATTTTTGTTTGAACTTTCTATTAAATTTCAATATGATTGACTTATATCATGTTATGACTAACATCTTGTATATAATATCAAAATAAATAATGTTGAATAAAACCTATTTTTTGTTTACATGACATCTTTTAATATTAAAATTGAATAAAAAAAACTTCAATCATATTTTTGTTTTGTAATTGAACCTTGAGACAAGAAATTGATTGAAATTTTTAAAACAATTGTCCATGCAATGGTATATTGGTGGGTCAAAAAAATTTATGTTATGTAACCAACTCACAAAATAGAAGAAAAGATAGATTAACAACTTAAAAATTATCCTCTTTGAGGAGGAAACCTCCTTTACATTACATAAATGAACAATTCTTGGATGATTCAAATGACAAAACCTCCTTTCTATATATAGGAATCTAAGGGGTCACAATATAATCAGAGTCGGCATAACAACGATAATGTAAGGGAACAACATTAACAATAATGAGCTTTTATGGGGCACAATAATAATAATATGGGGACTACATGGGCACAACAATAAAAATAATGGGCCTATACTAGAAATAACAATAAGGAGATACAGTAGTATTATAGGGACCTAACGTGCCCCTCTCCTTTAAAAGAGCTTCTTTGAGTAGTTCTAGATGCTTCTATATAAAATTTTCATCCTCCCATGTTGTATCTTTAGCAAGTAAGTTCTTCCACTTGATGAGATACTCTGAAATTGATCAATTTCGTAGTTTTCAAGTTATTGTTTCCGTGATTGATTCAGGTTCCAATATGATTTTTCCTTCCTCAATTTCAGGCAATATTGTTTGAACTAGAAGCTTGTCACCTATAACCTTGTTTAAGCATGAAACATGGAAAACTAGGTGCACTCGGGAAGATGCAGAAGCACCAATTGGTATGCCATAGTACCAATATTTTGCAACACCTTTTAAGGACCACAGTATTTTGGTGATAATTTATTATCCTTCTTAGCTTGCTTGAGGGACATTTGTGTGTATGATTGTAGCTGTAAAAATACTCAGTGGCCTATATCAAAACTTCTTTCATTGTTATGCTGATCTACATGTTGTTTCATTCGATTATGCACCAAAGTGAGGTTATCCTTTAAGAGTCGGAGAACTTATTATTGATGCTCAACGTGATATTCCACTAGTTTAACCTTATAATTTTCTCTTAAAGGTGATGTGATGGAAGGTGGATGATATCCATAAAGTGTCATAAATGGGGTCATTTTTTCTAAAATATGGAAGTGTTATACCACCATTCAACCAAAGGAACCACTTGACCTGTTGTGTTTGTTTATCATATACAAAGTAACGAAGATATCCTTCCAAAAATTTATTTACTATCTAAGTTTTCCCATTAGATTGAGGATGATAATATGAGCTATGAGCTAATTTAGTACTGAGACATGAAAATAATTCCATCCAAATATTTCCAGTAAAACTTGGATCTTTGTTGCTTACAATAATATTTGGGTTTCCATGTAGCTTTTTAATTGTATCCATAAATGTAGTAGAAACAGTGTTAGCTTTAAATGGATGGGATAATCTACAAAAGTGTGCATACTTGATAAGTCTATCAAATATCACCATGATGACACTCTTTCCTTCGAACTTAGGTAAAATTGTGATAAAATCCATTGAAACCTCCTCCCAACGTTGACTTGGAATGGATCAAGGTTGTAAAAAACCCGAGGTATTAATTGTCTCAACTTTATTTTGTTGAAAAACCAAACATTCTGCCACAAACTTTTGAATATCATATTCAAGGCCATTCCAAAAAAAATCCTTCTTGACCCTGTGGTAATTTTTTTTAAATCATGAGTGCCCTCCTAAGGGAGAGGTGTGCAATTCCAAAAGAATATTTTGTATCATAATAAATCATTTACAAATATATAAGCGATATTTGTATCATAATAAATCATTTTTCCATCTAAATGAATCAAATGTACCGGGATCATGCTGCAACTTTTGAATGAGTGTCCACACTTCTTCATCATTCTTCCATTCATCCCTTGCTACGGTTATCCAATCTAGTTGGATAATAGAAATGGCACAAAGAAATTCTTCCACATCCTCATCCTTTCTTGAGAGCGCATCTACAACAACATTTTTCTTCCCTTTTTTGTAGACAATTTAAAATTCATAACCCAACATATTTGTGACCCATTTTCGTTGCTCTTCTGAAGATAATATTTGTTCCAAAAAGTGTTTAAGACTATCATGATTTATTTTTACCTTGAAGTGTCTTCCCAATAGGTAAGGTAGCCATTTCTTTAGCGCTTGTAGTATTGCCAACATTTCCTTCTCATAAATAGGTTTGTGTAAATACTTTCCTTTGATTGGGTGACTTTAAAAAGAAATGTGTCTTCCTTCTTGCATTAAAACGACACCAATTCCATTTTCTGAGGCATCACATTCCACAATAAAGGTTTTTGTGAAGTTTGGCATAGCTAAGAATCATGCTTGGCACATTGCTTCTTTAAGATGTTCAAATGCCTTAGTTTCTTCTGGAGTCCAAGAAAATGCATCTTTCTTTAGTAATGTTTTTAGATGTGCTCCTATTCTCACATAATTCCAAACAAACTTGCAATAACACGCTTTCATCCCGAAAAATCCTCACATATGTTTTATGTTTGTAGGTATTTTCCATTCCTTAATAGATTTAATTTTGTTAGAGTCTACCTTAACACCCTCATGAGATAAAATATGACATAGATATTCCACCTCTTGATCTCCAAAGAAAATTTTTGAGGTCTTTTCATATAATTTTTTCTCCTCCAATAGTTTGAGCACCGTGTCAACATGTTGACCATTAGCCTTCCAAGACTTGTTGTGGATTAGTATATCATCAAAAAATACTAACACAAATTTTCTAAGGAAGTGTCTGAAAATGGAATTCATAAAACCTTGAAATGTAGAAGGTGCATTGGTAAGGCCAAAAGGCATGACCAAAAAATCATAATGACCCTCATGAGTTCTAAATGTTGTTTTCGGAATGTCTTCAATATTCATTCTAATTTGATGATATCCTGAATGAAGATCCAACTTGGTGAAGTAAATTGCTCCATGTAACTCATCCAATCATTCATCAATGATAGGAATGGGAAATTTATCTTTAATAGTGAGCTTGTTTATCTCTCTATAATTTGGACACATGCACCATGATCCATCCTTCTTGTGCACCAAGACTACTAGAGTGGAGAAAGAGCTTGTATTAGGTTTAATTATACTGGCATCTAGCATTTCTGCAACCATATGTTCAATTTCACTCTTTTGGGCATACATATGTTTTTAAGCCCTGATGTTTGGAGGAACACTTCCTAGAATAAAATGAATAGCATGATCATGATCAAGAATAGGTGGGAGGCCTTTGAGAGTCTCAAATACCTTTGAATGATTTTCCAATACTTTCTGGAGATATGGAGAAATAGATGAGTTCGATGTTTGAACATCTAGTGAGCATAATTATGAAATTATGCCCCGTTTCTATTTATTTAGAAGCTTTGTCATGAAATTAGATCTGATTATCTTTCATGGTTTCCTTACGATACCCCTTAATTCAACTTCATTTTCTTCCTTAAAAAAAATCAAGAAAATTTCTTGAAAATTAAAATTTATCGTACCCAAATATTGTAACCATTGGACTCTAATAAACATCAACACCACCCATTGAAATGGAAAGCATTAGACTATTCAAAACATAATCCCCCATGGTTAGCTTGATATTATGGCACTTTCCAGAGAAATTTATATTTTCTCCTTTTGCAACCATCACTTGACACTATGGTGCTAGATATATGAAGCAATTCAATTCCTTGGCTGTCTTACAATGAATAAAATTATGGGTACTACCCGAATCAATTAACATTATTACATTATTCTTCTTGATATGTCCTTCTATCTTCAAAGTTTGAGGAGTGGTAATTTTTTCCAATGCATTACAAGATATGGTTGGATTCATTTCTTCTTTCTATAGGGTTGGTTCTTGGTGTATATCCTCTTATTTTGAAGTTTCTTGTTCCTTTTCTTCCTCCTCTTCACAATCTATGTAAAATAATTTATTCTCGGAACACTTATGACCTTTAGTGTATTTTCTATCACAACTTTAAAAAATCACTTTTGTTATTTTTTCTTCCAACTGTTATGGTGTCAACCTAGTAGGTTGTGGAAGGATAAGAGTATCAACACTTCCATCTTTATAGTTGTGAGTGGTATGCTTCCTTTTCACCATTATTTTTCTTTCGATTTTTCTTGCCAACCTTAATGCCTTATCCAATGAATCAGGTTCCCAAAGGTGAACCTCATGCTGTATTTTATCCTTTAAAGTCCCTATGAGGACATAAATCATATGTTCCTTTGGAACATCATCTACCATTATATTCAATTTTTGGAAGTCCTCAATGTGCTCTGTCATTGAACCCTTTTTTTTTATATATTTATCAATTGGCTGAAGAAGGTGTTTCTCCGTATATCCTCATAATGTGATATCATTGCCTCCATAAAAGTTTACCAAGTGACAAGTGGTTTACAAGAACAAATCCATCAATACCATACAAACTGATTGGGTTCTAAATATAAAGTTTCAATGTGTATCTTTTATGTGTGTTGCACATTATGGAGATCAAAGTATTTTTCCATTTGTAATATCCATGTTACCGGATCCTTGCCATCAAACTTACTCATATCGATATTTGGAATATGGTGGGTATTCAATCCAACTTTAGAGGTTATTAAATCATGATTAACATTTTTTTCTCTCATCATGAGTTTCATCTAATACATTTTTTCCATTAGGAAACATTTCTTGTAGCAACTTTGTGAGACCTTCCTTCAAACCTTCCATGTCTACTTTTATACCATCCTTTAAACATTCCATGTAATATTTTAATTCATCCTTAATTTCATCCATATTAGCTTCACTACCATATATCTTATCTTCCATTTCACTTTTTTTACTCTTTTTGAGAGTGAAATTTGTTGCACTTGGTCTCGTAATTTTGATATATAATGTTGCAACTCTTCCTCTTCATTTGTCATAGTAGAAATTTATGAGGTATTAATGGGTGTGTAGTTATTTTTATGAGGTATTTAGAACCTAATGCTAATATCTATGCTTCAATATTCCCTTTGAATCACTTCAAACTGATTTTTCAAACAAAAGTTATGCAATTTTAAAAAAATACACACTTTTTTCTTGTTTTTGAGGATAACTCGATATTGAACCTGATGTATTTATGTGATTTTGGATCCTCGATATTTTAACTTCAGTTCTATAGTATCACTATGAGTCTTCTTTCCAATGTTATAGGCCAGGCCTAATTTGGATTCTTCAAGTTAAATTTATTCCTAATCTCCCACAATGACCTAAGTATGGACTGGTTCAGTAGAGCTAAATTTTGCGGAATTCCATGTGTCCCTGTTTCAGCGTTCGGCCCTGAAATTTATACACAATAAACTAAATTTTATTCTATTTCTAACACCTCTTATTAAATTCCAATCCGATGCTAGAAGAGAAAGTTATGACGATTTTCCCTCGAACACTTGTTTGAGACTGAATTCTAGATCTTGCAAAATCCCTAACTTCCTCGGATCATATCTCCAAAAATATAGCAAACTAATATCTGAAATTTTTACATGACGTTAAACACGATTTTGACTCCACATGATAAAATTTATGCTTCTGAAGCCTCGTATAAAAAAAAACGTTATATCGAAAATTCCAAGATGACCTATTTGAAGAAGCAAAACCCTATAATCCAAAGCTCTGATACCAAATTTTATGCAACCAGCTCACAAAATAGAAGAAAAGATAGATCAACGAATTAAAATTATCCTCTTCAAGGGGGAAACCTCTTTTACATAACATAAATGAACAATGCTTGGATGATTCAAATGACAAAACCTCATTTCTATATATAGGAGTCTAAGGGGTCATAATATAATCAGAGTCGACATAACAATAATAATGTAAGGGCGCAACATTAGCAATAGTGGGCTTCTATGGGGCACAATAAGAACAATATGGTGACTACATGGGCATAACAATAACAATAAGGGGGCTACACTAACAATAACAATAAGGAGCTACACTATTATTATAGAGACCTAACAATTTCATATATAAGACACTTTTTATAAGCTAATATGAAGTCTGATTAGAATTATTTCCATGTGAAATATTAAATTGATACATGATATATTTTAGTTTAGTTTAAGTATTAATTTGACTTTCATCATAACTTTTAAGATTGTACTTATTTTCTTAGTCTATGAAACTAGAAATAAAAATTAAACATATATTTTACTAATAAAAGTTATAATATATATAAAAATTATTAAATTAGCAAAATAATTTTGAACAGATCCATTTAAACTTCAAAAATTAATGAGAATCCTTAAACAAGATTAATGCAAATCCATAAAATGAAATAGTGAATACATGTATCAATAAACTATCCATATGAAAATATATAAAAATTACAAATATCACATGAACATCCATAAAATGAAATAATAAGGAATCCATTAAATAAAATAATGTCCTTGATGCACATCCATAAACTATCCATGTATTAAATATACAAAGTCTGTATCACACATGTGAATATTCCCTATGAAATGTGTCTGAAAAATATACTAAATATGACACTCTAAGTACCACCGGAACTCCTATGTTAGTTCTACCGCACAAGGTAAGTGTCCATAAGCTGGCACTACAATATAACAAATTCAAATTCAAACCAATTAGATCATTATTTGTACAAAATAAATAATATGGAAATAAATTATATTGAAGCACATTTTTAATTACATATATATGCATGAATCTACTAACCTCAGTTGATTCGAGATGCAAGTCTGATAGGATTGGGGTCTGATCATGAATCTGGGTTTGGTGCTCCCCTACCTATGGCTCGATGATTGGGTACTGCATCGATGGACCCACATCATCATTTTCTATAAACCCAACATGCCACTCATGTCTTCACATAACCATGGCATCAACGACACTCTGCATATGGGCATGTGCACACAATGGAAAGGAAAAATTATATTTAGTCTACAAATTAATTAACATATTTATGTAACTTAAAAATATATATATATTGAAATCTTAGGAATAAATAAGTTTACCTCAACTTTTGGTCCATGTGGTTGTACGTACTGACCCTCTTCCACATTAGTGGACATATAATGTGGAGGTGGAAGTGGAGGAGAACCCATGGAAATGTTCTTTGGTCGAGGACGCTCTAGTTCATCAACTTCCCCCTTGGATGACCTCGTAATCTCATCCATGTAGTTGGGACGTGTCTACATGTTATCATGAACTTATAAATATAAACTATGTAATCTAATATGAACTAGAAATTTTAATATAAATAATTATGCATAATTTGACAATAAGATTCAAAAGTTTCTTATATATATGTACCTAGTTTGTGTCATGCGGGCCATGCACCCTCTAAGTCTCACAAATGGAATCACGATACATACATGTATATGTAAAAATCTTATCAAAGGGTAAACTCGTGATAAATTTATCATCATATAAGGGCAGTGGTGGGTCACAAGGCAGGGGTGGTGGTCTCATAATCTCTCCATGAAATGCAACATGCGCACTAGCCAATGACACTCGCATGTCGTTTGCAATAGTATCTCATGTCTCACCATCGAGTTGCGACAACTCTTCTAGCTCTCCAAGTAATACCAAGCTCTGAGATGGTAGTGGAAATAATATCGGAGGTGGTGGTACATTCCCAGGGTCCCTGCGATGCCCCTCGTGCCCATAGGTATGTCCCATGTCGGTACGATAAAAATGAGATTTGATAATCAATGTAATTCGACCTCATATGTAACACAAAATATGCATATAAATGCTTAACAAAATAAATTGTGACATGGTCATGGTTGGGGAACTTGCCCCAAACTCTAATGAATCTATCATACATGAAAGGGCCTACATGAACATTACTAAAATATTCCAGTGGGATTGGACCTATATTTCTACCAGGGTGATCAGGAGGGATGTCGAACAACTCCCTACGAACATCAATGTCCTTGGTGGCCTCTTTCACCACCTCCCAATAATATGGGCCTCTAACCTCATGCCTCCTAACCTTATGTATGAATTGTAATATGTGGCTATGTGGGTCCAACCTCTAGTATGTATCGGTCAATCCAGTCATGTTATCCAGCATAAAATACAATGCAAGGCGAGTTTGTGAACTGGTAGGGATATTCTTTATCTCAGTTGTGATATGTGTATGATAGATCGTAACATCCTCTAATGTGATCTCACTTGTAGCATCATCCCACAGAGTGATTGATGTTGCACTCTTATCCTCAACTTTGGCTTGTCGAGGACTTGTAAATCATAAACATAATTTAACATATATATAATTAAAAAACTAGAAGCATAATAGCATATACATTAAATTCAAAGACATCAATCGAAGAAAATTTAAAAATTAAAGACAATTTCAAGACAAACACATAAAGTTTAAAGAGGGTTTAAAAATGCAGGAGGTGTACCTGACATGGGCAAAGAAGGTCCACTCGATGTATCATGGTCATCAACGGAGTTAGAAAATTGCCTGTGACACCCTGAATGGCATCGGAGGCAGAATATACAATGGGAACATGAACTCTTGGTAGGCTACGTTATCTATCACAAGCCCGACAATGTATAACAAAACATATCGCACTACGATGGCCTACAATTGAGGCATGTATATGGGATGCCTCAACATATTACATATAATACATATAAACTAATCCAAGAAAAAATTGTTGACAAAAAAACCATTTCTAAACTCAAGTAGAATAATATAGCCTGAAGTCCTAAACTTTAAAGTCCATTTTTTGATAATTTATCAACCAAAGTACATTGAGTTCCGTGTAAACCCAATCGAAAGAAGTGATCAAATCTACCCTCACACTTTTTTTTGTTTCTAAATGGAACAAAAAAAGTTCATTATTAAGGTTAAATACTCCAGAAGACTTGGAATATGTAGATCTCCATTGAGAATACAAGAATATATATTAAAAATATGAATGAGAATGATCCAAATGAGAGTGATGGGCTTTCTTATATACCCTAGGCAGGTGCCTCTTCATGGAAGGTAATTTCCCATTTAGACATGTCTCTTCAACACTAATTACTAATTAACTAATCATTATTACAATTATCATAATTATTTATATTTAATATATTTTACTCATAACATTGCCTTCCCCTTCAAAAAGCTTTGTCCTCAAAGCTTAGTGATGAAAAGGCTTGATCTATTTTTATATTTCAAATGTTTTCTCGTCTTGGAACTGTCATTTTTATTGATACAAGATGATATGATCCTATAAGTGATAAAAAAAAATGTCACACTGAGAAGGGATCAGACCATACTAAATTAATCATTTGTGGAATCTTTTGATTATTAGAATCTATGATTAATTGTTATCACTAGACTGTATTGAGCTTACTTCAATATTCTTCGGAACATCAGATTATTGTTTATGTTCTGAATGGTACAAATACATATCTTGATTGAGTTGTCCACTCTCGTGATTCGGATGTCGATAGGGAATTATTTTGGTTTGACTTTCCCTTATTAGGTGTGTGGAAATTTCTTGATTTTCTTCAAGTACTGAAGTTGTTGAGTTGGTTACTGAATCATCACTTGGAATTTCCATCATTTGATTCAACTGCAAACTTTAAGCACTTGCTCACTTCAGTTGGATTTCGATTTGTTATAATTGTGAGATTCGTGGGATCTGTGTTTATTCCCTTTTCTCTGTCTTTGATTTTTACATCTAAATACTTTGATACTTCTTTCTGAGATTAATTCTTCTAACTTGTTTTTTAGTGATTCCTTATCATCCTTAAGTTTCTTAATTTGAGTGAGTAGACTTTGATGATGATTTCTCAGACATAAGAGTTCTTTGGTTTCTCATTCATCAACCTCGTTTTCAATGTTTTGACTTGTAAGCTTCTCACCTTTTAGATCTATGATTTGTTCTAATAACCTTTGATTCAAGTCTTTTAAACGCAAATTTGTTTCTTCCTTCTCTGATAGAATATCTTCAAATTTCTTCTTGACACATTCCTTTACTTCTTCTAATTTTTTCCTTCTTTCCTTGGACTTCTTTACCTTCGCAAGTAATTTTTGGCTATGGTCCCTTACTTGCAAAATTTTCTCATCTTTTTATGTTAATTTTTGTTCCAGTTTTGCAAGTTTTTCCTCTCATTTTGTCATTTGCATAAGTAAATCATCTTGACATTCCTCCTCATTAAATAAATTTCCACATGTTGGATAATATAATTCACAGTTTTTATGAATCCAAAGATATTCAATGTATGTTATACAATACATTTCTTTGTTACTTTGTATTTTAATTCATTTCTTTATAATTTGTACTTTGGTGAAAATTAATTTAATAATGTTTCACTTTACTTCTCTCTTCTTCTTTTTTTAATTAATATTCCTCTCTTTTTCTATTATATATTTATAATTGCTCCTTTTGAAACTTATTATTCGTTCAAACACCCCTTTTTTAATTAAATTAATATTCCATTAGTAAAATTTTAAAAAATTGACTTTAAATGAAAACTTCCTTTTAATAACCTCTTCCAAAACTTTAATAATATAATTGTACTCTTCAATTATTTCTTTTCTTTTCTTTTCATTTCTTTTATAAGTTTTTTTTTTCTATATATATTTATAATTTTTTTTCTCTTTTTGAAAAGTTACAACCCTAGTGAAACGTGTCTATTCACCTCTTTGGAGTATAATATAAAATATATGTCCACTTATGTGCCTTTGACTTTGTTAATTTTCTCCATGTAAAATATAAAACTTACCATTCACATAAAGAGATTTTGTACTTATTTTTTTCTTCTTTTACCTTGAAAATACCATGGGCAATTACCATGGGTTGCTAAAACCACGACCTTGTAAACCATTTAGTGAAGAAAGATAATCCTATCTACTCTTCCTTCTCTTAAGTATAGTTTTAAAGGTATTTGGAAAGATTCTCTTTTGACTTTATCATGCACTTTTTATCAATTATATATATGATTTTTTTCTAATATCACTTCAACTATATCCCTTTTTAACTTTAGAATACTAAAATTTTAATCTAATGCCTTTATTTATTTATAGGTTGACTTCTTTATAATTATAGTCATTATTTATTATACCATTTTTTTTTATTATACCATTTATAGCGGAGCACTTGATCTGACAAAGATTTGATGGCCAAATGTCGGGATCATCCAATGTGGCTCTAATACCAAATGAAACGAATAAAGTTTGTTCTTCAAGTTAAATACTCCAAAAGACTTGGAATATGGAGATGTCCATTGAGAATACAAGAATATATATTAAAATTATGAATGAGAATTATTCAAATAAGAGTGAGGGGTCAACTTATATACCCTAGGTAGGTGCCTCTTCATGGAAAGGTGTGTCCCATTTGGACATATCTCTTCAACACTAATTACTAATTAACTAGTCGTTATTACAATTATAATCATAATTTATATTTGATATATTTTATTCATAACACTAAATAATGCATTTTATTTATAAAGCATAAAAAAATTTGAAATAAACATACTTACAAAACTAATAAAATTTCATGTCAACCAAATACTACAATAGAATTTACGTTCTTAATTTTTGAATTGGACACATGAAATGTACTAAGTGCGAGTACATGAAGACAATGTTTCGTGTACAACACACTACATAATGAAACAAAATGGTAATTGCTACATAATGAAACAATATGGTATAAATTAGAAACTTGAGTCTAAACATACTTACAAAACTAATAAAATTTCATGTCAACCAAATACTACAATAGAATTTACGTTCTTAATGTTTGAATTTGACATATGAAATGTACTAGATGCAAGTACATGAACACAATGTTTCGTGTACAACACACTACATAATGAAACAATATGGTAATTGCTTTTATTTACTAGTGCATTTGAATTTGACACATGACATGTACTAGGTGCAAGTACATGAAGACAATGTTTCCTGTAAAACACACTACATAATGAAACAATATGGTATAAATTAGAAACTTGAGTCTAATTGCTTTTATTTACTAGACCAAATGCACTTTTCATGATGGATTTAATGTATATATCAATGATACATTGTTGAAAAATGAACTTATATATATATATATATATATATATATATATATATATAGATATAGATATAGATATAGATATAGATATAGATATAGATATAGATATATAATTTTATGTTATGTTTTAAATGTTAAATATAGAAAATTTTATGTAATGTTATAAACAATATATGTGTGTGTGAGAGAGAGAGATATGTTGTAACATTATAATTTAGTTAAATATATATAGTTATATTTAAATAATTATATAGTTACATAGTTATGAAATAGTTATAATTATGTTGTATACCATGTTATATATGTGTGTTATTATATATGTGTGTTATATTAAATATTTTTATGTTATACATGTTAAATAATTATAGAGTTTTGTGTTATAACTCTATGTTATAAACTAAATACTTATAGAACTATGTTATGTTATGTTATGTTATATATATATATATATATATATATATATATATATATATATATATATATATATATATATATATATATATATATAATTTTATGTTATGTTAAATAGTTGTAAAACTATATTCTATTATATATTTTATGTATATAACTATAATATATATAGCTATGTGATATTATAGTTAAATATAGTTACATGTTGTGTTATGTAAAATGTTATAACATAATATGTAACTATATTTAACTATAATATCACATAGCTATATGTATTATAGTTATATACATAAAATATATAATAGAACATAGTTTTACAACTATTTAACATAACATAAAATTATATATATATATATAATTTTAAAGATCAATATTCTAATTTTAAAATAGTTAGAATCGTAAAAATTTCTTATTTTATACATAGAAGTTCATTATGAGCAACCATATTCATCATGTCAATGTCAAGCTCCTAATTTACTAATTTATTGATTATAATTTTATTGTTTATTTTTGGTCAAATTTGCTATAAATTTAAAATGCATTTTAAATAGAAAAAAAAAAACTGAAAATGTATTTCACAAAATTCCTAAAGAAAAAAATTTAAACCTAGAATAATTAGAAAAAAAAGTTTTAATTACCATTCAAAATCAGAAAATATACATTTAATACACAAAACAATGCAAGAAATAAATAAATTTAAAACCTATAGTTTTTTTGTGGTTTCAAAGTTTTTTTCTAGGCTGTTTCGAAGAGTTTTTTTATGGTTTTCTAGGTTGCTTTTGTGTTTTTCTAAGTTGTTTTGAAGAGTTTTTTATGGTTTTCTTAATTTTTTTTGTGATTTTATAAGAATTTTTCAAGATTTTTTTGTGGTTTTCGTAGTTTTTGTATGGTTATTTTTATTATTATTATTAATTGGTTTTCATCGTTTTTGTACAAGGTTTTTTTTAAAATTAATTTGTTAAACATTTTGTAAAAAAAACACAAGAAATACAAAGGATAGGGTACCTACCTTCATTTGAGCCTATGCGATCTTGGCGGGGTGGTTGGCGAATTGATTTGAACGGTCTGTGAAAATGGCACGCGTAGACAGTGGGAGCGGAATATATAAAGAAAAAGGGGCTTTAACGATCCTTAAAGCTCGATCGTGTGTTATAACTCAATTAAGGGTTAGATTTTAAGCCATGATAGAGGTACCTTTTTAGTGCCCAATGAGCTCAATCGAGCTCTTAAAAAAGGCTCAATTGAGCTCTTAAAAAAGGCTCAATATAGCACTTAAATGGTTTGATCGAGCCATTGATTTTTCCACCCAGTCGCCCTCTTTTGCCAAAAAGTGTAACCCAACTTCATGCTTTCACCCACCCGTTAGTGACATCATTGCAATTCGTTACCACGAAACCCTCGATGTAATCAAACAACTTTTCATCCACCTCACCTGCATTATTGTTTCTCACTTAGGAGGAGATGTTAGATTTCATGTTTGTTTGAAATGTTCAAGTTTTCACTTAATAAATATTTATGACACTTATGTCCAAATGATTGCACCTTGTTGCCAATTTTCCTAGCTACCCTAAAATTCATGATACAATCCAATGGGAAACCACACTCTGATTTCAACAAGGAGAACACAAACTCCAAATTCAACCTCGGAGGCCTAGTATGTTTGGATTGATACAAAGTAAGATATGCATACATTGTAAGAAATGCATAAATTGGCAATACATCAAAATTTCTTTGATATATCATGCTTATTGATGTTGCTAGTAACTTATCAAATAGTGGCATAACTAGGGTAGTTTCTTATCCAACATGTTATCTAAGTCTAATGCATGACTCAAATTACTTATTTGATAGAAAATTGTATATAAAAGTTCAAAATCATATAGATGTCTTATGTGGCACTTAGCATAAGAAAACAAGTATCTTTGAAAGACTCTCCATGCCACATTTGCATCAGTTACTCCTCTAAACGTTTCATTTAAGAAATATTTCTTATGTTTAAACGTGACTTATAAGTTGTTATATTTTTCACTTAGGAGGAGTTGTTATCATTTATGTTTGTTTGAAATGTTCAAGTTTTCACTTCCTAAAGAGTTGTGACAGTAAAATGTTTCTTTTCATTTTTTGAGTCTTCACACTATTAAAATTGAGTAATTGAGTTGTTCAAGTCTTTCACTCTTATAAATTTCCATTTAAGAAAGGGTTAAAGGGTTGTTACGATTACTGTTTCCTTATATTTATGGAGTTTTCAAATTATAAAAAGTGAGTTGTTCAAAATTCCATTATTCCCTCATTTTTCATTTATTTAACAACTCAAAGAAAAATTTGTTGTTGTAACTCATTTGGTACGTAAAGGAAAAACACAAATCTGATTGCATTTTCATCTAGGATTTATCCATTTTAATAGACTATGAATGTATCTTCTACAATTTCTTTTAATTACAATGTCGCAAACAATATGGAATAAAATGACTTAGGATTTAATCCAAAATCCTCATGTAACAAGCAATAGAGAAATCCATCTAAAATCCACATCCTAATGTGGTTACAAGGAAAAAAATGTGACACCCCTATGCTTGATGGCCTCCAAAATCTTCATTTCCCAACCTTGTTGAGTTTCCTAGTTGAGCCAAGTACCTAATAATGGTTTATTAGTATGTGTTATATTGTTGACATATGATTGAGCCCAATTTTCCCCTTATAGCCATGGAGGAATTGATTACTCATAGCTCACACTTGTGCTACTAACTCTTGCATTAAGTTGAGTTGTTTGATAATCACACATAGGATTGACACCTACACTTGTAAGAATATAGAAAGTGGGAAAACCCCCATTTTTATAGTGAGGGGCTTAGATGTTTATGAGGTCTTGGAATAATGTTGTATTTTCTGCAATATGGTACAACTTGTTTGACATCATCCAAGTTTCATTGAATGTTCTTGCATCATTATCAACCCTATTTGTCATCCCTTATTCTTTTTAAAGCAATTGTTGAGCATTTCTTGATTCCTTTTCCTGCCTTGCTAATTGTTTTTTATGGTCCTTCTTTTGCCTTACTTTCTCTCTTCAAGCCTTTCCTCTGCTCAACGTTGTGCTACAATAATCCTTGTTGCATTCTTTTCCTTGGCTAAATCCTTCTTTTTTAATTTTAATTCATGAATTTCAATTTTCTTTTCTTCAAACTCAATTAATAGCTTTATATAATATTTTGAGGTGATTAACGATGAACTTCAACCCAAACAAATATTATTATTTTTTCATTTCCTTATTTTCATTAACACTCTCTCCACCAGTAGCTTTAGGAACCGAACAAGTAATTGCTCATTCTCTAACACTTGCATGTCCTTGCTTGAAACTTGCCTTCCAATATCTAGGACAACTGATTGAACTATATTGTTATCTTCAACTAAGTCCTCATTATGTATTGTATCTTCTTCCAGTGATATGTTGTCCACACAAAAATGAACAATTCCATTGTTTAATTATGATGGTTGTGAAGGCGTGTTCATGTTTTCTTCTTTGGTTCTTGAGAAATCATATTTGTTTATATTCATTGTGGCTTCGACCAGCCATGATGGCGAGAGTACCTGGCTTGGAAATATCAATTGGTTATTGATGCTTCCTAGTGCACTATCAACAATGTCATTTTCAGCCACATTTTCAACCACATTCTCATTGTTAGTTGCATGATCAATAGATGGTCATTAAGAATATCACATCCAAAAGTTTCATGTGCTTCATTTGGTATAAAAACCTCCATGTTACTGTCAATTAGTTAATGATTAGACTTTGTTTCACTTACATGTTCATGACATCATCACCATAGAAGTGCCCTTGAGAGAGGGAAATCAAATTATCAACTACAATTGCATCTTCATGTTCATCCACTTCTTCTAGTGCTTCTATTCATGCTTGGACGTTCCCTTCTTGACCATCCACATGAAATTCCTTGCTAAAACTAGTATCATAGATATGAGCATCATAATTCAGTGGCCAGGTTCCAATCCTCCTAAAGCTATTTGATGGTGTGGGAGCCCTTTTAAAGGCTTCTCTTAACATCTCAGCTAGCTCAAAACTTTTCAACTCAACTCGTAGATTATTTTTCATCCATGAAGATTTCTCTTATTTATTTTTGTGTATCTTGGAAGGTACTCCAAGCCCTAGTACTTAAGGGATGGAGGTCAAAGCTCCACAAATGGACTTGTGGGCTTGAGATCCAAGCTTGGTGGTTTTTCACCAATCAATGTTTGTCCCAAAACCATGATGTTTTTTCGACATGTGATGGATGACAATGAGATTTCTCGTTGATACGAATCTGACGCATCGAAAATCATCCAATTCCGAGTTTTCTTCGAGTAGTTATGAATTTTTGAAGGTTACTAATGGGTTTTCACTTAGTCAGCCTAAGGTGTTTTAGGCATATGACAGGTTGGCATCCCTTGTGTGACGTCCTAGGAGGGAGACCCTATTTTAGCTATAAAAGGAGGGTGAATTGGAATCATTTAGTCATCCATTTTTTGCAACACTATCTCTATAATAGAAGCTCGTTGAGGAGGATGAAGGACGTAGCAAGAGGCTAGGGCAACGAAGAATTGGAGGGATTGTTTTAGGGCCAAAACAAATCCAAAGTTGATGCGTTGAGAGGTCGAGGTTTCTGTAGCCCTCAAGGGTTGAACGCAGGTGTTCCAAGGTCATATGAACTTCTATGAAGAGGGTCGCAGCCATGTTTGTGAGAGCCATAGCCCAAGTAGGAGAAGTGAGGGTGTCTTGGAGGTCGAGCATTACTGGAAGTGGAGTCTAGGTCCCTTGGAGGGAGTCTGAGGCTGATGAAAATCATTTGAAGGTTGGAAGAAGGTTTTTTTGGTGGGTTGTAGGAGGGCCGCAACCAACTAAAGTAGGCCACAAGCCTAGCATCCCAAAAAAAACCTTAAGTTGGGTTGTTAAGGGTTGTCACATGCCTAGAACAACATCCCACAAAAAGGTATATCTCCCGGCCTAGACCACAACTAATAAAGGTTGTTTTGGTGGATGGTTGAGGAACTGTTTCAGTCTGAACAAGCCCCAACCAGTCACAACAAATAACAACAAGAACAATAAGCTTAGAGGGTAGCGTTTGCAGGAGTGTTGGGTAATTGTTTTGACCAGTATTGGATCATTTTAAGGAAACCTGTGGAAGTCAATGAGGAGGGGGAAGATCTGATAATTAGATTCCTTGCACTCGTGATAGTTTCCACAGTGATTGTGCATAAAAATTGGAGCAATATTTTGTCGTTCATTGGGTCAAAGTGTTAACTCTTTCATGGATTAGTCAATGGGCAACTTGAGGAGGCCTTAGGAGTTGGTTGGAGGTGCCCACGTGGAATGTTGGGAGGCCTACCAAGCATCCAAGGTGACAACAGGCACATTATATCGAAAGGAAAAGAGGACAGCAAAAAGGTATGTTGCAGATGGACCCATGTCTGATGATTTGATGGCATCCTAGGCAAGGACACATTGTGGTGCCTATATTTGTGCAATAGCTCCTCTATTGTAGGAAAAAGGGAAGATTGGTGAATTTTGTGGTTAGCCATGTGTAACGGTCTACCAGGTGTGGGGATGCCCTAACTAGGAGCATATGCTACAGCGTGGACTTAATCTCTTGTGGATTTTTGGAGGGCAATGTGAGAGAAGACCAAGTGTGGATGAGATTGGGCACTTATGGTCTGCTGGAGGAGGCGTGATATTGTCCCTGTTGGTGTCGAAGTGCATCACCTTTATGGACAAAGGTGACTACTAGCCTGGTATTTGTTGTTGAGCTCAAGGGTTTGATCAACCAGGGGCAGGATTCTAGAGCCCAAGACTTGTGTGTGGATCAGGAATTCTACAATAGATGATGGATAGTCCTCCTAACACATGTTCATTGTGGGAGATGGAAATCTTACATTGATAGGTGGAAGCCCTTCATGCCCTGTGTTGGTCTTCATTGTTGCAGCACAAGAACACAATAGTGGGTTGAATTCCTTGAGTAGTTGAGGATCAGCAGTGGGAATATTGAGAGTTGTTCACAAGTGGAGTTGTGAAAAACTCGACAGGAGTCTCAATTTGTTGTTCCCTTGATGGACAAAGGGGAAACTAGACAGCAGATTGGATAGTTAAGATTCAGTGGCCCGATGGACTTGGAACATTGATAGAGGTAGGTGTTGCAGATCGGGAGCCGAAGGACTGTGTAGGTATAGGATACGGCCGAGATGAGTTGTTAGAGCATGATGCATCCAGATGGTCAAAGTATCTTTTCTTGTACTAGTGGATGTATGAAGGCCATTATCCCTCATACGGAAGCCATAAATTATTTTATTATATGTTGTTAATATAATGAAGTTGGGTTGAATAAGTAAAAAAAATTCTATATTTCGTGCATTTGTGGTTTACTGTTGTTTATATTCCATTCTGTAAATAATTTAATGGTTGATATTCTTGGTTTGGTAGCATCAGTGATTTAAGACTCTAAACTAGACCCAAGATCGTGGAAATCCAACATGGTATCAGAGGTTGTCTGAGCTACTTTGGAGATAGTTGCACAGTGAAGCAACTGTGGGTGTCTAGATCATGGAGCATAGGATTCATCTGAAGACATGGAGATGTGGTTTTGACAAGTTACATGGCGAGATGGGCTAGGAGTTCTGGTGCATTAGTTGTACACCTAGTGAACAATAGTTTGTTGTAGGGAATATTGTTGATCATGGACTTCCATTGATTCTCCATGGATGGTTGGGATAGCTCAAGGGTTTCTTTGGCATGGACAAGATCAGGTTAATTGAGATGGCTTCATGTAATGGACTACTGATTGATAGGCTCGAGCCTTCATTAGGTTGTGGTGTTTCATATCCAATATTGGAAGGATTTGCACGAGTGGTATTTCATCCAGAAGGATAAGTACTTGCAGGACTGAGCCAATGGAGATGATGTAGCCTCAGAGGGAGCATCCCTATTGTTGAGATTGCAACAAGATGATGAGCTTAGTGGAATGGAGTCGCCTTCACTAAGTGGGCCCGCAAACTATTTTTGGCGCAAAGTCTATTTTTAGACTATGTCTATTTTTAGACATGTTGATCATATTCTATGAGTTGCGAGATGCTATTTGTGGATGGTTGGTCAAGTTGGAAAAATATATGGACTTCTATTTTTAGACATATTGGGCGGAATCTATTTTTAGATTGCCAGTCTAAAAATAGATATGTCGAATATTATTAGCTCTTAATAATATTTGGACTCTAAACATTATCTTATTCTCTTGGAGCACTTCAGTTAAGTGCACAGATGTGGCACAGGAGCTGACGGAAGGAATTACGCTATTCCTAAGGGTTAAGTGGAGCTATTGCATGGATACTTCAGTTAGAACTCATGTGACAGAGTTTGGTGGAGTTGATTGAGGAAGTTAGTGGAGTTGTATTCATTTTAACTAATCTAAACATAGTTGAGCTATTTGTATTCAGTTTAAATAATTGATACAATTAGTGAGAGTGGTGTGAATTAATTATTAATTAATTCACTAATTATAAACTCATTAATCAACTAAAGAATGCATTAGTTAACTTCAGTGCATGGACAGTTTCAGTGGAGACCAGTGCAGAAATATGTGAAAGAGCAGGTTAACTATCAGTTGTGACTATACAGTTGTTATTTTCAACACAGAGATAGGTGGAGGAGCCCATGAGGATTGCGCAGTACAAGCCAGGTGGTTTATGTTATTTAATGAGCCATCCTACAGCATTGATTATGCAATAGAGGCTGGCTATCAAGTGGAAAAAGATTGGAGCATGTGTTTTGCTAGATCTAGCTTGATAGTGTGTAGCAATTGAGGGTGTGCAAGAGAGCTTGTGAGGAGATTTTGTACTATGATTGTTACATGATCTCCATGACATATAATATACAGATAGTTGGGGTTTTTAGCTTTAAGCTTTCCCACTAAATATTGTGTTCATATGTGTGATTGTTTGTGGTTTTAATGTATGCATGCAATTGATTTTATTTCCGCATGTGATGATCAATGGTAGAAGAGATTCTGTATTATGCATGAAGCTAAAATAGTGTGTGATCAAGATAATCTCAGTGAATAATATATCAGTTATTCAAATTTCTACATGATATCAGAGCGATATTGATCATTGGAGCAATTGCAAAACATTGAAGTAGTTGAGTTTTGTGCTGGTGGAATTCGAATTTGCAGCAGTGTTTTCTTGGTGTCGAACTTGAGATGCCTTTAAACGGATTGTGATTGGAGTATGCCCTTGAGGGCAGCTTGAATTATATTGCATGGAAGGACAAGATGGAGGCGGTTCTGGATGACAATGGGTTGAAGGAGTTCATAGATGCAGAAATTCCAAAGCCTACTTCTAGTGATGTTGTCGTACTTGACGCATGGAAAAAGAAGACAGCAAAGTGTTAAAGGATTCTGTTGGAAGGTGTGAAGGATCACATAGTATCCAGCCTTCATGTTAAGGCTTCTCCATTCTTGATGTGGAAAGCTTTGAAATATTTATTCCAAAACAAGAGCGACCAGAGGAAGTTGGCACTCAAGGATAAACTCAGGAACTTAAAGATGGAGAAAGGTGACAGTATGCCCAAGTACCTCACGAAGTTCATCCAATGCAGGGATGAGCTGGGAAGTGTGGGGGTGACTGTTGATGATGAGGACTTGGTGAGCTTGGCTCTCCTTGGGCTTCCGAAGAGTTGGCATTCCTATCAGGACTCTGCCAATGGTCAGGAGAAATTGCCAGGATGGGAGCGACTTTGGTCGGATCTTGTGCAAGAGGATATAAGGCGAAGTACCAGGGACGGATCTTCATCAAAGAACTCTGATGAAGAGAATTGCGCTTTGGCTGCCAAAGAAAAGAATGGGAAGAGCAAGAAATCTTCTCAATCCGGTGCGAAAGGCAAGAAGCAGGACATGTCCAAGGTGAAGTGCTTTCACTGTCACCAACACGGACATTACACCACTAATTGTCCACAAAAGAAGAAAAATAAGCAGGCTGCTGGAACTACAGCTGGAGAGGCCTTAGCCTCGCAGTTTGAGTTGGATTTTTCACTGATCGCATTCTTGGTCTCAAGTATGACGGGATTAGTGTGGTCTCTTGACAGTGGTGCATCTTTTCACATGACAGGAGATCGAGATTTGTTTACTGATCTAGATGAGAAAGATCTTGGAGTGCACATCGAGATGGGAGATGATGGTAGATACAATGCGACCAGTATCGGTACCATTTCCTTTGAGAGGGAGTCTGGTAAACCCTTCATATTGAAGGAAGTGATGCATGTTCCATGATTGAAGAAGAATCTTATCTCTATGGCGATGTTAGAAGACAAGGGATATGATGTTGTCTTTAGCGAGGGAAAGGCTTTCCTGCGCAGTAAGGCAACTGGTGAGACCCAGAGGATAGGGGTTCGAGTTAAGAACCTTTATCAATTGCAGGTAGATGGTTGTGCAACAATGGAAGGAAAGGAAGAAGGAGTAGTGAGCTGGGATAATGGCGAATTGTGGCACCGGAGATTGGGCCACCTTCACCATGGAGCTTTGAAGATACTGCAGCAAATTTCTACTGGGCTTCCTAAAGGCACTCTTGCATAGTCAAATCAGTGCAAGGGGTGTACCTTGGGAAAATTTGTGAAAGCCACCTTTCACGAGAAGGATAGTCGTGCCACGACGATCCTTGAGAGAATTCACCTGCTGAGACGTGTGTGGACCTTTCTCGGTAGCTTTGTGTGGCAATTGACATGTGATATTTGTTGATGATTTTTCTCGTAAGTGCTGGATCTTCTTCATGCAGAAGAAGAGCGAGACATACTCAAAGTTCTGTGAGTTCAAGGCACTGGTTGAGAAAGGATCGGGGAAGCAGGTGAAGGCTCTTAGGAGCGAAAATGGTGGTGAATTCATCTCTGGAAAATTCAAGGAATTTTGCAGTGCAGAAGGAATTCGAAGAGAGCTCATAGCACCTCATAACCCACATCAAAACGGGGTAGCTGAGCAGAAGAACAAAACGATCATGGGTGCTGCACGGGCGATGTTGCATGATCGGGGCCTACCCATTCACTTGTGGACGAAGGCATGCAATATTGCAGTATATGTGTAGAACCTTTTTCCTCACAGGATACTTGGCATGAGTACACCCGAGGAGGCGTTTTCTGGTAAGAAGCCTGATATTTCCCATTTGAGGATTTTTGGTTCACCTGTTTACATTCATGTGACGAAGGATGCCAGGAAGAAGCTGGAGCCGACTACGGAGGTTGGGATATTTGTGGGGTACACTGATACACCCCACAACTATCGTGTGTATTTTCCAGACAGTCGCAAGACTGTTGTGCGACGGGATATCAAATTTCGGGAGGAGAAAGCCATGAAGTGTTCTCTTGAGAGGGAGCCACACTTGCATGCAGATGAGGAGATATTAGTTCCTAAGGATGAGCCTCAGGATGTGGATCAGCCACAAGAGGAGGTTCATGGAGTGGAAGAAACCACTGGAGCAATGCCCACGACTATCGAGAGGGCGAGCGCACTACGAAGGGCGGCGGCGGCTCGGGAATGCAGAGAAGGTTGTAGGACCACCTATAGCACAACGCAGACAGAGACAGTGACCGGACTAGTACACTGGATACATGGCTCTTATGAGCAAGTGTATCGTGATGGAGCCATCCTCTTTCGAGGAAGCTGTGGAGGACCCTGCATGGGTAGATGCCATGGTGGAAGAGTATGATTCGATTGTCAAAAACAGTGCATGGGAGATTGTCCCGAGACCGGAGGGGAAATCAGTGGTGGGTTCGAGATGGATCTACAAAGTGAAGCAGGCACCTGACGGGAGTGTGGAGAAGTACAAGGCAAGATTTGTTGCCCGAGGCTTTTCACAGATTAAGGGGATCGATTATGATGAGACCTTTGCACCTGTCGCAAGGTATTCTTCCATATGGATGATTCTCGCTCTCTCAACGCAGATGGGGTGGGCACATTCATCAGATGGATGTGAAGATTGTGTTCCTCAACGGAGTCATTGAGGAGGAGGTGTACATAGAGCAGCCCGAAGGTTTTGATATCTTCAGCAGCGAGACGCATGTGTGCAGGCTCAAGAGAGCGTTGTATGGGTTGAAACAAGCACCTCGTGCTTGGTACACACGGATAGACAGTTATTTCACCGGACTTGGATTCTCCAAGAGTGAGGCGGATCCTAACCTATACCAGATTGTGGTGGAGGGTAAGTTGCTGATCATTGTACTTTATGTAGATGATTTGATTTTGACAAGTGATGAGCTGTTGATACTTTCATGCAAGGAGGATCTTGCTAGAGAGTTTGAGATGAAGGACTTGGGCCTCCTTCATTATTTCCTGGGATTAAATTAAGTACAAGAAGGATGGATCATGAGCCATGAGTATACTGGAGATATTAGAGAGAAGTCTAACATGCATTTGATACTCCTCTTCCTGGTGGTTGGAGGAAGGAGGATGCTACTTCAGCGGAGGTAGTGGATGCCATTGTTTATCGACAGTTGGTGGGGTCGCTTATGTATCTGGTCAATACACGACCCGACATATGTTATGCTGTTAACCAGTTTTCACAAGCTATAGTTAAGCCTACCAAGCTCTTCTGGAAGGAAGGCAAGCATGTATTGAGATATCTCAAAGGCACGTATCTCAGAGGCACATCGAGATATGGATTATGGTACAGACAGTCGGATAAGGTGAAGATATGTGGCTTCACGGATGCAGATTGGGCAGGGAGCCCAACGGACAAAAAGAGCACATCTGGAGGGATTTTCAATATCGGGTCGACAGCAGTTTCTTGGTACAGCAGGAAGCAGAGATCCGTGGCACTCAGTTCATCAGAGGCCGAGTATATGGCAGCAAGTTTGGCTGCATGTGAGGCTATATGGATGAGGAAGATCCTGTTCGGGTTGTTCGGTTCACACTTGGATCCTACTGTGATTTATTGTGATAATCAGAGTTGCATCAAACTCTCGGTTAATCCGGTATTTCATGATAGATCTAAACACATTGATATCTAGTATCATCATATCAGAGATTGTGTGCAGCGGAAGATCATGTTACTTTCATACATTCCCACAGAGGATCAGGATGCTGATATCTTGCGAAGGCACTCACCAGGAGAAAATTCGAATACCACAAGGGCAGGATAGGGGTTGCAGATAATCCTTATCTTGTTGAGAGGGAGTGTTGAGATTGCAACAAGATCATGAACTTAGTGGAATGGAGTCGCCTTCACTAAGTGGGCCCGCAGGCTATTTTTGGCGCAAAGTCTATTTTTAGACTATGTCTATTTTTAGACATACGGATCATGTTCTATGAGTTGCAGGATGCTATTTTTGGATAGTTGGTCAAGTTGGAAAAAATATATGGACTTCTATTTTTAGACATACTGGGCAGAATCTATTTTTAGATTGCCAGTCTAAAAATAGATATGTCGAATATTATTAGCTCTTAATAATATTTGGACTCTAAACATTATCTTATTCTCTTGGAGCACTTCAGTTAAGTGCACAGATGTGGCACAGGAGCTGACAGAAGGAATTACGCTATTCCCGAGGGTTATGTGGAGCTATTGCATGGATACTTCAGTTAGAACTCATGTGACAGAGTTTGGTGGAGTTGATTGAGGAAGTTAGTGGAGTTGTATTCAGTTTAACTAATCTAAACATAGCTGAGCTATTTGTATTCAGTTTAACTAATTGATACAATTAGTGAGAGTGGTGTGAATTAATTATTAATTAATTCAATAATTATAAACTCATTAATCAACTAAAGAATGCATAAGTTAACTTCAGTGCATGGACAGTTTCAGTGGAGACCAGTGCAGAAATAGGTGAAAGAGCAGGTTAACTATCAGTTGTGACTATACAGTTGCTATTTGCAACACACAAATAGGTGGAGGAGCCCATGAGGATTGCGCAGTACAAGCCAGGTGGTTTATGTTATTTAATGAGCCATCCTACAACATTGATTACGCAATAGAGGCTGGCTATCAAGTGGAAAAAGATTGGAGCATGTGTTTTGCTAGATCTAGCTTGATAGTGTGTAGCAATTGAGGGTGTGCAAGAGAGCTTGTGAGGAGCTTTTGTACTATGATTGTTACATGATCTCCATGACATATAATATACAGATAGTTGGGGTTTTCAGCTTTAAGCTTTCCCATTAAATACCGTGTTCATATGTGTGATTGTTTGTGGTTTTAATGTATGCATGCAATTGATTTTATTTCCGCATGTGATGATCAATGGTAGAAGAGATTTTGTATTATGCATGAAGCTAAAATAGTGTGTGATCAGGAGAATCTCGATGAATAATATATCAGTTATTCAAATTTCTACACCTATGGAGGTTCGGGATCTTTAGGTTCGGATGTGATGAGAGAGAGGCACTATCGAGATTTTCGAATTCATATATGGGGTATGTTGTAGTGATGGATGCTAGATGGGCTAGTGTTGTCGTTGGTGATGATGATAATTACTTCCTAGTCTTGGAAGCACCTCCGTCGCTAAGAGGGAGTGTTTATTTTTTTGCAGTTTGGAAGGTACTCCAAGCCCTAGTACTTGATCAGGAGGATCTTACATCATTACAGATTGACACTGAGGTCCAGTTCATTTCTGGTTTTTCCAATGAGAAGCCTTCAATCGGTTCGAATTTTGTGCATGGTACAAGTGCTTTCATGGCTAGGGAAAATTGTAATGATGTGATGAAAGTGGTGATGTGGTAAATCCTAAGTGGAAAACTAAGCTAAGTTGAAAGTGGTTAGAAATCCTAAGGTGGAATACTAAGGTCTTAAACCTAAGTCATTAAAGGACATAAGTTCTAAAACCTATGGTTCGAAACCTTATGAAATGATCCTAATATAAACCTAGCACATATGACATATTACAAAACTATATATTAATACATATTGAAAATGTTAATGCTATGGTAATAAACCATTTCGGACTTAGTACAAAAAACCATATTATAAATCATATAACAGTCCTAACCGCAACGGAGGGCATTGACCGTCGTAAGAGACCGCGTTGGAGATGTTGATACATGTGAACAGTTACGATTACCACGCGGTTTGGAGGAAGACCGCCAGGAAGACCTTCGAAAGGTTTGCATTGTCACATGACTGTGGGAACAGCCCTTAACCGTCGGAACAGAGCTGTGATGTGGTAGTCAGCCACCAGACCGTCGGGACAACATCAGCCTGTCACATGGAGTTGTCAGCCATCCTCCGCCGATAGCCAAGACCGCCACGATTAATTATATCATATGTTTCTGTTTTGGGTTTTTGTATTAAATATGTGCAATTGTAATATTATCCACCATAAACCTAATCTCAAAAGTGTTACACTCTCATAAGGTCGAGAGGTGTTTTTTCACCTAATCACCTTAATCCACTCAACCAATTTTCCATTCTTGGCCCAGGTTCGACCCGAATGTAATTATAAAGCCACCTTTGATCATGATGAAGGAGAGGGAGTGTTTTTGAAGATATGAAGTTAGATTTCTGAGAGAGAAAGAGGCAGTTTTGATTTCAGTGTTTCTTGGTTGTCCAGAGGCAAAATAGGGAACTGAGATAGGCGTTGGAAAGCTAGGAGAGAGAGATTTATGTTGACAGAGACCAGAGGTGCCTGAGAGAAAGTTCAGTCTGGTTTTTTTCTCTATAAATTATTCCTTGGATCAATCCTTAATAAAATGGATGCCTCTCTTCAAAGCGAACCCAGAGACGTAGTCCACCAAGGACGAACTTTGTAATCAATGTTTGTTTTCTTCTATCTCTGTTCTTTGTTGAAAATTCATGTTTAAATATGCTTCTTAAGTTCTGGTTTAATTCATAAAATCATTTATTTTCCTTCAGTCTTCCACACTAAGTGATCGAGTTAACAATCAATTCACTGTTGGAAAATATTCAGTTCTACTTTAGTGTTAGATCAGATCTATTTCAAATCATGTATTTTGGTATCAGAGCAAGTTGTGTTGTAGGGTTTTTTCCAGTGAATGCTAACCATGTCCAGGTTACGACATGGAGAAGGAACACTCAAGGAGATATACTGAGAATTTGGAAAGTGGAAAGTCTCTCAACAATCGACAATGCAAGGACCCGATGCAGGTGAAACTCCTGAAGTAAAGATCATGGGCAAAGAACAGATTCAACAAATGTTCTTAAACATGCAACGGATGTTGGGAGAACTCTATGAAGATAAGAAGGCAAGAGATGCAGATTCTTCTTCAAAGGAATCGAATAAGGACAAGGGAAAAGGAAAAGTTGATAAACCTCCTTCTCCTCCATCATCTTCATCATTGTCTTCTTCTTTTATTTCAGATTCTGAAATAGAAAAGAAACCTAAGAAATCATCTCTTTTGAAAATTGATGTAAAATTTGAACTACCTATTATGATGGCAAAATTAATCCTAAAAAACTAGGTAACTCGATTAAACAGTTAGAAGTGTATTGTAAAATTCAGAACATTTCTGATCAAAGAAAAAAAATTTAGTTAGCTACACTTAGAATGGGGGAAAAACTTTAATCTGGTGGGAAAGTAAAACTCAAGTAGATTTAAAGCGGAAAGTTAAAGTCATCTATTCATGGTCTAAGTTTTTGAAAACTCTCAGAAAACAATTCTATCCTTTGGGATACATGTAGTAAGTTGTTATTGATTGGCAGCATATGAGGGAAGGTAAAGGGAAGAATGTTTAGGAGTTTACTTAGGAATTCAGGAAGAAATCTTTGGCTATTGGTATTCCATTGCATACACATGAAACTTTATTAAAGTACATTAGCAGTTTACATTCATATATACAACATACGTTATTGATATTTAATCCTAATGACTTTGATGAAGTGTGTGTTCAAGCCATACATATTGAATCAGGTGGCAGGCCGTTCAAGTTTTCACAAAAAGAATCAAAACAGTTGGAAATCAAGGATTCTAAAGACAGTAAGAGGAAGAGAAATTCGAAGGGAAAGAAAGTAGCGACAGCTTAGAAGGAAGGTAAGAGGCCTACTTGTTCTAACTGTCAAAGGATCAGACATGATGAAGCCAAATGTTGGTAAATTCACCCAGAACTCAGACCAAAGAAGTTCCAGAAGAAGAAAGGTGAAAAAAAGGCTAATACAACAATCCAATAAGATTCGGGCTCTAATTCAAGTGACGAAAGCATTAGGGTAATTTTGAGGTCTAAAATGGGCCTCCTAAGGAAATAATAAAATAATAGCTAAACCACTAAAATAATATTTATGAATTTGAAATTCACTTTTTGCACCACAATCCATGTAAAATTATATCATTTAAATTGTATAAGAACATGTAATTAATATACTATATAAAAATAATATAGTATAATATAATATAATAAATGTATAGGGATATGCATTGTTTCTTTCAAGAAATATGAAATGACAATAATATATTTTTATTTAAAAAGTGTGAAATGACATTTATTATGAGTACTTTACTTTGATTTTAAAATTACTTGGAGCACTACCATGGTTAACCATGAGCTTTTATCCACCATTGAGAATGTGACAAGTAAGTACCTTTAACTCAGGCAATTCCACCTCAACCATTAGGGATGACGTCATCCCCTAAAATGTGATTGTTTCTCATCAAGTGAATTTTGATTGTACATTTTCCTTAGGAGGCCCATTTTAGACCTCAAAATTCCCCTAATGGAAAATAACCACAATGGTTTCAAGAGGTAAAAGTTCTGACGCTAGTTCAAGTTCCAGTACTTATGCATCTTCTTCAAACATAAATCATCTAGATGAAGATAAAAGAGTTGAATTATTTCACATAAGGGTAACTTCTAAGCACCCAAAAATAGATACATTGTTTGACAGTAGATCACAGGAAAATTTCATATCTTAAGATTTAGTTAAGAAATTGGGCTTGGAGACACAAAATCATCCAAGACCATACCCATTAGGTTGGCTAAAAGAAAAGACTCAAATTAATGTCTCAAATAAGTGTCATTTAAAATTTTCCATCACATATAATTACAATGATGAAGTGGATTTAGATGTGATTCCATTAGACATATGTGGAGTAGTGCTAGGAAGTCCTTATCTCTATGATTGTGATGTTGTGTTTCATTGGAAAGAGCATAAATATCACCTTAAGAAAGATGGAATTGAATACATTGTCTGGGCACATAAAATCAAAACACACCTAGATTTAGTTACTGTTAATCAGATGAAGAGACTAAGAAGCTCAAGTAAGAGATATGTACTCATGGTTGTAAAAGAACAACATAAGGATCAACATGATGCTTTTTTCAAGTTGTGAATCTCATTTTAGAGATAGTTTGGTTAAAGTGGTAGATTCTTTTCAAAATCTATTTAAAGAACCAAAACATCTGCCTCCTAAAAGGGAAATACAACATAAGGTACAATTGATGTCAGATGCCCCTCTTTTTAATGTCGGAATGTATCGCATGTCATTCATAGATAATGAAGAAATAAATAAACAAATCCAAGAGCTGATCAAAAATTGTTTCATTCAACCCATTTCATCTCGATGTGGTTCACCCATAATTTTAGTTCCTAAGAAAGACGGGGCATGGGGAATGTGTGTTGACTTTAAAGCTTTTGATTCACTCAAGCATAAAATTGTCACGGCACCAATCTTAGCTTTACCAGATCTTCAACATCCATTCGAAATTGAAACAGATGCTAGTGGTTATGTAATGGGTGCAATTTTACTTCAAAAAGAGAAACCTATTTGTTTTCATTCAAAGACTTTTTCTAAGGTAGTTATAAATTATCTGACATATGATAAAGAACTATTTTCTTTGGTTTAAAGTGTTAAGAAATGGAAACACTACTTAATGGGTAAGGAAACAGTGATTCAGACAAATCATCAGCCACTTCAGTACCTTCAGTCTCAGACTAAGTTGTAACAATCTCGACATTACAGATGGATGGGATTTCTTTAGAAATTTCACTTATTAATTAAGTACAAGAAAGGTGTAACAAACAAAGTAGCTGATATGCTTTCTATACCATCTTTGAATGCTTCAGTAGTGTTGCAGAATAGTTCTTTAAAACTTGAACGTTATTTAGAAAAATATAGTACAGATTTTGATTTCAAATATATTTATGAATCACTAACTCATGGTACTAAGGTGGAAGAAGTCAATTTTCATGTTCGTGACATTTTTTTATATCATCTGGGTAAGTTGTCCATACCATAGACAGAAAGGGCGCATGTCATTCGGGAAGCACATTCTTCTCGCATTTCAAGAGATTTTGGCATAAGAAAGACAATGGCGCAAATTCAAAGGTATTGCTACTGACCTCACATTTATGAAATAGTTGTGAAGTACATTAAAGGATGTGTTATGTGTTTGACAAGAAATCCAAGCAATCAAAAGATTGGTTTGAATATTGCACTTCTAGTTCCTTTGCAACCATGGGACAAAATTTCCATGGATTTTGTTGGAGGACTTCCTATGTCCAGGAGAGGGCACGATTACATGTATGTCATGGTTGATCATTTCAGCAAGATGTCCATTCTTGTTCCATGGAAAATAAAGTGACTTCTGAACAGGTTGCACAGATGTTCTTTCAACAGGTATGGGTTCATTTTGGGTTACCTACTTACATTATTTATGACCAAGGTACTCGCTTTGTAGGAGAGTTTTGGTCCACTTTGTGGGGACTCATGGACACAAAGTTGAAGAAGAACACAGTGTTTCATCCACAGACTAATGAAAAAACAGAAGTAGTGAACATGACAACGATATATATTCTTTGAGGTTACTATAGAAAACATCCTAAGTTGTGGGATGAATCTTTACCTTATGTGCAGCATGCTTACAATTAAGCCTTACATTCTTCGACTAATTGATCTCCATTTGAAACATTTTTTGGGTATCTACCAAAGTCACTGATGGATTTTATGTTTTGTGAAGAAGATAAAATGGATGGACATGGCCATTCACACAAAGAAATTAAGTTCATTCAACAGATACATGAAGCAATGCAAGATCAGTTAGATAAGGTTCAGGCCAAGTACAAAATGCACCATGAGAAGCATCGAGTCGATCATCATTTTCAGGTTGGTGATCAGGTATGGTTGTATATCAGTAAATACAGGTTGAAAGGTGAAGGTAAAAAACTGAAACCCATCAGGTATGGTCCTTTCAAGATTGTGGAAAATATTTGAAATAATGCATTTTGGTTAGATTTAACTCCTTACATCCATATGTATTTATTTGTAAATGTAGAAAATCTGAAGTTGTATGAACCTCTTATGATCATTGATCCCAAAAAAGATACACAGATTCCTATCGTTGATGATTTGGCACCTAGGTATATGAATGAGTTGCAGGAGGATACCATCTTGGACAAGAAATTATGCTCTTCAAGGTGTGGATATGTTGAATATCTTCTATTGGTACTTAAGGGCATGAATCTAAGCAAGGTGAGGTGGATGGCGATGACAAGAGTGAGGGAGTTTTACCCTCACCTAATGGCTGCTTAAATCAAAATTTTGTTGGTCCAAAAGCTTTCAAGCGGAGAGGATTGATCCAGGAGGATCTTACATCATTACATATCGACAGTGAGGTCCATGTCATCTCCATTTTGTCTGATGAGAAGTCTTCAATTGTTTCGAATTTGGTGCATGGTACAAGTGCTTTCCTGGCTAGAGAAAATTGTAATGATGTGATGAAAGTGGTGATGTGGTAAATCTTAAGTGGAAAACTAAGCTAAGGTGAAAGTGGTTACAAATCCTAGGGTGGAAAACTAAGGTCTTAAACCCAATTCATGAAAGGACCTAAGTTCTAAAAACTACGATTAGAAACCTTGAGAAATGGTCCTAATATAAACCTAGCGCATATCACATATTACAAAAATATATATTAAGACCTAGCGCAAATGTTAATGCTATGGTAATAAACCCTTTCAGACTTTGTAAAAAAAACCATTTATGAATCATATAACAGTCCTAACCACAGTGAAGGGCATTGACCATCGGAAGAGACCGCGTCGGAGATGTTGATACATGTGAACAGTTACGATTACCGCGCAGTTTGGAGGAAGACCATCGAGAAGACCGCTGGAAGGTTTGCATTGTCACATGACTATGGGAACAACCCTTAACCGTTGGAATAGAGCTGCGATGTGGCAGTCAACCACCAGACTATCGGGACAGCGTTAGCCTGTCACATGGAGTTGTCAGTCGTCCTCCGCCGATAGCCAAGACCACCAAGGTTAATTATATCATATGGTTATGTTTTGGTTTTTATGGTATTAAATATGCGCAGTTGTAATATTATCCACCATAAACCTAATCTCCAAAGTGTTACACTATCATAAGACCGAGAGGTGTTTATTCACCTAATCACCTTAATCCACTCAAAAAAATTTCCATTCTTGGCCCAAGTTCGACCTGAATGTAAGCATAAAACCACCTTTGATCATGATGACGGAGAGGGAGCGTTTTTGAGACTTGAAGTCATATTTCTTTTAGAGAGAGGCAGTTTTGATTTCATTGTTTTTTGGTCGTCTAGAGGCGGAATTGGGAACCGAGACAGGGGTTGGAAAGCTAAGAGAGAGAGATTTTTGTTGATAGAGACCAGAGGCGCCTATGAGCATGTTTAGTCTAGTATTTTTCTATGTAAATACTTCCTTGGATCAATCCTTAATAAAACATATGCCCACCTTGAAGTGGAATCAGAGACGTAGTCCACCAGGGACGAACTTCGTAATCAATGTTTGTTGTCTTCCATATATGTTCTTTGCTGCAAATTCATGTTTAATTATGCTTCTTAAGTTCTGGCGTAAGTCATAAAATCATTTTTTCCCTCCAATCTTCCAAACTAAGTGATTGAGTTAACAAACAATTCACTATTGGAAAATATTAAGTTCTACTTTAGTATTAGATCAGATCTATTTCAGATCATTACTTGAGGGATGGAGGTCAAAGCGCCAAAAATGGGTTTGTGGGCTTAAGATCCAAGCTTGGGGATTTTTCACCCATCGATTTTTGGGCCAAAACCATGATTATTTTTCGACATGTGATGGATGAGGAGGATAGAGCTCACTGATACGAATCTGACAATCAAAAATCATCCAATTATGAGTTGTCGTTGAGGAGTTATGAATTTTTGAAGGTTACTAAAGGGTTTGCACTTAGTCAGCCTAAGGTGTTTTAAGCTTATGATGGGCTGGAAACCCTTGTGTTATGTCCTAGGAAGGAGACCCTCTTTTAGCTATAAAACGAAGGTGAATTAGATTCATTTAGTACTCCATTGTGTGCAACACTATCTCTAGAAGAGTAGCTCGTTGAGGAGGATGGACGCAACAAGATGCTTGGGCAGCGAAGACTTGGAGGGATTTTTTTAAGTCCAAAACAGATCTGAAGTTGATGCGTTGAGAGGTCGAGGTTGTTGTAGCCCTCAAGGGTTGAACACGGGTGTTTCAAGGGCATCTAAACTGCTATGAAGAGGGTCGCAGCCCAAGAAGGAGCAGCGAGGGTGTCTTGGAGGTTGATCATTGCTGGAGGTGGAGTCGAGGTCCCTTGAGGGAAGTCGAGGCTATTGAAAATTGTTTGAAGGCTAGAAAAAGGTTTTTTTGGTGGGATGAAGTAGGGACACAGCCAGCTAAGGTAGGCCACAACCCTAGCCTCCAAAAATAGACCTTAATTTGGGTTGTTAAGGGTTGTCACGTGCTTATAACATAAACCCACAAAAAGGTATATCTCTTGGCCTAGACCGCAGCTAATCAAGGTTGTTTTGGTGGATGGTTAAGGGACTGTTGCAGTGTGAACAAGCCCTAACCAGTCACAGCAAAGAACAACGGGAACATCAGGCTTGGAGGGAAGTGTTTGGAGGAACATTGGGTCATTGTTTTAACCATTATTGGATCGTGTTAAGGCAACCTGTGGAAGTCAATGAGGAGGGGGTAGATATGATGATTAGATTCCCTACACTAGTGATAGTTTCCACAATGATTGGGAAACAAACTTGGAGGAATAGTTTGTCATGTATTGGGTCAAAGTATTGACTCTTGTGTGGATCAGTTGATGGGCAGCTTGAGGAGGACTTAGGAGTTGGTTGGAGGAGCCCACGTGAATTTTTGGGAGGCCTACCAAGCAACCAAGGTGAAAAAAAACACCTTAGATCAGAAGGCAAAGAGGATAGCAACAAGGTTTGTTACAGATGGACCCATGTGTGATGATTTGATGGTGTCCTAGGAAAGGACACGTTGAGGTGCCTATATTTTTGCAATATCTCCTCTATTGGAGGGCAAAGGGAAGATTGGTGAAGTCTGTGGCCAGCCATGTGTAAGGGTCTCCCAGGTGTGGGGATGCCCTAACTAGGAGAAGATTCTATAGTGTAGACTTGGTCTCTCTTGCACTGTTGGAGGGAAGCATGAGAGAAGACCAAGTGTGGACGATATTGGGAACTTATGATGTGATGGAGGACAGTGTGATTGTGTCCATGTTGGTGCCAAAGTGAAGCACCTTGATGGAAAAAGGTGGCTGCTAGTCTGGTAGTTGTTGTTGAGTTCAAGGATCTGATAAAAAAGGAGCAGGAATGTGGAGCCTGAGACTTAAGGACTTCTCCAGCAGATGATGGGAATTCCTCCTAGCATGTGTTCATTATCGGATATGAACATATTATAGTGATAGGTGGAAACCCTTAGTGCCCTATGTTGATTTTCATCATTGCAACACACGAAGACAATAGTGGGTTGAAGTCCCTGAGAAGTTGAGGAGCAACAGTGGGAAGATTAATAGTTGTGAACAAGTGGAGTTGTGAACAAGTGGATAGGAGTCTAGATGTGTTGTGCCCTTGATGTACGAAGGGACAACTAGAGAGAAGATTGGATAGTCGAGATTCAGTGGTAAGTTGGAATTGGAACATTGATAAAGGAAGATTTTGCAGATCGGGAGCCGAAGGACTAAGCAAGTATATGACACGACCGAGAGGACTTGTTAGAGCATGTTAAAGCCAAATGTTCAGAGTATATTGTCTTGTACTAGTGGATGTATGAGGGCCATTATCCCTAGCATGGGATCCCTAGACTATTGTATTATATGTTGTTAATATAACGAATTTGGGTTGAAAAGGTAAAAAGTTGTCTATATTCTATGCATTTGTGATTTACTGTTGTTTATATTCCGCCGTGTAATGTAGTTCATTGTTGAGATTATTGGTTTGGTAAAGTCGGTGATTTAAGACTCTAACCTAGACCCAAGATTGTGGAAATTCAACAACTCTGACCTGAAATAGTTCTTGCATTAGGGGAATTTTGAGGTCTAAAATGGGCCTCCTAAGGAAATAATAAAATAATAGCTAAACCAATAAAATAATATTTATGAATTTTCAATTCACTTTTTGCACCACAATCCATGTAACCATAATTAAATTCAATTCAAAATTTGTACCAAAATAAAATTAATAAAAAAATTGTATTGATGTGACTATAAATAAGAATGAGTTTTTCAAGAAAAAATCATTATCAATGAACAACTAATGCATTTGTCCTTTGTACTTAAATAACTTAAAATAAAATATAAATATAAATTTATAAATTATTAATTATATTAAATGTTATTAATTAAAATTCATATTATTTAAATTGTATAATAACATGTAATTAATATAGTGTATAAAAATAATATAATATAATAAATGTATAGGGATATGCATTGTTTCTTTCAAGAAATATTAAATGACAATAATATATTTTTATTCAAAAAGTGTGAAATGACATTTATTATGAGTACTTTACTTTGACTTTAAAAGTACTTAGAGCACTACCATGGTTAACCATGAGTTTTTATCCACCATTGAGAATGTGACAAGTAAGTACCTTTAACTCAAGTAATGCCACCTCAACCATTAGGGATGATGTCATCTCCTAAAATGTGATTGGTTCTCATAAAGTGAATTTTGATTGTACATTTTCCTTAGGAGGCCCATTTTAGACCTCAAATTTCCCCTAATGAAATTACCAAACACACTCACATTAAGGGGTTGTAATCTATGAGTGGTATGAGCAGGTAGTGTTAACAGGTCGATGCCCAAATTGTTAGCCTCCTCAACTATTTTCATAGTAGTGTGGCTTCCATGGCCATCTAAAACCAATAGGTATGTGTTTTCAATGGAGACATCACTCAGTATAGATGCAACAAAGTGACAAAGCCAATTCAAAAAAAAAAAAAATAGTCATTCATGTATGTGGATGTGCAACCATGCATGCCCCTAGTTCACAGTTTTGTATATAGTTTTTCAATTGATTTGTACCCTTGAATAGATAAATATTGGGATTAAAGCACTAATTTCATTGACACAATATAGAATAATTATCCACTCCATGCTCTTAGGAAAAAATTGTCTCTTGGAAATTACTTGCATGTCATAATTTCTTTGTGCATATAAACTTGTTTCGTCACAATTACATAAATGGTTTGATCATAAGGGTGTTTCTTATATGCACTAAAAATAGTGTTATAGAACTTAGTCACAATTGCAGGGCATATATTTAAAGCTATATATTTGTCAAGACCCTCAATTGTATACAATACAAGGTATGGATTCCTTTTTTAAAACCCAAACCATCATGATTTACCAGGAAACCCATCTTTGAATGGGTTTGGCCTCCCCTGACAGATTTGAGAAATTGTGGATTTTAGTTGTATCAAATCTAACCCATGTCCCAATTGGGCCATCTTCTTACACCACTGAACCACCTTGGCCTCCTCCTCTTCAATCATAATTGTAATAGGCCCTCTATTTTTTGTATGAGTGAGCCCAATTATCCAATAACATATTGATGAGGGAGAAATACCATGTTTTTTTCCAGATGCCCAAACTAAATATCCATATATCCATTAAATTTTATATCATCAATTGCAACTAACATGTCTTCTTTTTTCCATCCTCTTATATCGTTGATATTCTTAGTTGAACTTTCACCTTGAATTGTGGTTGACGATATATTTGTGGTTGATGGGAGGAAAACATCATATTTTGTCGCATGGTTGTCATCAAAAGAATTTTTGACATTCACATGATCCCCCATGTCCTCATCTAATGAAGTGCATCGTTGTTGGGCACCCATCGTCACTCACCTCCTTGTTTTCTTTGTACAAACAACATAACTAAATCTTTCCATAGTTCCAACTACCTGCAAATTTATTAAATGCATTTAGTTAACAATAATATATTATACACCCTCAATATTTTTGTTTGTTACAACCACGTCACTCTCCATACTATTGTCTTTTACAACCACATCACTCTCAAGATTGATGTCCATTACAATTAGTTGTAGGTAAACTGGACTACTTGTAGCAACAACTAGTTATATCTGATTGGGTATTGATAGCTTCTACAAGATTTCCTAGTAGAATAGAAATTTTAATGCTTATGAGATAAGGGCTCTAATCCAAATACTATGAATGTATTTCAAATGGAGAAGTATTGCCAATGTGTTGAAATTGACCTAGAATTGGTTGTATCTCTTCAAATATATCAGTAAAAAAAACTTATAACTTGTTTTATGACTTAAAAGAAAATGAAGTAGACATTGGATAATTTCAAATAAAGCAATTGAAACCTAGTTCGAAGAAGATTTAAATTTCCTGGTTTGAAATTTTTCCAACCTGCAAGGATAAAATTGGGAAGGAATCTTTAACGAGGCCAAGTACGCAATCAAACTGAGAGATTTTAGTGATGGGAGTTATGTTGAAGAAAATTACCACCATGACCACAAACTCCAGTCCTTTATAAATTACTGCATGTTCCAATAAAATGATATCTTCGGGCATTTAGATCTAAAATGCACAAGGTTGTGAATATCCAGAAGGTAACACATCATGTTGGCATAGGTATTTGGAATATAATCATGCTATATTAGCTTAATGTTCCAATAGAAAGGTTTTCATTGTTAGTTTCGTGTTCATAGTCTTTGCATTGATATGTTTATAAACACATGGGAGTGCACCTTGATGTTATATTAGAAGCATAAGTCTAAATATCACATAAGAGTATAGTTCAATGTTTCGTTTACGATTTCATGGTTTCCTATGACATTTTCTGCATGATTATATACTATATAGATTGTCTTGAAAAAAAAAATAAGAATAGTAACAGTAAATGACTTGAACAAATATCATTTAGTATGAAAAACTAAAATAAATATTGGTAAGCTTCAATCAGTGAAAAAATATCAATCAATATGAAAAACTGAAATAAATATTCTGATAAATAACATATCTATACTGTGCAAAAACTGAAATAAATAACCTGATTATATTTTTCTCTCTCTGATGATATGTCTCCGGGGCTAATGAATAGCTTGAATGCTTAAAATGAAAATTCAGTAAGGGTTGAGGTTCTTTTATAGTTATTTTTTGAATTTGATTAGTAACAAGGATTGACATGGATTGCAATCTCTCAAATTTGAATGTGTGTTTTGGATTGATTTGGATGTGATCCAATGGTTGGGAATTTTTTATGGTTTATCCTTGTGCTTTGATCTATTGAATGGATAGTTTAATGGGTTGGGTGTTATTTATTGAATGTAATGAGTTGGGTATCATTTATGAATTCATTAGATTGAATTTTTTAATAATACAACAGTTATGGATGACATTCATCAACTTTGTATATGTGCAGGTATGAATGTGCATTGGGATACTTAGCTCCAATTCACTAAAGTGGGGCTTGAAGTGATGGGTACCATGTACTGGCGGATTAGATCATTTTGGAATAATTTATAGTTTTATCTTTTTTGTAGTTGGGACAAGATCTTTTGTACTCCTGATATTAAAAAGACTATTTATGGACAATTATGGGCCTAGTAAACATATGGGCAAGTTTTGGAAATAATTTAAAATATATTTTCACTTAATGTTATTTATTTTTGTTTAAATATTGGTAATATATGTGTCAAGTTCTAGTGGCTTGGTGGGACCAATACTATGTCAACTATTGGTGTCTGCACAACAATAGACATCTCTCCCCTACACCACAAAGTAAGCAGACTCACCCTACATTTTGGAAAAAAAACCCTTCTAACTAATGAGACTCGGGTTTTGTGAGTATCAACACATGTTGGTGATTATTCAAGTCATATCATTATATCCGAGAAGCCACTAAATCCATCCCAAGTCCACTTCCTAACACTTGAATAATACACTCAGAAACTTTCCCACATCGATGTAGCCCTTCTTGTACTGAGAAATGCATGGGCAACTCTCTAGAACCAGATAGTCTCTCAAGCAAGCTAGGAATATATCTCTATTTTATTTTTTCACATTACAGTGAAGACAAAGTGTTAAAAACTTAATTAATATGACCACTTAGCTTCAAAACCTTAGCAGGAGTACGACTTCGTTGAAAAACGAGAGGTGGATGACTCAACTTCATAATTTGAGGAGAAGGATGACACGCTCAATTTTGCGTGAAGGTCAATGTCGAAGCTTGATTCTACGTGGAGTTATGCAACCCACTTCTGCAAACTAACAGATAATAATCAAAGAAAACGCTTTTGATATAAAGAAAAAGTAGAGGAAATGATTTTGACAAGTCAAAAAATGAGCAGGTCAAACCAATGGGGCAGAGATGGCAGGTCAATCTAGTGGAGAAAAGATGGAAAAAGAGTTACTATGAGTGGAGTAGAAGTGCCTAACATTGGCTCTCATACCACTATCAACACTCACAAAAATGAAAACAACATATTAGATAAGGCATTAGATGCACATTATTAAACAGATGTACATATAAATACATATTTTTTTGACCCTTGGTTTCACATTCCAATAGGTCTCTTGGATTGCTCATCATTATACGTGTTTACTTAAGATTTTTCCCCTTCCTCTTGAGTGAATAAGATAAATTTACATAACCCAATAGGATTATGTTTCAAACACACCTATTCTAGAACTAAGCAAAGGATCTAGGTGTGGAATTTGTGAGCATAATAGAAGAAAATTGTGTAGCAACCATTCAAGTCATAACGTCAAAGGCAACACCATAGTGAGTGCACATTTCTTTGTATTTAGAGCTATTAGGTGTTCCCTTATTACTCTAGGGCACTCTATAGCGCAATATGAAGAAATGTTGTCATGTACTAATGTTACATTTAAAAATAAAAATAAAAATAATGCTTACATTGACAAATTAAAAAAATACTAATAACAAAAAAAACCATAAATAAAACACTTTGATTTCAACCTTAATTTTACATCAAACTTTATATAAAGAGATAAATTAATTGAGATTAGAAAAAATTAACTTAATTTTTCCTATGAGGGAGATATGCTTGAAGTTGAAACAAAAATACATTAATAACAATAAAAAATTACTATCAATTATAAATAACATAATTTTAAATTTTAAATAAATAAATAAATTATATTCTTGCTTTCCATTGTGAGGGAGATGTGTGATTTATTCCCTTATTAACATGGAGTTCATAAATAATATTTTAAAAATATTATAACAAAAATAAATTTTAATGTGAGTTTACATATATATATATATATATATATATATATATATATATACATATATATATACATATATATATATATATATATATATATATATAGAGAGAGAGAGAGAGAGAGAGAGAGAGAGAGAGAGAGAGAGAGAGTTCTTATTAGTCGTTTCCAAGGCATAACCAAGGCATAACTCCAGCAATCGATTTTCATGTCTAACACTATTATTTTAACATTGACCAATTTATATTTCAATATTATTAAAATAACTATTTATCAAATATTTGATTGGAGCACAACTTGAAGGTCTTATTGCAGTGTTTGCACGATATAATGTCGTGTGAATAACTACCTCACATATTTCATGCCATAATTTATGGATATGGTTATGCATGATTTTTAAATGTGTAGATTTTTTATTTTTAAACTTATATGCAGAAAACTATCCAAAAATAAAATATTTGAAAATAGTTCGTAAATAACATAATCACCATCAGTTTGTATTAAAAATGGATACGAATAAGATGTAAATAAATATACTTATAATGCTTCCTCACATTTAGTTCATACTCAATGTAAATAACATATTCACCAAACATATTTTTTTCTTAGAGCATAATTTATAACTTGAGTGAGTGGCAATTAAAAATGGATACGAATAAGATGTAAATAAATATACTTATAATGCTTCCTCACATTTAGTTCATACTCAATGTAAATAACATATTCACCAAACATATTTTTTTCTTAGAGCATAATTTATAACTTGAGTGAGTGGCAATTATTAAACTACCTTGCAACACTTGTTTATTAACAAGTTCTTTCTAAATAGAGATTTGTAATTCCTTCAATGTTTAATATGGAGTTGACATGTAATATTTAAACATATATATATATTAATAACAAAAATAATTTTAAATATCATATAAAACAAGTGAAAATTAGAATTTCCTATAACTAAAACATTTTATTAGTGTGTTGTTCAAAACCTCATAGACCAATTTTAACTATGGATTTACCAAGTGTCGAGAGAAAGGTGAAAATATTTCCTGAAGTTTTGCACTCAAAAAGAGGTTGGCATCTTGAGAGATTCCATCCCTCTCGGCGCTTGGCAGATCTGAAGTTAAGATGGATCTATACTACTATTAGAGTATAGGGTTTCCCAAGATACATTTTGTGTTCATTTATGTGGGAATGTGTGTTCATTTTCTTATTCTTTCATTTCCATAGTTCAATTACTCCTATAAATTTGAACAATAATATAGTGATAATAATCTATATCCAATAAAATAGCATGCATAACAAAATATTTCATAATATTACAAGATGACAAGTAGTTCCAATAGAATATCCATAGTAGTTCACATCACCAACAATGTGCCAAAACAATCCACATGCAACATACTCCATATCACAACAGCCATTTATCTCAGGCTTTCATTAGCTTGGTGTTCATTTATGTGGGAATGTGTGTTCATTTTCTTATTCTTTCATTTCCATAGTTCAATTACTCCTATAAATTTGAACAATAATATAGTGATAATAATCTATATCCAATAAAATAGCATGCATAACAAAATATTTCATAATATTACAAGATGACAAGTAGTTCCAATAGAATATCCATAGTAGTTCACATCACCAACAATGTGCCAAAACAATCCACATGCAACATACTCCATATCACAACAGCCATTTATCTCAGGCTTTCATTAGCTTGGTGTTTAGCATAGAAAGCTATTCTGATTGTGAAAGATCTTAATTTTTCCATATATAAATGGGTTCTGAGATTTCTTCAGTTGTTTGATTGATAGATTTAAAGAACTGCACTAGAGAATAAAATGTATAAGACAACATCCAATACAAATGATGTTCAATAAGCATCACAGATGAAGGAGCTTACTTGTTTCTTTTGTTTTAATCACTTGTAATATTCTTTATTATTAAACTTGAATTCCCCAATTTTCTAGCTAGGGTGGGGCCCACAAAGACGATAACTAATTTTAATTTGTCTTTCAATCACTTGCAATATTATTGAAATTTCATTGCCCATTATGTAGTAACTAAGATTTTTCCAAAAAGAGTTTGGAAAGCTTGAACCCTACATAAAACTAAATTTTGGTAATGTCACGACCCTTAAAAAATTAGAAAATTATGTATTTGAATTAACTGAATAAATCATGTTTTAGCAGTTTTGTCCAATTGTAATTTTCTTCACTAACAACAATTGCAATTGACTTATGAGACAATCATAAACATTTTCAAAATGTGTCGTTCCTTCCAAATCATATCCAATGAATCAAGGCCTTTAAATTACAATATTCCACTTGAATGTGTCACCTAGGGTGGGCAACATGCTCCCCATGTTTCACACTCCTATGACAAGGTGACACCTAGGGTAATATTTATCTACACCCCCCTTTTGGTAAACACAAGAAGAAACATTTCACTAATATGGGGGATGTGTTTCTCCAAAAGGTGTTCATGGGCATCCCTCCTCAAAAAAGAACAGTTTTTGGGCATCCTCGAAATTTGTCGAAAAGCAATAATTTATAGGTGGGGAAGTTCCCTATTAATACTATGTAATTAACAATAATGTTAAACTCTTAAAGTAAATGGATCATTTTATTTAAATTTTTAATATTATCATTAATTGTTTTAAGATGTTTGAGAATGGTTCCAAACTAATTGGATTTCATATGGAGAAAGTAAAATTTTAGATCCCACTCAAAATCCAACATGCTTAACAGTTTTAAAGATTTCAAAATTGGGGGGATTACAACATTTCTATTAAATTCCATTATGTATGAGGGTATAGAACTAGTATAACCAAGAGCACCAAGTCCTCTATATACCTCAATGTTGGTGGCATTGATTGTTAAACTCCTCTGTCATGATCCTAGTAAAAATGTACCCATCACTCAAACAAAATATCGATTTGACATGTTAAGTTTTTTCCATCTTATTTTAATGCTTAGAGGGTGATGTTGATTATGAGGATCCCAATATAGACAAAAATTTTGATGATATGTAGGGATTTGTTGTAGCATAATTCTTTTTGTATTATAGAGGCGCTATGTGGAGTCTCTTCGTTGATATATTTTTGGCTCAAAGATGAATTTTGGTTCTATGCACCCTTGCCATATATATATAAAGTTTTGCATATTTGTTTTTAATGATTTAAATTCATATGGGTGCACATGAATATTTATGTGTTGTTTGGTCAACTAGTTTTTTGGTTTGTATTTCTTTTGATTCTCAGTTTTGAGGTTAGCTTGTTTGATGACTAGTCTCGTTCTGATATCATTGGTTCATTGTGCTTTGTTCATTTTCAATTTTAACTTTTGAGTGTTCAGATAGAGTCTTTGACTTGTCACTCCTTACTTTTTTGAGTTTTAGTAATTTCAATTTACTATTCCAATCTTTAGACTTTAGTACCTATTATTATGCTTGGTACTAATCAGCAACTAGAATAATGAATGATGAACTTAAGCTGATATAGATTCTAGAATTGACATGAATAGGATCATTATATTACCTGTCATCCATCTCGATGTTTTTAGAGTGGAAAAATGGAGGAAGGAACTCACATTCCATTTTTACAGGCAAGACTCAATTTGGAAAATTGGGGTTTGAAAACTTCAAAAAATAGTTGGAAGCATAAAATGGAATTTTTTGGAGGTAAAACTTTGCCACTTAAGTATAACATCTTTTTTTGCTATTCTACAACATCATTTCCAACAAGCAAGAGTCCATATGCAAAAGTTATGCCATTCAAAAGTTGACTTACTCGTTATGACCACCATAATTCAAGAGGATCTCACATCAACCCTCATTATTCATGAAAAATGGGCTAACCATGTGATTATGATAAACAAAACTCTAGATGATTCCATATTGAAACTCTAGCTAAGAGTTGAAAGTGTCAAACTTAAATAGTCTTAGAATATTGGGTTGTGTTAAAACTAGGTTACTAGGAAGAAAATGGGTTCTATTCTATTCAAGTGCATTTTGTTCCATAGATGTGAGTATAAATATAGTCGAGAGTAAATGGGGAAAGAGAAAAACAAAAAGGGTTGTGCGGTGCAACAATCCACGAGCCAAAAGTCTCACTTATTTGTACTTTCATCCATTTTTCATTTAGGGAAAGAGTCGATCAACCTCATCTTCCAACTAGGTTTCTCTCGAAAGGGTTTCCTTGTATCATGTGTCAGTCATGGTTTGTAAGCTTTATTTCATTTTTCTCTATTTTTTGTATATTTTATCTATTGCATGCATAAGAATAACACTAAATAACTACTCCAAAAATCTAACGAGAAATTAACCTTCATGGTGTAGATTTCAAATTTTATACATGATATTATCAAATATGTTCTGGCGAGATATCCAATGGAATATTCACGACAGTCTATGGGTCAAGAATGATGAATGATGAATTTAAATCAATGTAGAATTAAGAATGATGAATGATGATACTAATCAAATTATAGAATAACGAATGATGATATTAATCAGATTCTAGAATAATGAATGATGACCTTAAGTCGATGTAGATTAAATGATGAATTTAAATCAATGTATAGAATATTTTACTATATTTATTTCATTGAATCATTTACAATGAATGAATTAATGTATTTCATTATTGAATTTGAATTTGAATCATGTCCACTCATACCTCTAAATTTCCCTGAAATTTCGAGGTGTTCCCACACATCCCCTTGTGTATCTCCTTGTTCTCGCATTTCCCGATCTAGATATTGAGAATTAGGAAGGGCAGTGTTTAATTCAAATTCTCTTCTTGATAATTACTTGCGAGCTTACTTCTTTTACTTATGTCTTCTCTTCTTATCTTATTATTTCTTTCATCAAGTCAATTACCAAAAACACAAGAGACACAAATATAGAATCTTCAATCCAGGGCCAAAACCTCTCCGTATTGGAGAGGAAAACCCACAAGAAATTATTCTTATAGACTTTCAGATGACAAGTACCATGACCATGACAGAGACCCTTGACCCTTGAATTCCTCCAAGACCTTTTCACTTCTTCTTCATTGACTCCTTGATTTGATCCTTCTTTCCTGCACCGTCATGCACTGATCTGCACCTTTTTGCACCAAGACTAGAGAGCTTGGTCTCTTCTTGTATTATTCCTTCTTTAGCTATATGTAATCCTTACTGTGATATCAACACCTTTGTAGGTTTTCCTTCCTTCCAACTAGACTCTTCTCTCGGCCTACTTTCAACACCATTTAGATATCTCTCAAGTCCAAGACCGAACCCCAGTTTATGTTATAGTAGCCTTTTTACTTGCAGTACTTGCTCTTGGTTCCTTTCTGAGATATGTTGACCCAAAACCGAGATGTATATAGACTCCTTTTAGATCAGGATCGAACTGAAGATACACTTATAAATACCTTCCTTCACGTTGTAGATGACCTCCTTTCTGTGGCATATTCCTTCTCTTTCTTGTAATGCAATCCGAACTCTTATTGCAAATTTGAATCTAAGAACAATAGTCCTTACTCCCGAGTTATGCTTCCTTCATCCTACATTGAAATATTACTTCTCTTCGATGCATCAACTGCAAACAATACCTCACATTTCTTCCTCAGATTTGTCTGAGACTGTCACTCCAAATGAACCACAGATCTTACCTTTTGTAGTGTATTCCTTTCTGTGATTTAGGTCAACCTATCAATCTGTGTGAAGGCTGACTTGAGCATGGGTATGGAAGTCGACTTGTTCATTGTACATAGGCCGACTTGAGGAGGCACTTCAACATTGATCTTGAACCACATTCTGAGCCATGTCTTCAAGGCTTATATGACAAGGTCTTGAGCATACTTCTTTGACTGGATCCTTCATATACATGACTCTTAATTAGTACATTTATGACAATATGACAAATCCCTAAAAGACATCAAGAAGTCGTCTTTTGACCTACAATAAAAACCTTGCTCATGAAACCCATGAAGCAAGCATAACAAAAATGCATCTTAATATATTTGTTTTCTTCATTACATAAATAAATAATTACATAGTCAATATGAAGACCAGACCTAGTTACATTTTCCAACACTCCCTTTCAACTGGGGAGGTATTCGTAATGGCACGTGGTCACTTTCAATTTGAAGAATCTCATGAGAAGAATTGGGTTGGTAATCACATCTGTATAGCATTATAACAACCAGCATTGTCCTAGTGCAAGGCCTTGACTAACAACCCCATATCTCAACGAGACAATGGGCTACAATGCTGACAAGACACATGACTTATAGACACCATAGTCATTGTCTCTCCAAGGTACATGCTCCACCTGAGTGTTCACAGAGTATGACCTCCTTGGACTATTCTTTTCTTGGGTAGCCATCCCTCAAAGAATATCAGTCCCCAACTACTCTTATCTTGAATTCCCTATCTCATTCTCAAAGAGTATTGGATGCCAAATGATTACCCAATCCTCCATTCTATCTTCCAGGTGAAGACCATAATGATGTGTCTATCCATTCACTCCTCATGGCCTTCACTACAACTTACGACTGTTAGTCCTGGTCTAGTGCATGACACATGAATTTAGATAATCATATTCGTCACTTCCTTTCTTGAAAGCCCTATCTCATTCTCAAAGAGTATTGGATGCCAGATGATTACCCAATCCTCCATTATATCTTCGAGGTGAAAACCATAATGATGTATTTATCCACTCTCTCCTCATGGCCTTCACTAAGACTTACGATTGTTAGTCCTAGTCTAGTGCATGACACATGAATTTAGAGAATCATATTAGTCACTTCCTTTTAAATCGGGAATGACATACTTCAAGTTTATTCCAAGTAAGAAACTTACCACCAGGCTCCCTCTTAACCAGGGACCTGTAACAGCAATGGTGAGACACCCAGCTACTCATGAAGAATTCCTCCCCTCAATGTCATGGATTTCGATATTGAGGAATCTTCAACTTTTGGCTTCATAGGGCATATATCATATATTACTTTCATCCATGAGTCATTTCATCCACCAGAAAGTGATTCATTGATCTTTCTCATCTAGTCCACCTTTATGCCACTGCTTTCCTTTGAACCATCTCCCAATAATCGTACATCCTTCCACATGATTGGAAGCTCTGCATAAACTTATCCAGATAAACATATACTTAAATCAAAAGTTACCTCTGTGATGATCTTTCACCATGACATCTTCTTGTAAGCATCGGCATCCTCTATTCAGAGTGACACATCTCCTAAAGATATGTATTGTAGAGTCCACATATCTTCCCAGAAGATCTCTTAGTCACATCTTCTTGGCTTCGAATGATAACTGCCTCTTGACATGGTGGCCCTTCGTGATCTCTTCCTTTCTTTTTCCATGGCTTCACTCCCAGAAACTTCTAGTATCTAGTTCCTTGTTTGCATACAACCACCTCATATTCCATATGGGGACATATTTGATTTCATTTGTTAGTGGAAACTTGTGCACTAGAAGAGATACTCCTTCCTTTGATCATATTTCTAAAGATAGAAGTCCATCACCTGCAACCATATGACATGACTTCACAGCATCCAGTGTCAACATATAGATAAATGTATCTCATCCTTTTCCTTTCGAGTCATCTTGCAACAATTTTACAAGAATAAAGAACTTCATTCCCTTGACTCGTTTCATCAATATGTCATCATGTTCTAATCCCTGGATTCTGCAAGATAGAATTCTTGATGAAACCTTTTGCTCTCCTTCTAGTCGATGAATCCAGAGAGGAATCCATTAGAAAAATGCCAGCACCTATTTCCATATTGATTATTGAATGATGACTCTTGATCTAGATGACTATCTTCCATCAATGTTGTTATCAGTGAGGTTCCTAGGAGCTACTTCTTCAAGTGCTCCTTCCATGCTTGTATCATGATGTTATTAATATACACTGGTTCCTATCATACTATTTTACAACCAACAGAAATCACTTAAAGAAAAAGATGATCTTAATCATAATAAAGATCTTTCGCTTCTTATTTCTTAGATTTCTTTGCATCAGGTTCTTCCCTTTCATCTATGACATGGGCTTCTTCCTTTTTCCTCTTGTCCTTCCCAGATTTAGGACAATCCCTTTTATAATTCGCCAATTCATTACATCCAAAGCATCATACTTTGTCCATATTTCTTCTTTTTTTCTAAGGACCAAATTTTCTGAATTTTCCTTTCTTCCTGGACATGGTTGCAAAGGCTTGATTCCCTTCACTTAATTATGTATTAGCTTTGCATTTCAATCTTGTTTCCTCTATTTTACATAGATACCATAGATCCTGGAATGGTGTTGCTTCTTTCTTCCCATATAAGCTTGAATTGAAGTTTCCCCATTCTTCTGGCAGAGCATTCAATAACACTATAGTCATCTCACTATCAGACATTACTTCTCTCAATTCCCGCATTTGGTCTCTAATTTCATAAATCCTCATAAAATATGAAGTGATTCCTTCCTCTCTTGAAAATTTCATCTTGTATAGTCCTTGTCTCAAGAGAGATTGCTTCTCCTGCAGTACTCACAGAGAATAGCTCCACCAGTTTCACATATATTTCTTTCGCAGTTTCTAGTTTTGATACATAGGGTATGAGTGAGTCCTTAATGGATTCTATGAGAATCCTATGGGCTCTGATTTCTCCGTTCATGTATTTGGCATGAGTTGGAGCATCTTCATTTGAGGGTTGAATTGTAGATCCTTCGATGTAGCCCATAACTTCATCTTCGATTAGATTCAAATTTGTCCTCTTCTTCCATGCGCTAAATTATGATGACCCAAACAATTTGTTGCTCTCTTTGGAATAAGTCACTTTGACATATTTAGATGAGGTCATAGATACTTACTTGAATAGAGTGACTTCCTCCTTCTATTAGCTTCCTTGATGATGATGAAGATGACGTTAGGAACTCCCTCTTAGATCGAATTCTTCAATGTAGATGTCTTCAAAGGCATTGGATAAATTTGGATGGTGCTTGATGATGTATCTTCAAACAATGTCTTCAATGTCATAAATCTTTTGATGGCAAAGATTATCTCCTTGATGAGTGGATCCTTTGAATGAGATTGAAGGTCTTCTTGAAATGGCTTGAGAATCTTCCTTGCAAACTGATTTGACTTTTCAATGCAAAATTTGACCTTGACTTTGATTCTTGCTTCCTTGAGTGTCTCCTTATCAAGTAGCCCTTTTCTTCAACACCATAGCTCTAATACCATGTTGAGAATTAGGAACAACAGTGTTTAATTCAAATTCTCTTCTTGATAATGACTTGTGAGCTTACTTCTTTTACTTATGTCTTCTATTCTTAGCTTATTATTTCTTTCATCAAGTCAATTACCAAAAACACAAAACACAAATTTAGGCTTTTCGAGCCAGGGCCAAAGCCTCTCCCTCTTGGAGAGGAAATCCCATAAGAAATTCTTCTTATAAACTTTCAGATGACAAGTACCATGACCATGACATAGACCCTTGACCCTTGAATGCCTCCAAGACCTCGACACTGCTTCTTCATTGACTCCTTGAGTTGATCCTTCTTTCCTACACCGTCCTGCACCGATCTGCACCTTTCTGCACCAAGACTAGAGAGCTCGGTCTCTTCTTGTATTCTTCCTTCTTTAGCTATATGTAATCCTTATTGTTATATCAACACCTTTATAGGTTGTCCTTCCTTCCAACTAGAATCTTCTCTCAACCTACTTTTAGCACCCTTTAGATATCTCTTAAGTCCAAGACCGAACCCTAGTTTATATTGTAGTAGCCTTTCTACATGCAATACTTGCTCTTGGTTCCTTTCTGAGATATGTTGACTCAAAACCGAGATGTATATATACTCATTTTAGATCATGGCCGAAATATACATACACTTATAAATACCTTCCTTCACGTTGTAGATGACCTCCTTTCTGTGGCATATTCCTTCTCTTTCTCCCACTGCAATCCGCACTCTTATTGCAGACATGAATCTAAGAACAATGGCCCTTACTCTTGAGTTATGCTTCCTTCATCCTACGCTGAAATATTACTTCTCTTCGATGCATCAACCGCAAATTGTACCTCGCATTTCTGCCTCAAACTTGTCCAAGATTGTCACTCCAAATGAACCGCAAACTCTATTATGTGATTTAGGCCGACCTATCAATCTATGTGAACGCTGACTTGAGCAGGGGTATGGAAGTTGACTTGTTCACTGTACATAGGCTGACTTGACAAGGCACTTCAACGCTGATCTTGAACCACATTCTGAGCCATGTCTTCAAGGCTTATATGTCAAGGTCTTGATCATAGTTCTTTGACTAGACCCTTCATATACATGACTCTTAATTAGTACATTTATGACAAGATGACAAATCCCTAAAAGACATCAAGAAGTCATCTTTTAACCTATAATAAAAACCTTGCTCATGAAACCCATGAAGCAAGCATAACAAAAATACATTTTATTATTTGTCTTCTTCATTACATAAATACATAATTACATCGTTAATATGAAGATTGAACCTATATACACTTTCCAACACTCCCTAGTAACAAGGGAGGTATTCATAATGGTACATGGTCACTTTCAATCTGAAGAATCTCATAAGAAGAATCAGATCGGTAATCGCATATGTATAGCACCATAACAACCAGCATTGTCCTAGTGCAAGGCCTTGACTAACAACCCCATCTCTCAACAAGGCAATGGACTACAATGATGGCGAGACACGTGACTTATAGACACCATAGTCATTGTCTCTCCAAGGTACATCCTCCAACCCGGTGTTCACAGAGTATGACCTTCTTGGACTATTCTTCTCTTAGGTAGCCAGCCCTCAAAGAATATCGGTCCCCGACTACTCTTATCTTGAATGCCCTTTCTCATTCTCAGAGAGTATCGAATGCCAGATGATGACCCAATCCACCATTCTGTTTTCCAGCTGAAGACCAGAATGATGTGTCTATCCATTCTCTCCTCATGGCCTTCACTAAGACTTACGGTTGTTAGTCTTGGTCTAATGTGTGACACATGAATTTAGAGAATCATATACGTCACTTCCTTTTAAATCAAGGATGACATACAAGTTTCTTCCAAGTAAGAAACTTACCACCAGGTTCCCTCTTAACCAGGGACCTGTAGCAGCAATGGTGAGACACCCAGTTGCTCATGAAGAATTCCTCCCCTCGATGTCATGGATTTTGATATTGAGGAATCTTCAACTTTTGCCTTTATATGGCATAAATCATCTATCGCTTTCATCCATGATTCGTGTCATCCACCAAAAAGTGATTCATCGGTCCTCTATGTATCTCAATGTTGGTGGCATTGATTGTTAAACTCCTTTGTCATGACCCTAGTAAAAATGTACCCATCACTCAAACAAAATATCAATCTGACATGTTAAGTTTTTCCTATCTTATTTTAATGCTTAGAGCGTGATGTTGATTATGAGGATCTCGAAATAGACAACGATTTTGATGATATGTAGGTATTTGTTGTAGCATAATTCTTTTTGTACTATAGAGGCTATGTGGAGTCTCTTCGTTGATATATTTTTGGTTCAAAGATGAATTTTGAATCTATGCACCATTACCATATATATAAGAAGTTTTGCATATTTGTTTTTAATTATTTGAATTCATATGGGTGCACATGAATATTTATGTGTTTTTTGGTTTCTTCTAATTCTCGGTTTTAAGGTCTGCTTGTTTGATGACTAGTCTAGATGTGATAACATTGGTTCATTGTGCATTGTTCATTTTCAATTTTAACTTTTGAGTGTTCACTCCATATAGAGTTTTTGACTTGTCACTCCTTACTTTTTTGAGTTTTAGTAATTTCAATTTACTATTCCCATCTTTAGACTTTAGTGCCTATTATTTTGCTTGGTACTAATCAGCTACTAGAATAATGAATGATGAACTTAAGCCGATATAGATTCTAGAATTTATCTGAATTGGACCATTATATTACATGTCATCACATTTCATTTTTACAGGTAGGACTCAATTTGGAAAATTGGGGTTTGAAGCCTTCCAGAAATAGTTTGAAGCATCAAATGGCATTTTTTGAGGGTAAAACTTTGCCACCTAAGTATAACATCTTTTTGTGATATTCTACAACATCATTTCCAACAGAGGCAAGAATCCATATGCAAAAGTTATGTCATTCAAAAGTTGACTTCCCTATTTTGACCACCATAATTCGAGAGGATCTCACGTCAACCGTCATTATTCATGAAAAATGGGCTAACCATGTGATTATGATAAAGAAAACTCTAGACGAGTCCATATTGCAACTCTAGCTAAGAGTTGAAAGAGTCAAACTTAAACAGTCTTAGAATATTCGGTTGTGTTAAAACCAGGTTACTAGGAAGAAAATGGGTTCAATTCTACTCAAGTGCATTTTGTTATAAATAGAGTAGTCGAGAGCAAATGAGGAAAGAAAAAACAAAAAGGATCGTGCAATGCAACAATCCACGAGCTACAAGTCTCACTTCTTTGTACTTGCAAAGAAAGAGAGTCGAGCAACCTCATCCTCCAACTAGGTTTCTATCGAAAGGGTTTCCTTGTATCTTGTGCCAATCGTGGTTTGTAAGCTTTATTTCGTTGTTCTCTATTTTTTGTATCTTGTGCCTATTCTTATATAGTGTTATGCAAAGCATAACACTCTATAAGAATAACACTATTAATAACTACTCCAGAAATCTAAGGAGAAATTAACCTTCATGGTGTAGATTTCAGATTTTATACATAATTTTATCAAATATGTTGTGGCAAGATATCCAATGGAATATCCACGACAGTCTATTAATCAAGAATGATGAAGGAAGAATTTAAATCAATGTAGAATTTAGAATGATGAATGATGATACTAACCAAATTCTAGAATACTGAATGATGACCTTAAGTCCATGTAGATTAAATGATGAATTTAAATCAATGTATAGAATATTTTACTATTTTTATTTCATTGAATCATTTGCGATAAATGAATTAAAGTATTTCATTATTGAATTTGAATTTGAATCATGGCCACTCATCCCTCTAAATTTCCCTAAAATGTTGAGGTGCTCCCACACATCCCCTTGTGTGTCTCCTCGTTCTCGTATCTCCCCACCTAGAAACTTGGCAGAACATTGATAAATTATCAATCAGTCATACAAAAATAGTTGATTAAACTAAGCTAAATAAATATTATATGGCATAAGTTCTCATGAGTTATATTTATCTATGTAACCACAAATTGAATATAAACCAATTTCATTACTCTTGATTAGCACTTATGTAATCGCAATTTGATTAAACCCATTTCAATAGTATTGATCAAGACATTTTCAGCTGTAAAACCCTCTTAAATCTGATCACTAGTACCACGATAGATACTAAAAGAAAGCATCCAAAGACTAAAGGTTGAGACAAGCTTATGCTTGCAAAAGAATAAAACCTGACTGAATTACAATTCCAACAAAGAAAATTTTCCAACTTTCAAATAATATTTACACTTCTGGATCCCATGTGTGAGAGAATGTTTCATTCTTTTTCCTCAAGAAAAATCTCTTCGGTAGCTAAACCAAAAAATGTTGAAATTATAATTAGGTTTGGTCTTCATAATGTATGATGTAAAAAGTCAAAAAGAATGTATCTGAGTCAAAACAAAAATCATTTTATGACGCCCCATTTGGACATCTAAAGAAAAGAAAAAAAATTGAATTTTCAAAAATATGTGTTTGTGTCTCCAAGTCGACCAAGTCGGCCCTCCATTCTTCTGTGGTTATACAAGCTTCCTAGGCAAAATTCTGTGGTTATGCGAGCTATCTGTGGCACTAATCTGTGGTATACGATTTATTTGTGACACTACATCTCTATGAAATGAAACACTTTACTCCTGTGGACTAAGGCTGGTTTGAGGACAGACAAGAGGGATTTTATGAACAGTGTTGTGGACAGAATCTAGCAAACGTATGGACAGACATATGGCATCTTGACAGACTTCATATGGACAGCTGTTGGAGGGCTGACATGGCACTTGGAAATTGGTCTATTGGTCAGGATGGTCATGACTTGGATTTTTCTCTTGTTGACAAAAAGATTATATGAGGAAAGGATTGCTGGGTTTTACCCTGGCCACTGGCCTAATATCTAGTGTCTCTTGTCCCTTGTGCACTGTGATCTCTATCTTCTTGTATTTGAATGGTTAATTTGATAATTGCTTGATGAATAATAAAGAAAGGCTAAAGAGAACACCAAACATCTTCACAAGTAATTATCATGATTAGAAATTCAATCTTGCAATCGAATCTCAACATAAAATACAATGTGAATGTGTGGCCTTCAAACTGCATTGTCATATCCCCCAATTAAGCAGGCATAGCAAGTGTAGAAGCCCAGACTCTCAAGTGGGGTTGTCATTAAGTTTTCATTCTCCAAAACAAAGAATTACTAACTACAAACACCAAGAACCTAGTACAATAAAGTGAAACAGTTATCCAGAATGTTCAGAATTTTGAAACATCAAAAATTGCCCAAACTTTCCAGCTGTATTGATTTTGTCTTCTTTACATTTGAATACTGTACTGCAACACTTTTTTTCAGGCACACCCTGAGGATATAATGTACTGTAAGCATCAAAGCAAACGATTAGGGATATCGCTTTCTACTGATCTTATCTTCTTTCCATTTGAGTCCTCGACTCCAATAAACTTTGTTCATATGTGCCTTTGAGGATATAATATGCTGTAAATGTCAAAGCGAAAATGATTAGAAATATGGCACTATAATCTACAAATAAATTGAAATTGCCTTTACACTAAAGTGGCGGATCGTCTTCTCATGTGCCAAACGTATTTACTTTACATAGGAGAAATAAAAGAATTCATTGTGAATTTGTAAAAGCAATTAATCTCAATCATAACCTTAAAAGAGATCACCTAATGAAAACAAGTCCAATTATAATCCAAACTTCTAAAACTGAATTCATTGAACTTTGAGCAAAAAGGATTAACCAATGTGAACGCATGTCAAGAAGTCCAATCCTATGTACATTATTATAATAATTATACGTGTCAGATTACTTTCATTCCATGAGAAGTTTCATTGGGCAGGTAGGATATCCATCGTCCATCATGAAAAAAAGTTACAAAGAGAAGATTTGTAATCCAGCACTCAAGCATTTAGGAAAGATCTTGAGAAGTTTCATTGGGCAGGTAGGATACCCATCGTCCATCATGAAAAAAAGTTACAAAGAGAAGATTTGTAATCCAGCACTAAAGCATTTAGGAAAGATCTAGAATCAACCTTTGATTTCTTGTCAAATTAGCATCTGAAATCTACTTGTTAGTGCTAATTTCCAATGTGCCAACTATTTTCAGTTGTAAGTTCACATAGGCATCCTTGCCTCCCATCTGTAGGCTATATTTCGCTATCGCTTAGCCTCTTCCATTGTTATAAATAACAGGCATTCTCTTGTAACTAGCTATCTTTTGATATCGCTTGACCTCTTCCATTGTTATAAATACCAGGCATCCTCTTGTAACAAGCTATATTTCGCTATTGTTTGGCTTCTTCCAGTGGTTATAAATATCAGGCATCCTCTTGTAATTAAAATAAATAGAACAAATATACAGATCTGTTTTGTTCAATGGAATCTCAGCTCATCTACAATTCGGGTTAGACCTGGATTTCTACATGGTATTGGAGCAGGAGCTTCCTGCCTTGCTTTCTTGTGTGAGAGCATATTCAGCTCCATTAGCTCAACTGTCTAGTTTTAGCATTGAAAATCAAGTCAGTTTTTTTTAATGGCTTCATTTTTTCTAGGCCCGCAGTGTCTTCTACCACAAATCAATCTCTGCCTCACTCTTGGTGTAGATTTTGTGAATTTGCAGGGTATTTTGTGTTTTCAGGTGCCATCCAACCCATCTGCACATTACCTCCCATTGCGCGGAGAGGCACTCTCCAGCCTAGTATGGAAGAGATGTTGTCATGTAGGGTATGTTATGTTATGTTATGTTATCTACAATGTTTTAAAACTTGGACTCGGACTTAGAACCAGCCAAGGCTCAACTCCGACTCGGACTCAACTCGGTATTGACTCGGACTAGTTGATTCCAATGACTCAGTGTTTGTAAAAAGTACATTAAATATTTAATTTTAATGAAAAATCATATTTTTTTAAATTTCCATTCATGTTTCCAAACTCAATGCATTAGAATAATAGAGAGAAGACAACACTTGATCAAATCATGCTCATGTATAGATCTATTATATCAAAATGGCATTGAGTGCACTGTCCAATACATGTAATATATAGATATCAGAACAAAAACACATAACCAATGCTGCTCCAAAAACCAACTCCAGCTGCCCACAAACTCCTCACAAATGTTCACAGAAATGGAATGAGATAGTTGTGAGGAAATATGAGGGGGTTGGGTCACCTTTATAGGGGTGGGAGAAGGGTTGAGAGGCTAGGAAATAGTTTAAACAAAAAAAAAAAAAAAAAATCTTGCCATCGAGACCGACCAGTTTAAGTCGAGCTCGATCAGTCCGGCTGGTAGATTACCGAACCGGCCAAATCGGTGACCAACTCAGCCAGTTCGGTAATGGACCGGCCGCCGAACCAAATAATTGACCTAGTCCGTACAGCAGGGGTATGGCTCGGTCAACGAGGCCAATTCCAAGTCAGACTAGCCTAGTCTTAAGACTATGTTTATCTATACATTTTGACTCTATCAAATTACATAAAACTAAAATTTAAATTAAAAAAAAAAAAATATATATATATATATATATATATATATATACATATTATTAATTATAATTTTTAATTAAAACTTTTGACCATATCAAATCACATAAAAATAAAATATAATTAATTAATTATTAATAATTAAACCAACCTATATCCATCTTAACTCCACATCTATCAAGCAAATCTCTCTAGGTGCAAACCTTTCAATTTTTGCACTCGAAAAAGAGGTTTGCCCGTTGAGAAATTTGATCCATATCAACGATACATCCAAAGTCAAGATGGATCTAGGCCGGTATAGATCTATTTCGTCGATTGTGTCCCTTTCAGAGCCATCGTAAGATTACAGAGTGGAATCGACCTCTCCATCAGAGCTAATTATACCAATTTGTGGCTCTCTACGAGAGCTTGTCTCAGGGGCTTGTGATCATGATAGGCCAACCTTAACTCATACATTTTCAACAGGAAATGCATTGGTTCGTCTGGCGTGGAAAAAGGCGACTTTGTCGCTACTATGATTTCAGTTGATAAGTGGTCATGGTGCAAGAAGGGCCAAAACCATCAATGACAGTGTTCAGATCTAGTATCCCCAACTCTAATTTCAAGTCTCGAGATTGAAACCTCATTGAATCTGTTGTTGCAACGACTTGTCAAAGGACCACTTGAGGGATTTGCACATGTGGGAGCCCTAAGATTATTCCATCCATCTAGGCATTTGTCACGAACGACCCATAATCCATCGCTACATTTGAATTTGGTATCAAAACTTATCAAAGAAGCAGCCAATATGGATTGTCTAGAGGGTTTGGTTCATCCGCCTCTTCTACAGACCTAACGTTTCCTTTGGTCAATCCATCCAGTGAGACAACAAAGTCTACAATCATCGTTGCTCTTGCTTCTACATGAATGGCATCTTTTAGGCAGCCATCTTTGGCCGAGGCAAACTCTGGTAACACATTTGGCACATTTTTTAGCATTTCCTTATATTTTGCATCAACGTCATCCACATCTACACCGTTATTCAGTAGTGCATCTATTTCATTAGCAATGAGATAAGAAATCACTCTGAGTAATAATAATTACCCTATTAATAATGAGACGAGGAATTACTCTAACATTTGCATATAAAAGATTTTGTTTGGAAGTTGATGGTGCAATTGTTTTCCAATTTATTGTATTTTCAAAGTTATAGGCCATGTTTTTCTCATACCTTTTCAATGCAGCCTTCACTGGTTGCAAAGAATAGTGTGCTTTTTTTAATGGTTGGTTGCATGTCATATTTGATATCTTTTGAGATTCTTCGGCTGAATAAATTAAGACAATGGATTCCTCACTTGTACAAGGGTGTTTATCATGGTCTTGTTTTCCAAGATCCATATCAAGGATTTTGTCCAATGATCCGGATTTATGCAAGAACGCAACAGAATACACATATAACCATAAACAGAGAGATGCAACGAAAATAATGCTTCATTTCATTAAAATCAAATGACTGAATTATGCTTACAGACATAATGGAAATAAACTAGTTAGGGCGTTGGTAGCTTATCTCTGAGAAGAGATGTGGCAGTTACAGGCCTATGAACTGTGTTACAATGAGACATAATGGAACTGAACGAGCGACAGCGCTGGTAGCGTATCTCTGAGAAGAGATGTGATGGCTACAGGCCTCTCCACTATGTTACAATGAGGCTCGAAGGCCTATTTATTGTTGAGAAACAATGGAAAACCCTAAACATCCAAAAACCTAACCCTAAGAGATGAAGCGCCAAAACTGTGGGTCTTGTTTGGGTAAATTGGTGTTTCAACTTCCCGGGGACGTAACTTTGACATCCGATCTCTGTTTGACGCACTCAATACCTCGTTAGAAAGATCTATCCGAGAACTACAACTTTTGAGTGAGCAACATCAATGTATAAACCCATGTTGCTCCCGGTTTTCCCAAAAAATGTTGTTTAGGGCCTCAAAACGGGCTCTGAAAGTTCAGGACCCGAAAAACTACTAAAAATAGTAAGTTGTGCTGAAACTGAACAATTGAAAGAACTGATGGGGGGTTCAAATGGAATAGGTGGGTGGCCACCAATATCCACTGGGATCATTAGGGCTCCAAAACCGCTCCGGGAGTGTAGGACCTGAAAACCTGCTAAAAATAGTAAGTTGTGCTGAAAGTGAAAAACTGCATGAATTGATGGTGTGGGTCCAAATGGAATAAGTGGGTGACCACCGGTATCCACCTGGATCATCCAAGATGGTCTTTATTCTTGGTACCTCTCTTTTGCACCTTGAGTAGTGGATTTCATGTCACTCCTGCAAATATTCTTGAAGTGTCACCAAGAGTTTATCTCCATGACTAGCCTTCTTCAATAAGTAACCATATACTAGTCAAACTAATATAATAAATGAGATCATTTTTAAATTAAATAAAACAATTCATGTTCATCCATTAGAGAGAATACATCAAAAAAGTAGCAAGTGCAACACATATCGACACAAAATACATAATCAATGAGGCTCTAAATGACTTGTAGAGTCTAGACTCCAAAAAATAGGCTATGTGACCACTCAAACTAGCAGGGGACCTAAAAGGGTTTCCTAAGAGGGCAATTTCTAGGTTAATGACAACGGTGGAGGCTTAGCCCACTGTCACCACAGTTAAGACTCCCTGCTCTTTACGGACTTTCACCGATGGGAGAAGTCTCAACGCTTTTGGGAAGCCACTTATAAAGGATATATCAATGAATAGACGGGGAGTGACCCCTTAAACCCTTTCCCGAGGAGGAGGTGAAGAATGGACATTACTTGCTCTTTAAGAAAGGGCATTGACTTTCCATGGAGAGGGGTTCAGGATTAGAGGGTGAGGATGAAGGGTATAACTTGTAGAGGTGCTTCCCGATCCCTAAAATCCTGTAAAAGCTTGGTTTCCCAAATAGTCTTTGACAACAAATGGGACCACACGAGGCTAAGTGGGACCAACCCAGGTTCGGGAATGGAATTTAGCAACCAATGATGTTCCTATCCTGGACACGGTCAGAGGAAAGGATCAAACAAGAGTTTTTACTTCAAAAGGTCAAATTGATCCTGCCAGGTGCTAGCCTTGCGAAACACAAGCCAAAACTTGATACTAGAGCTACGACTTGGGATATCCCGAGATTTCACTATCGGAATGTCTCCAGAATTTTAGGAGACCTGGCAGATCCACCAGCGCAGTTAACCCTAGGAGATCCAAGGTTTAATTTTGTTTTGAAACATATAAGTGGCCAAGCAAATAAAGTAGCTGATGCTTTGAGTAGGAGGCACATGCTTGTTCAAGAAACTAATTTTGAAGTTGTAGGGTTTGATTATCTCAAGGAATTGTACAAAACAGATTCAGATTTTAAGGAAGCATTTGAGGCATGTTGTAACCCTGTTTTAACAGATAGAAGCCAGTGGCTGGATTATTTCTTGCAAGAGGACTTGTTATTCAGAAGAAACCAATTCTGTGTACCAAAATGTTCCATGAGAGAAAATTTGATCAAAGAGAAGCATAGTGGTGGACTTGCTAGACACTTTGGTACTGATAAAACCTATGAGCAGCTGAGTCACTTCTATTACTGGCCCAGGATGAGAACAGAAGTGGATAAGTTTGTGAAGAATTGCAAAATTTGTCAATATGCTAAAGGAAGGAGCCAGAATGCAGGATTGTAAACTCCCTTGCCTATTCCAAACAGGGCTTGGGACATGGTGAGTATGGATTTTGTTCTAGGATTGCCCAAGACTCAGAGAGGGAATGATGCAGTCTTTGTTGTAGTGGACAAATTCTCCAAAATGGCACATTTTATTCCATGCTATAAAACTAGTGATGCCACCCATGTTGCTAACGTGTTTTTCAAGGAAGTTGTTAGATTGCATGGGTTGCCCAAGAGTATTGTTTCGGACAGAGACACCAGATTTGTGGGTCATTTTTGGAGGACATTGTGGAAGAAACTTGGTACCAAACTGAGTTTCAGTTCAGCTTATCATCCCCAGACTGATGGAAAAACTGAGGTAGTAAATAGGAGTCTGGGAAATTTGTTGAGAAGTCTTGCAGGAGAGCATCCCAAGCAGTGGGACCATATTTTGCCCCAGGCAAAATATGCATATAATGACTCACCAAACAGAAGCACAAGGCAGAGTCCATTCCATATTGTTTATGGAATGCACCCCAGATGTAATATTCCTAATTAGCAACAGCTAATTGGAATATTTGATTTTTGTATAGTTTTGCCGACTATAGTTTATTAATAAATAAAAGTGAGAAGAGGGGTCTAACTCACTTAAGTAAAATAAAGTATCTCCCTAGTAGCATAACGTTATAACTTATGGGGAGCCATGGGGGGCCACACACCCCGTGGAGGAGAGAGAGACTACGTGGGTTTTGGAGGGAAACCAATGCTATAAAAGGTGGAGGAGCCTCCTCATTTGGGGCATTCTTGTTGTTGATGATATTGGAGTTAGACGTTTGTCTTCTTGAGCACATTGGCTCTTTAGCCTGTCTGCAGCACTGTTTAGTGCGTTGAGTGTCTCTGGTCGGAGATCTCGCCCTTAGCCCCGGGGGACTTCGAGTGCCTGCTCGGGCAAGGTTTTTCCTTCAGTCTTTAGCGGGAGATTTGGTTGGTTGTTTGGCTGAGGAGCTGGGCTTCTCTTGTGACTGCGCAGTCTTTGGGAGAGAGGACGCAGTTCTAGTTGGAGGTGTTCCGTTGCGGGATTTTCTGCAGGAGTTTCAGTTGATATCCGGTGTGGAGGATCAGTGTTTGCCAGGAGGAGGTTTCTTGAGGAGTCGTGGCACCGTTTCAGCCTTTTATCTTTGGCATCTACGCTCGAGCCCTTCCCGGACAACGTAATTCTTTGAGGAGGGTTTCCCTTGAGGAGGGTTTCTTGGGTGATTTTCGGAGGCTGACCATTTTCGATATGGTTTCTGGGTTTTGTCCGAGGTGGTGAGTACAGGTGGTCTGCAGATTTTCAGCTCATTCCGGCAAGGGGATCAGCCCCTAGTTTCAGTCCATTCCAGCAGCAGTAGTTTTACGACAGTTTCCAGCAGCTGGGACGCAGTTTCTTATAGCAACCATTTCCTGTCTTTTTGAGAGAGTTCTTCACTTGCCTTGAGCAAGAATAGGTGCTATCATTCTGATCATCTATTGTATTTCATTATATTCTCAGATTAATAAAATGGCTTAGCATTCCCGGCATTTTTATGAGTGTTTGCTTTATGTTCTATTTCTGGCATTTTCTATATTGTCGTATGCTTGTATTGCTGTCTATTTCCCTTTCGGGATATTACAGTGGTATCAAAGCATAGTTCTGGCTCAGCCTGTGGACTATGACATCGGGAAAGAGATCATACAGAGGTTTGCTGGAATTTTGGAGAGCAAGAGCAGTTGCAGTACCAAAAACGAAATTGGAAAAAGGGCCAAAATATAAAGGGTCAAATTTTGAAGGTTGGAATTAGAAGAAGCGTTTTCTGGGTTTTTCTGGGTTTTGGGCAAGGATCACCTTCCCAAATTCCTAGAATTTTCTGAGTAGTTTTCAGTGGGTAAATCGGAGGTCGAAGACAAGTAGCAGTATAGTCTTGGAGCAGCAGTGTAGTTTCATAAGGAGCCTGTAGGCACATAGCAGAAAGAGCCGATGGCAAGCGATGATGGTGCGAAGGAATTTTGGGAGATGCTCCTCAAATCAGCACAGGATCTGTCGAGACAGATGGAGACAGTGGGACAGAGACTCACTGCGCTGGAGGTTAGGCAGCGGGAAACCCCAAGGGGTTTTCAGATTGGTGAGGGATCAGCCACATCCCACCATATGCCGGAGCGTGAGGCTATCCCCATTATGGCATCGCATGCACCCACGCGATCCACTATGCCCACGTTCCTAGCCGAGGACACAGGGATGGGAGCACAGCAGGAGCCAGAGCCTGAGCCTGGCCAGATGGGTGCCTATCTTGCAGAGTACCGGGCATACGGGTCGGAGCTCAGAGATCTTATCTCATTCAGAGATTTTGTTCAGCTCCAGTGGGACAGTAGACCCCACAACATTCACAGAGGGAACAGGCACTCACATGACGGAGGCTTACAGCGCACCATGGACAGACTCCATTTACCGACATTTGACAGGTCATCCAAGCATTCAGAAAAAGCTTGGGTGGAGAAGTTGGATACCTCTTTCCAGCTTGATCGAGTATTGGAGCGAGAAACCATCAAAATGGTTACCTCACACTTGGAGGATGAGGGCACACAAGATTGCAGGGAGTTCGAGGATACACCTAGTGTGACACAGGACTCACCCTCATTAGAGACCTTCTTGACCATGTCGGTTGATGTGGAAGTGGAGAAGGTAGAGCCTACCTCAGTAGAGCCATCCATGGGTGTTGATAGAATGGGTGTCAGGAGTCTTCGGTGTGTGTGACACACGCCCGGATGGGTGGGCGTTCGGAGATATCCACCTTCGATGAGGCAACGGTACGAAGTGTGGATGATGAGTGGAGACAACGGTATCATCGGCCACACAGGGACCTTGAGTTTGGAAGGGAAGGGCACGTCGGTGCGGGTAACCATTTTGTTGCGGGGACCGAGCTGGAGGGTATGAGAGTGGCTTGTGCCGAGTCGGCTGCCAAGTTGGCCCGCATTGGGGAACAACTGGATTCCCTGATGGTACAACCCGAGGGCACATTGTAGCGTCAGATCATTCCCCTTTAGGCATGCATGGATGGGACTAGCAGTGTTGTTAGGTCATCTCTTCCCGTTGGAGAGAGAGAGGCAGAGCCACCTAGTCAGATCTCATATTTTGACTTGGATAGTGGTATGAGACGATCAGAGTTGCACAAGGTACAACATCCACATGTTGAGGTTGGATGGCGAGATATTTTGAGTTGGTACTCAGTGGAGCGGGCTACGGAGATAGTGGTGGATCCGAGTGTAGCTCAGCAGGATTTTCTATGCATGGGGAATACAAGAACCCCAGATTGGCATTGGGATCCAGGTGGGATCACCTATCGTTTTCCAGAGTAGGGTCGGGTGGCTATGTCTTGGAGAGTACGGTTGGCTGTGATGGGGCATGTGGAGTTTCAGTCGGCTCCGGTGGCCAACCATTTTATGGACGGACTCCCTGATTCATGTCCACAGCATAGCATTCATACAGGATGCGGGGAGGAAGCACGAGTTTTTGCGAGGAGCTTGTGGGAGGAGGTGGCATTGGCGAGGCCACCCGGAATGGCACCTTGTATGGGGCCAAGGATTCTTCACCTTCGTGTGGGGCACAGAGGATGCAGCGGAGCCGAGCAGTGGTGGTAACACTACTGACGCACAGGGAGATTCACTTCTCGGACCCCTTGAGGAGGATTTGGAGTGATGTTCCATTCGTTGGCAGGTATAGTGATGCGACGGTGGAGACGATGATACTGATTGGTGGTTGTCCGACAGGTAGGGGCATAGCTCTAGGTCATCACATCCAGGGATGTGTGGGAGCCTCTAGCATTGAGCAGTGGACTGTCGGTGGACATGGAGTTGCATGGTGCACTACCGTAGTGTGTGGGATTGCATTGTGGAGTAGGAGTGTCCTACATCACATTGAGAGCTCGCGAAGAGTGACCGATGCCTGGACGCAGCCAGGGCACGAGACGGTACTGGGTGATACGACAGTAGCATGGGGTATCTAGCAGTATACAGGGGTATACCTCAGTGTGCAGTGGCATGGCGAGGAGTACATGGATGATCGGTGGTATGCGAGGGCATACGGTGCTGCACAGCAGGATCTGAGAGCATTGCCGCTAGGGAGACTCATGGACAGGGACACCGAGCTCACCTTTGGGAGTAGTTCACCCAGGATCAATGGGGAGATGGATGAGCGATACATGGCGGTATCTGTGGAGACTCATACACCTGCCTCTTTTCTACATCATTCACTGGCACATCCGATTTTGTTGTTGTCCTTTGGCACTTTGGGCACGAGCAGCGGGGTACGCGAGGCTCACCCAAGATATTTGGATGACACTCAGCACACTAGGGGAAAGACTTCTCAGCAGTGGCACTGGGTTGGAGTGCTAGTCGACAGCCACAGGTTAGGGGATGAGATGATCCTCTGCAGTGGTGGCGCATCAGTCATTGTTGGGCCTACGCTTGGGGAGCAGGACATGAGGGAGACATGCATCATTTTTCCCTCAGGGCATGTTGAGATCATGCATGAGCAGAGGATACTGGGTTCAGCAGAGGTAGCATCCCGACATGCGTCTGGACACCAGACATTGTATCTACACTTCATCGAGAGGGTCGATGGCATATTCAGTGCAGATGAGGTGGCGGAGGTAAAACAGGAGGGCATTCCTTCTGTATGCCAGGTTGAGGACTCTTCTTCATATGAGTCCATAGGATTAGTTGAGGTCGCTTCTGGGGAGCAAGAACAGTGGGATGCATTGACATCGAGTACGGTGACAGCAGTTGCAGATCGATATCCTCTGGAGGTGTTGGAGGTTGATGGGATTGTTTCGCAGGAGGCTAGTGAACGGCGGGAGGTACATTGGATATGGGTGGAGCATCATCGTATCGGTCGACACGGGGATGAGCGCGGACGATGTTGCTCTGATGGGTAGAGAGTTGTAGTGTTTTTTAGTGGGTAGCACTCTCCGGAAGTACATCGATGGGCCCAGCGGCATACCTTGTTATTTGGCCATGTTATAGAGAGAGGGGTTTCCTTCTACAGGTAGCTCTCATTGGCAGACAGGGCAGAGCAGTGGGAGTTGATTACGGGTTGGCGACAACACTTCAGGCGTGTTCCATATTCTGTTGTTATTGCTACATCGGATTCTTTTTCCAGGATGGACTGGTGGGAGATCATGAGTTGGTACCCTCTAGATGGTACGGTATTCTTCGTAGGGAGCATAGTCAAGCAGGGGCCCTTGGACATAACAGAGGTTATAGATTCCGACGCGGGCGGCTTTGGCCTATCGTTCTTGACACTCCATCCGTTCAGAAGCGAGGATCGGCATGGGATTGGGTCTCGCTTGGATTGGAGAGAGGTGTTGAGTTGGTATACGGTTTGAGAAATTTAACAACGGAAAGCTACGAGGTACGGTAACGGCGAGGGCCAGGAGCGTTGATGCTTGTTGGTGGTGCTGCCTCTTGAGGAAACATTTGGTCTTGCCAGCTAGAGCGATTACACGATCAAGGCAGAAGTGGGACTTGTGCGATTATTGGCACGGTGGCGATGGGATGGGAGGATTATTGGTTGTTTGATGTGAGAGGGTCACTTTGGGATCTGACATTAGATCTCCCTTCATATCGGGGAATTGATGTAGAGTCGAGAGAGGTTCCAGGTGGGACCCAAGCACATTTTGATGTCGGTAGGGAACATCCGTAGAGGAGCTTGTTCAAGCGTTGCTTAGAAAGCAATTTTGTCGGATGAGGATGCCACTTGGGAGGATGAGAAGATTTTGCAGCATCCATCACTTCAGTTGCTTGAGGACAAGCAACGTTCTGCCGGGGGAGACTGTAATATTCCTAATTAGCACCGCTAATTGGAATATTCGATTTTTGTATAGTTTTGTCGGCTATAGTTTATTAATAAATAAAAGTGAGAAGAGGGGTCTAACTCACTTAAGTAAAATAAAGTATCTCCCTAGTAGCACAACGTTATAACGAACCATGAAAGGCTGCAAGTAAGAAGAACTACGTAGGTTTTGGAAAGTATCTTTAAAAGGTGGGAGAGCCTTCTCATTTGATCATTCTTGTTGTTGATGATATTTGAGCTAGACATTTGTCTTCTTGAGCACGCTGGTTGTTTAGCCTGTCTACAGCACTGTTTAGTGCGTTGAGTGTCTCCGGTTGGAGATCTCACCCTTAGCCCCAGGGGACTTCGAGTGCCTGCTCGGGTAAGGTCATTTCTTCAGTCTTTAGCGGGAGGTTTGGTTGGTTGTTTTGCTGAGGAGCTGGGCTCTATTTGTATTCTTAGGTCCACAGGAAGAAGAGGCAGTTCTAGTTGGAAGGTGTTCGTTGCGAGATTTTCTACGAAATTTCGATTTGGTATTCGAAGGATCGGTATTGCGTGAGAGGTTTTCTTCGAGTTGTGGCATTTGACTTTATCTTTGTCTGTTGCAGGCAACGCCTGGAACAACGTAATTCCTTGAGAGGTTGCAGCAGACGGTGATATTCGGGCCAAAACCATTTCGTGGTTTTATGGATTTTGTCCCGGTGGTGAGTTCGATCAGTACACAATTTTGATATTCCCGAAGAGATCGACCCCTGTTTCGGTCCATTCCGGCCGGTTTTACGACGATTTTCCGGCCCGGTAGGTATGTGATTTCTTATAGCAGCCATTTCCTGTTTTTCTGAGAGGGTTCTTCACTTGCCTTGAGCAAGGATAGGTGCATTTATTCTGATTATCCATTGTATCTCATTATATTCTCAGATTAATAAAATGGCTTAACATTTCCGGCATTTTTATGTGTATTTGCTTTATGTTCTATTTTCGGCATTTCCTATATTGTCGTATGCTTGTATTGCTGTCTATTTCCCTTTCGGATATTACACCGAGAGGAATATCGAGTTAAGAAAATACGAGAGCGGTAAGGAAGCGCGAGATGGTGAAATTTGTGAGAGATCCGGGCCATACTTGAACAAAGTAGGCTATAATTACAAGCGACGACATCGTAAAGCTGACAGAGACAAGCGAGAAAAAGTTGAAGTAGGAGATTTGGTTTTGGCACACTTGAGAAAGGAGAGATTCCCAAAGAAGCAGTATAATAAACTGAAGTTCAAAAAGATTGGGCCATGCAAGATACTTCGAAAGTTTTCTGCAAATGCTTATGAGATTGAATTGCCACCTAATGTTGGAATATCTCCCATTTTTAATGTTGCAGATTTGTACAAGTATGAAGATGATGGTGTAGAAGAAAGATCAGCAAACAAGGAACAAATTGAGTGGAAAGAGCAGCTACCTCCAGCACAACCATTGCAACCAGAGAAGATATTGGACAAGAGAGTGTTCAGGAAGACCAGAGGACAAGAATACTTTCAGTACTTAATCAAATGGAAGGACAAGCCAGAGGAAGATGCCACTTGGATGACTGAAGGAATGTTGCAGAAGATAGGCAGATCAGTGGAAGAGCTCATGGACAGGAGCCCATGAAGAAAATTGCCCTCGGGAGTCTGATGCAAGGGCATTAGACACTAGCCAGCAATGTAGGAGGTTTTGTCCACATGTAGTGGTTAAGAGGGTTCGAAAATATTTGAATTGTAATAGCTAGGTGTCAATACCTCAGCTGACTGTATCATTTAGGTTAGTTAGAATTTGCAGAAGTCGAATAGTTAGATTCGATCCATCTGTCATGTTTCAGTTAGTTGAATTATTGTAATTAGGCTTTTGGTTTCCTAAAACGGTCCTCACAGAGGAACCGAAGAGACGCACGGTAACGTATATAATTGTATTCTTCGGATGCATTGAAAAAAAAAAAGGTGGAAGAAGAGGAGAAGGAGAAGAGAGATTTCTGCAATAAAATCTGTGTGTTCACAATTGCTTCCTGTTAAATAATTTCAGTACGCATTGGCCATGAATTGTCCCGAATCCTTATCGTGAAGAAATTGTTTAATTGTGAGGCGATTGAACTCTGTGCATGTACAATTAGTAAATTGAACTACTGTATAGCTTCTGCATATCTCTGTCTATTGCTTTCTCAAGATTTATTTGAACAAAACCCTATTGAATTAATCTCACCCGCAGGCGAGGCCTGTGCAGAGAAACCAGGGTCGTGAACTCTGTTAAAGATAGTAGAATTCCCATTTAATAAAGAGATAAATTCGTTTTACCATCGGAACCCTGACCTGAGTTAAGGAACCAAAAGAATAGCGTAACCCGACTTAACCGTTGGTTGGTCACTGTTCCAAAACTACGAGCGGATTTACGAGGCCAGATTGCCCATATCACACCGCCTTTCGAGGATAAGCGATATTTCCTGGTTGGGGAGCGATTCCATAGAGTGTTCGACACGTGGCGAGGTGGACCCACAGAAAACCGTCGTTGCTGCGCGCCATCGCACGTTAACGTTCGACCAAGGAAGCCAAGCGATATCGTGGTACGTCGTTGATCTGGGAAGGAGCCATCGGACGGTGATCGGTTGATAAAGATGCACGGACGATAACCGAGGTACTGTGCGTGCATTTGATTGGCTATTGATCATAGAGGTGGGGCCCGGAGCCAAAACTTTATTATAAATTCATTTGATAAAAGTGTTGGACTATTAATATAAAATTCGGAGATATAAATTAAAATTCAAAGACTGTTAATAATGTTTGTTTATCAAATTCCTAGAATTTGATAAATAAAATCCCAAGAAAAGAAAGAGGCCACGTGGAAGTAAAGGAAGCGAATGCAGGGGAAAATGCTGACAGAGCGATTACAGTAGAGCAAACTCTCCTCAGGGCGACTTTCGGCTTTGTTGCCGTCAACAAGACACAAACTTAAGCTCCTAGAGCCTGGGCCAAACATCTCCCTCTTGGAGAGGAAAACCCACAAAGAATTCTTCTTATAGATCTTCAAATGACAAGTACCATGACCAAGACTCAGACCCTTGACCTAGATATGCTTCCAAGACCTTGATACAGCTTCTTCAGATGAACCAAAACTCGATTCTTATCTTATATAACAATCTACACTATTCTGCACCTGACCTAGAGAACTCTGTCTCTTTTTACACCTTTCAAATTGATCTCTTTTCATGCACTGTATGAGTGTACTTACTTCAGATCCTTCTATAAACAAATCCGCACTTTGAATGTTGTACTTTACTTCTACTTCTATGTCAAACTGTCTCTGAATTCCACATCCTTCTTTTCTTATATAAACAATATATATATAATAGCTTCCTGACCCTGTACTAATACAAAAATCCGCAATATTATTTCTTCCTGAAGTTTGCTATACAATCCAGTGGAATCCGCAAATGTTTTACCTTTAGTTTGTCTGCACTAACCTTAACTCACATCCGCATTTGATTATGTTACAAATCCGAACTTGATCCTGTCTTTTATCCTAACTTTTTCATGTCTTTCATCTGCAACTTTTTCATCAGAGAGATCTGCAATTCTATCCTCCAAATGGCCGCAAAACAGGTGTATTTATAGGACACTGTTCCAGCCCCTAAGCCGACCATACATTTAGCTATGGAGCCGACTTCCTTGTTGTGCTTTAAGCCGACATGTATGATTTAATTCCAACGTTAATGTAGCTACCTTCTTCTTGTGTGTAGAGCTGGTCTTCCAACATAGATTGAGGATTGTTAGGTGTCCTTCTTCCACAAGGTCTTGGAGCATATATTGCTAGACTAGATCCTTTAAGAACATGGCACTTAATTACATTTTATATCTAGAAGACACAAACCTAATAGACATCAAGAAGAAGTCTATTAACCTATATAATAAAATCTTGCTCATGAAACCCATGAAGCAAGTGCAACAAAATACATTTTTATTATCTTTGTCTTCTTCTTTACATAAATACATAATTATATAGTCAACATGAAGACCGACTTAGTTACACTTTTCAACACAACCAGCATCACATTCACAATATAAGAAGCTCCAAGATAGAGAGAACCAAAATCCATACATCAAAATTCATCCATCATCCAAAAATCCCCACCAAGGAAAAAATGTGAAATTCTCTTAAGAGAGAGAGATCCCAATCCAAGTGATGATACAGATAAATTCAACCAACTCCTATTTATACCCCTTTTAGGAGTTTGATTTAGCTAATGAGCCTACATTAGCCCCTAAAAGTAAAATAATGTACAAATAAAACAACTTTTGGTGACAAGCCCACTAAACTAGCCCATAAATGAAATAGGAAGCCTCTCAAGAAGTCAAATAATAATATATGCATGTCCTGGGGCCCTCCAAAAGGCCTGATAATGTCCAGAAGTGTCATAATGATGAATAAACTCCTCAAAATGTGATGGACAAGGGGTTGGCCCCTGTTCTCTAAGTAGTAGACCTGTGGTGCTCCCAATGTGTGTGGGGGCACACCAATGACCCCATGGGTCTCCATATGAGTCGCAGATGCCTGTAGATCATCTATAAGGGCTCAAATGATGGAATGAACATTGCCATGTCATCGTACAAGTCCTGGGACACCTGTCAAGTGTGTGGTGTTCCTGTGCGGCCTGCTGGGCACAGTGTACCAAGTGCACCATCCTCATCCCAAAGGTGGATCTCTAGTAATCTTTGGACATCGACGGGGATCCATAAAGTGTTGTCTGTTGCCGCGGATGCCCATGGCTCTCTACACACACCCTACATATGTCAATGTAGCCCTGGGGGAGGTTAGGACCCCATATAGGGATACCAAACCCAAATGGACACCATTTTCAATCCTGCATAAAATCCAATGCTTCCCCTAGCCTTCCAGTACAACAAGTCATTAAAGTAATCGTGTAAAAGAGCTTACAAAGTTCAAACCATGGACAACAAAGTGGGCACTTCATAATAGCATGTTCTTCCGAAGTGGGCTTTGGCATGTGCTAATGTATCAAGGCACCAAAGGGGGTTAGCCAGGTGCCTTATTAGGTGGTTTCTACCATTAGAGGGGATAGTATGTCCAAGGTACATCCCTCAAATGGGGGTGGCAGGTGATAAAGAAGTGAAATGGAATAGGGAATGGGAGGGGCAATCCTGGGCCACATATTGGGGCTCAAGGGTAGCTAGAGGAGGGGAAGCCCACACCTGGGTATATAATGTATAGGAGGGAGAAATCGTTGAACATGAGGTGCCCCGACCTTGATTTTTCCACCCTTCTTTATATGTCTTTTTCCTTTTATGAATTTTCTTTAATTAACTGCTTGGGGCTCAAAGGACAAGAGCATGATATGTAAGATATAGCAGTGGTTACCCCTTTTTAGGTAGGGCAGTTCATTGCCCTCCAGGGGTTGGGATAATCATGGGAACTGAATCATAAACAAGGCTCATATAGGGTCTATGGAACCAGGGTGATGACCATGGGTATGGGATAGAGCTCATGTATTGGCTTTTGCCCACGTACTAATTATTTTTGTCCTGACCATCTTTTGCATTTTGTGGTACAATTTCCTGTTGAATGTGGCCATTTATGCTTTTACTTTTTCTTTAGCTACTTCAACCTCTAGGGCATCTTTCCAGGCCTGACCCAAGGTGGGGGCAAGGAGATAGGGAAGTTGACCCTATGTAGACCTAGAGAGGCAATGTGGACCCAGGTGGGAGAAATGATGAATGGGGGTATAGTGAGTTGAAAGCGAGTAACATATGCGGATAAAGGATCGGGACCACGCACCCAAAGTCGGGGTTTCCCAAGTAGTGCCACCCTAGAACCAAATGGGCAATAAAGTAGATCCCAAAGGATTAAGACCCAAGGGAAACATCCAAAAGAGGTCAATGGGGACAGGAGCACAAACTAATCCCACTCTTTCCGCCAAATCCCCCCACCAATCCATGCCCAAAGGTGTCCATGATAAGTAAACCCAATGCTCAATTACCTAATGAGAAGACATACCTTTAGATTTGGGACGCCCACCTTCAAACATACGATTAATACAGATGGGTGAAGGACCACATGGCTAGCTCGGGTAGCAGAGAAATGACACAACAAGCTAGTTGAAATCTGCAAGGGATTGTTGGTTTTCGGCTAAGGTCCATCATGGAGAAAAAATTCTCCTAGGGATATCACCCACGAAGTGGTGGTTAACAGGGTCCAAGATACTAGCGTACACATAATACAAATCATTGATCAACATGATCAATCATCAAACTCATCGTCATTACTACAAAATCATCCTACAACGCAGATTCTTTGGACTCCTCAAGGACATCTACAACTGTAATAATAGCACTAGCAAAAGCATGAATTGTATGGCCAGTGCTTGTATATTCCATGAATAGTGGCATATATATTGTTGGGAAATATATTTTTTTTAAATGACATTTCTAGGAATAGTGCACTACAGCGAGGTCCCTAACTAACTCGACTGAGTAGGTATAGACTCAACTTAGTTGGACCTGTTGCTGCAAAATCTATTAGTTCTTGTAGAGGGGTACCCTACAAGGAAAACACTAGACCAAGTGACAACAATAAGGTACTGGCTCACTATCACTACAACCACTAGCCCCTGCTCTTTATGGATTTCAACCAATGGGAGGAGTCTCGGTATATCAGTCACAACCAAGAGCTTTTCTAGGCTAAGAGGCTTTAGGTGAGACAAAAGGCTTCCAAAGGATGGCTCAACTTAAGTACAAGGCTCAAACAATGATTAAGAGGTAATTCACATCCCTTAGAAAGGCCAATCTAGGGCATGATAGACCCAGGGTTTGGATGATAGCATGCAAAATGGAATATCCTGAGGTCAAGGTACCAAGGAAAAGGTTTTCAACAATGAATATTAACAAGCCAATGGCATATGAAACCTTCAAGAAGCCCTAAGTTGAAGCTTAACCAAACTAGGGTTTCTCCTAGGACAAAATAGCTAGCGTGAGAGAAATTATGGTCAAAATGGATGGCTTAGCCACCAAAAGGATTGATTTTGGGGGAACTTCTTCTCAATGTTTCACGACTCGTACTCGTATAAGACTCATCCGACCATTGACTCGTCGACTCGTATAAGACTCGGGAACGACCCGTATAAAACTCGTATAAGACTCGTCAAAATGAAAAAAAAGAAAAAAAAAAGACGGTAAATTTTAAGCAGAAAAAAGAAACTAATGATAAATCCAGTCCTTATAAGTTATAAAAACCACAATATATACAATAATTCATAACATCATCTCATATCTATAAAAGTACAACATAGCATATTCGATTTTTGTAAGAAAAACATTTAGATACTGAATAAGAAAAGGAATCATGATTCCATAATTAAAATAAAAAATGTCGGCCAGTTCAAAATTCAAATACATATGTCATAAATGATAAATGATTGTCTCATAACAATCTTGAGTCTCATCACTCATGGACGACCACGCCTATAATAAGCCCTCGTGGAGCTCATGGTAGCATTGGAACGCTGAAGCAACTGTGAGGCAGGTGTATTGGGAGTCTCCATTTGAGATGGCAAACTAAAGAGATCCTCAGTCTCTTCATCAAGCCAACACAAATCAGGGGGCTCCTCCTCCACAACCCAATCAGACTCTAAATCAATAGTATCTAATAAAATTGGATCTGTATCCTTTGGTTGCACTTGTTTTGTGAGCATTCGAAGGTTGTAGTAGATGAAAATCAACTTCTCCAACCTCTCATGCTCCAACTTGTTTCTCTTTTTGCTGTGGATGTGCTCAAACACTGACCAATTGCGCTCACAAGAAGAAGCACTACAGGGTTGACTCAAAACTCTGATGGCGAATTCTTGTAATTGCGGTGCCTCGGAGCCACAATCTATCCACTAATGAGCTGTGAAAAAATAGCAACAAAAATTATCAGTTTGCAATGCCAAACATATAAAATAGAACTATCAAAATTACAAGCTAAGTTCTAACAATTTGCACTTACAAGGCATTTTCTTGTCCTTGAGACATTGGCTTGAGCTGAATCCAAACATGCCAGATGCTTCCTTGTACATATCTCGTTGTAGGTTGATTTTGTCTTGAATATCTACATCTGGGAACATCTTCTCAATGCATATCATGACACCTCTCATCACCTCGAGATCTCTTTGAATGTTAGACCCCTCATTATAGAATAAGCTCGGATTGAGATATGCTCCTGCTGCATGCAATGGTGAATGTAGTTGTCTATCCCACCTAGAATCATTAATTTTCCATATAGGGAGATATTTAGATTCATCTCCCTTATAGAAATTCTTGATGGCCTCTTTGGCCTTATCCATGCCCTCATAAATATATCCAATTGGAGGTTTCTCTCCATCCATCAATCTCAAGACTTTCACAAGGGGCTCAGTGAAGCTGACAATCTCAGTGACTTTGTCCCACAAACTATCACCAAAGACAGATGCTTTCACAGACAATGCTTCTGGTTTTGTGCTATCTTTCCAAAATACCCATTGTTGACTACAAAACATTCTTTGCAAAGCTTGGTACTCATACAAAAGGCTTTGGAGGGAAAGAAAGTTTGTAGCAAACCGTGTGATTGCTGGGCAACTAAGCTCACCCTATGTGAATTCCTTCACAAGGTTCAAGACCCAAGCATGATTATAAATATACTTGGTAATTTGCTTGCATTCTTGCACAACATCCTGCACTCACTCCAACTTCCCAATGTCCTCTAGTATCAAGTCTATGCAATGGGCAGCGCATGGAGTCCAAAAAATGGTGGGATATTTGGCACAAAGCAACCTTCCAGCTGCTACATAATTTGCTGCATTGTCCATGATTACTTGGACAACATTTGCAACCCCAACTTCCTCCACCACATCAGCCAACAATGTAAAAATCAATGTGCATCTTTTACATTTGCAGATGCATCAATGGATTTTAGGAACATGGTTCCTTTAGGGCAAGCTACAACAAAAATTTTTATTGTTCTACCCCTCTGATCTGTCCACCCATCAGACAGAATTGTACAACCTGTAACTTTCCATGAGCTTTTAATGCTCTCCAATTGTTCCTTGACACACTCCAACTCCTCATCTAGCTCTTTCCCCCTAAGTGCATTATAAGATGGGGCTTTGTATCCAGGGCCAACACTTGCAATGGCATCCACCATGGGCTGATAAAAATATGACTTTGCATAGTTGAATGAAAGAATGTTATGGTATCAAAACCTCCTCACTGCCATATCTGCCTCCTTCCTCTTCTTTTCATTAAAACTATCCAAGGTTGGTTGAGATCCTGGAGTTGTACGAGGAGTGAAGAAAGAAGAGGTTATACTCCTGTTTGCTACAACACTTGAAGAGGAGTTACCAATACCCGGAATTTCAATCTGTGTTTCACTCTGAGATGAAGATCTACCTATCCCAACAATCTCATCCTTCCTTCTTGCCCTCTTAGAAGTTTCTTCTTTAATGGCTTCCAAAGCAGCTGCCATTTCAGTAGTGACTTCATCAAGGCAATTTTGACAACATCCCACACCATTCCGAGGAATTCTAGCTAGGTGGTATTTTAGCTTGTTTATTCCCGCATGCATTGTGGCATTGCAATAATTTCACTTCACATGGTGATCATTACCGGCAATGATTCGTTGACCATGTGCCCATGCCGAATCAGGAGACTTTCTATACCCCTTTGGTGGCATGGTGACAAAATCTGGAAGAAAAAAATTAAATTTTTAAAATCTAATTCATATTTTTTAATTTTTTTTTTTGGTTTTTTGGTTATTAATTTTTTTTTAATTTACAATTTTTTTTGGCCCTGTGGCTGAGTTTCTCAGCCACACAGGGCCCTGTGTGGCTGAGAAACTCAGCCACAGGGCCTGCAGGCTCAGGAGGTAGACCGTAGGCCCTGTGGCTGAGTTTCTCAGCCACACAACGACCCTGTGTGGCTGAGAAACTCAGCCACAGGGCTTGCGCACTGAGAAGGCAACCCGCAGGCCCTTGTGGCTAAGTTTCTCAGCCACACAGGGCCGTTGTGTGGCTGAAAAACTCAGCTACAAGGCCAAAAAAATTTGCAAATTGCAAGTGAACAAAAAAAAAAAATTTGAATTGATTAGATAAAAAAATTTTAAAATTACATGCAAGCAGCTAGTTGCAAAGCAATGAAACAAAGATCATGAAGCCTGTTTGGACAGTGTGTTGCTACTCCGCCAGTGTTGCTACTTCGCCAGTGCTGTGACTCCAACTTGTTGTTACAGTGTGCTGCTACTCTGCCAGTGTTGTGACTCTGCCTGTGCTGTGACTCTGCCTTGCTGCTACTCTGCCTGTGCTGCTACTCCGCAGTGCTGCTACTCTCCCAGTGTGTTGCTGCTACTCCGCCAGTGCTGCTACTCTACCTGTGCTGTGACTCTGCCTTGCTATTACTATGTGCTGCTACTCCGCCAGTGCTCACTTCACTAGTGCTGCTACTCCGAAAGGGAGAGAGGTACTTTTAAAACATTTCCTTCCCTCCAAATTCCCTTTTCCTCCACCTCATTTCCAAAAAAAATAGAAAAATAAAAAAATTGAGAAAAATCCAAAAAAATTGCTTTTTGTTGTGGGACGGGTCTTATAGGGGTCTGATACGGGTGCTATGAGAAACCCGCAGGTCTTATGCGAGTAGGCGGGTTTAATGCGAGTTTGCGCGAGTAAGGGTAGAGAGCACGGGTTCTATGCGAGTGACCCGGCTCGCTATATAACCCGCAAAGACCCGCAGGTACCCGCGGGTCTTATACGAGTGGTGCTTCACTGCTTCTTCTACACTTGATGTTGAATCCTTCCTATACTAAAACTTCCTCTCTTAGGTAATTTCACTCCAATCCCTAGTTATGTTGCTTAACCTTAAGAGGATCGAATTTATAGAAAGAAGGTGCAGAATTCAATTTGGGGATAAGATAAGGTTTGATCACCTACTAGACAAGGCCAATGCCTAGTTCATGGGTGGATGGAGTCTATGGATGTTAAAATTTGGCTAATTCATGCAAAGGAGTAAAAATATTTTGATGCAATAGCAACAAAATCCTAACTATTATCTTTGTGAGGGATCAAATAAACTTGGGAGAGCTACAACAAGAGTTCAGGGGATTATCATTCACGTTCCACATATGAGTAATGCTTACAATGAGGATATCTAGATTCTGTATAATTTATCTCCAATAATCAATGATGCAATAGAGAAAACTTAGATAGCCATTACATTCGATAAATTAGACATAAATAAAAAATTCTTCAATAACATGGCTCAGTTACAAGATGAAATGCATGTATAATCCAACATTGATCCAAGATAACTTCTCCAAAGACAATAATAGCAAGACCATCCTCATCTAGACACTGAATCAGTTGTCATCCCTCATAGGGTGCTAAGGTCGACCTAGGGGCATGATGGGTCTAGGTGTGTCATCTTGAAAAATAACCAAATTCAGTGCAAAGTGGCAGAGGGTGCAAGAGGTGCCCAGGGTCATGTGTGATATGATGTTGTTGCTAGGAGGCTTGCGACTCTCAAATGCTTAATCTGTTTGTGCCAATATACTTCTCAAATCGCTTGGGTACCTATGGGTAAGGTGCCTAAGATATGGGTTGCTAAACCACCTAACAATCACAACACAGATTCTAGTGAAAGAAAATAATCACTAGGGACAATATTCATTATTCCATCTAAGTGAACCAAGCTTGAATGTCATGGGCTATTTAATACTTCAAATAAAGATCTCCTTCCAAACTCGAGGCTTTCAGCTCGCAATGGTGTTTTCTCCTTAGGTAGGAGTGGTTTAAGGACAACCCTATTAGGTGTTAACATTTCCTTAGTCCACCCTTCAATTGATAGGTGTTAGTGAATAATAATGATGGTACGAGGAGAAGACTTCATGGCCAAGTGCCATGGTCAAAGGGACCGACTGATGGGAATCCACATCCTTAGTGTATAGGTGTGAGGAGGGAGCAATCGTGGATGCATGAGTTACCAACACAGGCTTTGTTTTTCCACCCCTCTTGTGATCCTTTTACTTTTTCTTGATTTTTCTTTGTATTACTGCTCATATCTCAAGGGTTAGAGCTTTCTTTGAATGATATAGCAGTTGTATTACCCCATAAGGATGAGTCATTCCATTACTCATCTGGGTCGAGACATGCAAGGGTTCCTTCTTATGATGTAATGGAGCAACATGTGCTCAAGAACAGGGTGATGGCCATAAGGAGTGAGGTAGAGCTCACTCTAGGCTTTTGCCCATGTGCTAATTTATGTCCCTGGCCCTCTTTAGCATTTTGATATTCATTTATTTTTTTGTGGCCATGATATGCTCCTTTTGTTTCTTTTAGCTGCATCAACCTCCTAGGGTAGAGTTTCCAGGCCCTACCCGGAAACGTGGATGTGTGGGTGTCAAATCCTAAGGAACCAATGGTCAGTTGAACCTGAAGAATGGAGGTGGAGTATGGGCTTGTAATGTAAGATGGAAAGTGCTTATGACATGGGGATAGATGGAACTATGTTATCTTAATCTAGGTTTCCCAAGTAGTGCCCCTCTTGTACCCATTGGGCCATTAGGAAAGGTCCCACTGGACTAGGATCGAAGATTAGCCTCCCATTTAAGGTGAGAGAACAAGATTACGGTCAAAGGCCATCCTTCTTCTAGATCACCCCATAATAAATATCAAATTCCCAAAAACACACAAGCATAAACACTCTTGCAATATGATTAAAGTACCTTTTGAGAGCCACCTTCATCCATGTGCTCATGTCAGATGGGTGAGTAACATATGGTTGATGTAAGTGGTGGAGATATCTAACGAATCATCAACTAATGATGGTTGTCAGGGGCTACTGGCTACATGGCTAGCCAACTGGCTGTCATGGATAGGAGAAAATTTTTCTCCTATAGGGTTACCCATTTTGGTGGGTAATAGAACCAATTTCGTACAATATCCACTGACTCATGCCTTCAGTCAGTTGGTTCAATACCAAACAAATCCCTTGAACTAAGCAAATGGTTAAGTTGACTCGATCAGGGGTTAACTCAATCAACTCAACCGAGTTCAAGTCCACATGAAAATATTTTTAAAACTGTGACCTCTACTACAATCCTTATATGTGGCTAGTCTAGCCTAAGGAAAATCACTGAAAGGAGTAAAAAGCTATGTAGGGGTTTGAATTCACTAGAATTGGTTGTAGAGAGGCTTAGTGTCATACAAGATGGAGATAAGATAAGATAAGACAAGATAATTGTAATAATGTAAAATTAAAAGATGCAGAAAGTAAAATAAGAGGCTAATCTAGATCTTAGAGGGCCAACTCCAAAGATGGCAATACCATCCAATAGAAAAATGTACAAGGCAATTGAATCTAGAATCTATGAAACCAATGGTACAATCCTATCCTAGTCCACTAGCACCATCTCTCCTAACATCTAAGGCCAAACGGAGAAAGTTCAAAATAGATCTTTGTCTAGAAAAAGAATTGGAAGAGGAGTTGGGTTGTGTATTGTGTTGTTGACTGAAAAGGAATGTTTGTCACTATGCCCTAGAAGATATCATCTAACGACTAGTCTATCTACTAATATGAGGTCTAGATTGGCAATGTCACTAGAGTCTCACAATAGTAGAAATAGTGCTTTGATTTCGCACTAATTTGGGGTGAATGACATGATTGTTGTGCACCTATCACTTGCTTCCCCTAGTTGATGCAAGCATCATAAAAAAGTAAGTGATCCATTAGGTGGGAGTTGTTCCAAGATGTGTCTGTGGTTGGAGGATAAGAGAGCGGAGACAGAGGGCCTCTTGCATGTAAAAGGCTAGGCATCTCTAGCTGGGATATCTCAAGAAACTACCAAGTATTTGGAGCTCTTTGAAAAGATAGTGAAACCATCCTTGGATCCCATAGTAAATTGGGTATTGGAAGATGAATAATCATCAGTGTCAATGTGTCAAAAATGGCACAATTGACAGATCCTATCAAGTCGATCAATCAAGTGATCTGTCTTAATCCATAGTGTATGATCACTCACTCGGAATTGGCCACCAGGATGTTGCCCATCCAATGGTGAAGTCTGTGATGGGATCAAACAATGAATCCTTCCCTCATATCAATGAAGTGCTCAACATATAAGGTCATCTTTGGACATAACCCATCCTAAGGGTTTATCCATCTAACCCACACAAATTTCTTGTAGGTATCATCTTTGATGATCCTATTCATCTCTACTCTGGTAGGTAACAGATGACTAGGCACAAGCAAAGGAGTATCTAAATGGAGGAAGTCAATCCACCATAATGTCAATAGATGCCAAGGGATCCAAAACCCATGCATACTAGCAATGAGAGTGACTTAAAGGACTAGTTGATGCAATAGAATTTGATGAACAATAGTCCAAGTATAGAACCTAAACTTGTCCCTTCCCTAACTCAGTGAAACTAAACATGGTGCGGGAGTCAAGACCAACACCATCTCAAGTCGAAGGGGCCAAGCACCAAGCTCTAAAAGGATGATGCACTCAGGGGTTATCTAATTGCATATGATGATGCACCATAGGATGATTTATACTCCCTCTACTAATGACCAGTTAGACTTTAGTAAACCAAGCCCCCAAACCTCAAAACCATATAAAACTATGGATTGGATAAGGGTGTCCATGAGAGACATCTTGGACAGTATGTTTCAAAAATGGTTCCGAAAATACTAGCTCTCAAGAAGGGTCAATTATTTGTAGCCCTCGCTAACTCAAGGCTGAAGAGAATATCACAAACTACAGCGAGATGTTATGAATTGTAACTTCAAATAGGTACAACAATGGGTGATCTCAATCTCCTCTTCTTTGAAAAGGAAATGGTCATCAAAGAGGATGACCATTGAAAATCAAGACCTTAGTTTTACCCAAGTTGATCGTTGACTAATGAAGGTTACAAAAAGGGTTATAGTCTAGCTATCTCTACAACTCCTTAGGAGATGAGGCGAAAAGGATCACGTTATCAACAAAAACAAGGATAGATAGTTAAACCTAGTGGAGAAGGCACCCATCCTTGTCATGGATGTGCTAATGCAGGAAGGACTCCAACTCATCGATGTAGATCCAAAATAATGTGGGTAACATGGAACATCCCTATTTGACTTGAATAGTATTCCTGATAAAATTCAATGCCCCATGGGCTATGTGGAGACTACCAAGGATTGACTTGTAGGTACATGATGAAAATCAATTAAGTCTATGGAATACCAATGTCTCTAAGCCTATGGAACATGGCCTCCCAAGGGACAAACGAAAATGCCTTCAAAAATTCCACAAAGAAACGAGGAAACTTTTGACGAGTGATGTCGCGCCTCCTTAATGATTGCTTGTTGTGTAAGGATGTGATCAATGGTTTGGTGTGTAGGTCGAAATGTGTAGCTCTAAGTTGCCTCCACTAAAACTCCCCAAAGAGATTCAAATGGAGGATCGTAGCAACGAGATCAAAAAATGTGAGGCCTGCCATGATTGTCATGTAGTTGTTGTGATCATTGCTAAACCCTGATTTGTGGATCAGGGGAATAACATGATGTGACCAAATATTATGGAAAACCAATATGGAACACATAGTTAAACAAATAAGCCAATTAGTATCCATAGAATGAGGGTTGTGCTTGAAAAGTTTTTCCTTGAAGCCTTCCCATTAGAAAAATTTTGAGGTCTAAAATGGGCCTCCTAAGGAATATTATAAAATAATAGTGGAAATAATAAAATAAGATTAGATTACCTCATCAAGTTTTGGAGAAAAAAAAGAAAAACCTAATTTTTCAACTCGTAAACTTATCTCCCTACAATCTTACTCAAATTTCGAGCAGGAGCACTCATTGGATGCGGAATTTAATTTTTCATCCAAGGAGTACTACCCATGTTGCAAACTTTCAATGGAGCTTGCTACACGAAATATGTGATTGCAATCATGTTTTTCCATGTATTTCACATTTTTTCGTGTAGTAGGGTCCATCAAAAGTATGCAACATGGGTACTCCTTGGATGCAAAATTAAATTCCGCATCAAACATGTGCACTTGCTCGAAATTTGAGTAAAATCATAGGGAGATGAGTTGAAAATATGACTTGAAAAAGTAGTTTTTTTATTTTTTTATTCTTTTACTCAAAAAGTGGTGAATCATCTCCCATGGTTGACATCATCATATTTAATCCTATTGGTTCTTATAAAGTTGATTTTTGTTATACATTTTTGTTTTTAGGCCCATTTTCGACCTCAAAATTTCTCTAATGCCATACTTTGCTAGTGCTCATCATCCAGAGAATAAATGACAAGAAGGGGTGGTAGAGGCAACCTAGATTAGGGGTTGCTTGAGGACGTCATAAAGGGAGGAGGCATGAGAAAACATGGATTTTGGACCAAGAGGAAGAGGAGAGTGGCAAGGGTAGATGGTGTGCCAAAAGTTTTTAAGGGAGCAGATGAGTGAAGCACTCAAACCCTCTCTCCCTTGGGAGATGAATAAGAACTTCTTGTGGTGGAGGCAATAGTAGGGAGCCTAAAGATAGGGATATGAAGGGTGAGTGTGAGTTAGTGTGCCAAAGCTCACCATGGAAGAGAGAGATCCTAAAGATACATTTTGCATAAGAGCATCAAATACTAACTAAATCATCACTTAAGGCATTATTGCTAGAAAGCAAACTTGAAAAAAGGTAATTACAATAGAATGAAAAAGGTAGTTGAGAGGGTTTTGGGATAAAATATATCCACTCCACATTTGCACCCACTTCCCACACTATGTACATAGTCCACATAAAAGATGGTTCATGGAATCCACATTCGTTCAAGATTCATAAGTAATCCACCATATATAAGTTATCAATGTTGTAAATAACTTTACATTCGTGTAATAATGTTATGTTTATTTTCTTTTTCATTTTTATTTTAATGATGGGTTTATTCTTTCAAAAATGCCTAAGAAACGATGTTTACCAACCACCCAAAAAATCTAGCAATATATGGACAAATTTAACAAGATCTCTATTAAATTGGAGATATGTGACTCAAGGAATTTACTTAAATATATTGGAGGACTATTCACTAACCCTTTGAAGGAAATGGATCTTCTCAATTTTATTTCCTTGACATGAGCACTCCAACGTACACTTCAAAGATCAAGGCTAACTTACAGTAGTCTTCAAGGAAATCTATTGCTTCCCCTTCTAAATCCCCTACTTCCAACTTCTACTCCCACTAAAACCTAGAAGAGTAGCAAAAGAATAGACAAAACAATGAACAATACCAACCCAAGAGTTGGGTTAGGGGCCATGTAAGTATTGTCAATATCACAATACTTACGGTCATTCGCATGAGGACTATCCCAAAAAAGGGCCAATAAAGCAAACACTTTAATCATGAAGCGACAAAAAAAACAAGAAGATGAGGTAACTAGTGCCTCCAATCCTCACTTCTGATACTAATTGTTGCTCATGATTACAAATTGTTCCACTTCCAACGAAGCTCTCTTTACTTGCAACCACTAGAATAAGGATCAATTACCTCACTTAGTGTTAATTTTGGGCAACTAGGTCCAAACTCCATGTTGCACTACTCATATGACAATGGTCATATTTTTGTTGGATTCCTCTTTCGAAGAGGTGCAAGATTGATCTAAATATCATCTTGATCGAATGAGGAGAACATTTATTTTGAATTTATTTTCCACATGTGCAAGGTCGACTAGATTTGTAATGTAGGCTCACATGCATAGTAGATGTGCCACACACCCTCATTGATGGATATAAATTTGAGAAACTTTGGAGGTCATTTGCTCATCAACTCATCACACATTCTCTCATTGTGATTTGATTGGTTCGATAGCCTTTGGAGGTCTTTTCCCCCTCACATGTGTGGAGCGAAGCTCTTGTTTTCTGCAGATCTATCTAGGGCTTTTTGCTATAGCGTTGACCGTAGTCAACCCTTAGTCATTTGACCTCCTACTTCTGCCAAAAATCCGATTTTAGGAGGCAGTACAGCTGGGCACTAAAATCAAGGAATTTTGGGTTGTTTAACCAAAGCCCTAATTTGTTACGTTGACTTTTCTGCATTGTCTTTGGGTTGACTAGTGTTGACTTGTGATGAGTTGTCTTTGAGGGTTATGGGTGTGACACATGGAAGATTGGCTAACCGAGAAAGATGTTGGTTAAAGCATCCTGTTGACTATCGTAACACAACAATATCTCGTATCTTTGTTGCACAAAAGGAATTGTAAATCTGATCTATATTTGGCTTGTCTTCTATTGATCTATTATTGTGTTCTATCAGCATTTTACTTTCATGTTTATGTGATTGCTATTTTGTATCGGGCCTAAGAAAGATTGAAGTAAAAGTGCATCAAGCATAGAACATCATGGTTATCTAAATTTAACACTTAGTCATAGCTTATATTTCAAAAAGTAATATTTCATAAAGTTTTGACAAATCTAAGATAGTCTTAATTCACAAAAATTCATAAGGTCTTAAAGTATGAGCATCTTTGTAACTTTGCCTAGGATAGAAGTGTTCCAGCCTACTTTTGTGGATTTTAGTGCTAATCACTTTCACTATTGAGCCTTTCGTTAACATTGTGGAATGTAATGTTATCCCTATGTGTTGTTGATATTTTCTCCTTGGCACAACCATATCAATATGATTTTAATGCTATATAAAATGACAACTACAAAACTTATAAGCTAGTTATGGACAAGGTTTATAACTTCAGGGATTCACATCTTCGTTAATCAATTTTGTATGTCTCCATCAAAAAAGCAATCTACAAAAATATTGTTGTCGTCTCTTGTCAAGAACAATGGCATACAAAACAACAAACCTAACACTACACAAGCTTTTCAATAACTTCATGATACAATTTGCTCTACAATGCTTAACTTCCCAAGTAATTTGTTTAGTACTAGCCTCCCCTAATTCAAAATTGATATATTTATTTTGAAGTGTACCAAGCCCATTAGTGATGCTATAACACTTAATTTATAGAGTCATAGTTTGGGATGTGTGTGTGTCCATATAGAATAGTCACTCACATCATTCAGTAAGGTTCAACAAAATCACAAGGAAAAAGTAGAAAAGCCGCAATTAGTACTCACATAGTATATTGTACAATTACATTATATGATTTTACATGTTGGGTAGTAGTTATTATCCTTTCTCTCACCACATTAAGGCTATTGACTCTATTTTTTGACCAAGAATTTCAAGAACCTTGAACAAGATTGTTACACAAATTTTGAACCCTCTAAAACAATATTGCTCTTATTGAGAAATTACGCCTTTTATTAAAATTTCTCTTTCATGATAACTACTTGTGATTTCGTTATGCTTCTTTCACTTAGATCTTATCTTCATTAGATTATTACATTCTTCATCAAGTCAATTATCAAATGCACAAGAGACACAAAATTTAGGCTAGCAAGCCAAGGCCAAAACCTCTCCCTCTTGGAGAGGAAAACCTGATAGTAATTCTTCTTATAGATCTTCAATTGTCGAGTACCATAACCATGACACAAACCCTTTACACCAGTATGCCTAAAAGACCCTTGTCACTACTCTTCTAGGCTCCTTATGTCGATCTTCTTTTCTGCACCGTATTGCACCAGCACTAGGGAGACTCAGTCCCTAGTCTAACAGCCCCAACTGATGTGCTTCCCTTCGTTCCTTCTATAATCTGACCTTGGTCTCCAATAGACTCTTCCTCGGCCTTCTTCTTGCACTCAAGATACACAAGACTATGATCTCTTATTTGTTTTAGTAACTCTTCTTTAGGCAGTATATACTTCTAAGATATAGACCCAAGACTAAGGCTTGTATAGCCTCACTTAGCTGTTGTAATTATCCTTGAGATAAGCGAGGTATAGAACAAACTCAACACAAAAGTGATTGTCCTCCTTTCTTCATTGAGTAGCCTTCTCCTTACGCACTATTGTAGATTTGAAACTTGCTGAGATGATCTTCGGCCTTCCTGTAGAATGCGAAGTAGTATGGACTTAAGACATGGCTAGATAAGCCCTTCTTTTCTTCGTTGCTTAACCTTCTAATTTTGCACCAATAGAAGACTCTTAACTTCACACTTTTATTTCAAACCCAATCCGAATTACTTGTCTTCAAATGAGGCCGCAACTCACTCTTTATATAGTGATTGTCTCTGTCCTAGGCCGACATGATCTCATGTGAGTAGGTCGACTTCACCAAGGGGTATATCAACATACTTGAGCCAACTTCTTTGGAGCACCATGACAAGGTCTTGGAGCATACATTTTACATCAGGTGTAACATCACTTCCTATACATGACTCTAAATTATATTTATGACAAGATAACAAACTCCTAAAGACATCATCAAGAAGAAGTCTTTGACCTATAATAAAAACTTCTTGCTCATGAAACCCATGAGGAAAGCATTTACGAAATACATTTTATTATCTTTGTCTCTTCATTACATAAATTCATCATTACAAGTCATCATGAAGACCGAACCTAGTTAAACTTTTCAACAGCTCTTGAATAACAACATCTATTACGACCAATTGGGATCAATCTTTGTCGATGCCTTGATGGTTAAGCAACATAAACGTAACCAAGGTAAGGTTGAGCTTCGTATCGATCACAACCATTCACGATATCAATCTGAGGTTGACCAAAGTGTTGCCTACACTTATTGTCCATGTCAACATCAACATCAACGTTTGATCTCAACTCACCAAGTCAAGTCATAGTTAGCTTGGGTGTCATGTAACCTTGTCAATAACATTGAGATTTACAAGAGTGAAGAGGATTGAATGGAACCAATTGAAAAATCATAAATCTTGCAATAAATAAATGATAAAACAACATTATGTGTGCTAGAGTTGTACCATAAGTGTTCTAGATAGAGGAGATCACAACCATAACAACCAACACAAAGAGAGCGCAATAAGTGAAAGGTAGCATAATCACCATCTAAAGAAGAAAAGAATAAAGGTGACATGAAGTATAGATACAAATACAAGAGGATTATTTTATTATACCAATCTTAGGCAGTAGAGTGCTTTCTGTTGAGAATTTAGAGGGTTGGTGATTAATTCAAATTCTCTTCTTGATAATTACTTGTGAGCTTACTTGAAATACTTATGTCCTTTCTTCTTTAGCTTATTTAATCTTTCATAAGTCAATTATCAAAATACCCAAGACACACAAATTAGGCTCCTAGAGCCAGGGAAAAACCTCTCCCTCTTGGAGACGAAAACCCACAAGAAATTCTTCTTATAGATTCTCAAATGACAAGTACCATGACCAAGACTCAGACCCTTGACCTATGGATGCTTCCAAGACCTTGTTACTTCTTCTTTGTCGATCTCCAACGCTGACCTTTCTTTTCTTGCACCAATACAAGAGAACTCGACTTCTATCTTGCACCAATTCAAATATTAGGCCAAGTCACTCAGGACTTCTTTGCTTCTTGTTACTTCACTTGGGATATGTTGTCTTTCCTTTATGATTTGTACATTAGGAAGGTAGATCATAGACTTACCTTCCTTAATATTCTTTCACTATAATATTACACTATAACACCCAAAACAAAACTGCACTTCACTGTATATATATATATATATATATATATATTAGAACCTTGTAGATATTTGCACTTCCTTAACCCTGATCCAAATACCAGATATAACTTTGACCTTGACTCAGAGCTGGTCCGAAGTGTTCCTTTGTGGATCTACGCTGTCATGTCAGAGCCAACAACAATCTTCTGTTCTCTTATCCACACTTGAACACTCTCAGAAATTCGCACTTTAATACTCTCAGAAATATCCACTGCTTCAGAAGAATCTGCACATTTTACTCCAGAGAAGAGTCCACAATTTACTGTGGAAATCACAGAGAACAGTCCGCAATTTACTGTGGAAATCTCAGAGAACAGTCTGCAATTTTTTTGTGGAAATCACAGAGAACAGTCCGCAGTTTACTATGGAAATCATAGAGAACAGTCCGCAGTTTTACTGTGGAAATTACAGAGAACAATCTGCAGTAATTGGTGACAAATGGGCCGCAATTCGGGGTATATATAGGAAATATGACCCTCCTTTTAGGCAGACCCTGCGCCAAGTTTGTAGGCCGACATGTAACTGCAAATAGGCCGACTTCCATCATTCAGCTTCAGCGTTGAGTTAGGGTTGTTTCAAGCCATTCTTCCACAAGGTATATGACAAGGTCTTGGAGCATTTGATGATGACTAGGCTCTTCATATACATGACACTAATTACACTTATAAACAGAAGACGAACCCTAAATCAACATCAAGAAGAAGTCTATTAACCTATAATAAAATTCTTGCTCATGAAACCCATGAAACAGGTACAATAAAAATACATTTTATTATCTATGTATTTTTCTGTACATAAATACATAATTACATAGTCAATATGAAGACTGATCCTAGTTACACTTTTCAACACTTTCCCCAATAAGCAGTTATGGGCCTTGTTACCCACCCAAGTGGGTAACTCCTAGGAGAAAAAGAAACATGAAAAGGAATTGTATTTGTTGAACTCACAAAAAAACACAACAGATTAGAAGAATGTGAGATGCTTTTCTAATTCATATGGTACACAGTAATAGACATATTCACAACCCTTGGTTTCATATTGGAAAGAGGTGTCTTGGACTTCTCATGACTATTGGCATTCACTTGAGATTTTTCACCTTCAACTCAAGTGAATGTGCCAAATTCACATAACCCCAAAGGATTATATTTCCAGCATCCCCCCCTTAATCCAAAGGGATGTATATGAGTCCACAAAGAGAGCTGAAATACAAAAGTGTATGTTAGTCAATGGCTAGATGTGCTCTATGAAATGGTGGTTTAAGGAAGACCACAAACCAAATGAGGTAGCAGAAGCTAAAGCCTTCTACCAATGGTGGTTTAAAGCTAATTACCAACTCTGGAACTTGGCTGAAAACAGTTCTTGGAACAATTCTGAATCTAGCTAGAAGTTGAAGTCTTTTGCAAAGTGGAAGTGCTCCCTGATGATGGTATAAAGATGACCACAAACAAATGAAATGGGTAGTAGAATTTAAAGTCCTCTGTGAGTGGTGGTCTAAGGCAGGCCACCAACCAAATCATGCTCATGGAACATGAGTCAGTCTCTAGCTACACCTACGACTCCGGCACTAGATGTCTCTGGCTCTAGGCTCTAGTGCATGTTATGGCTCAAGCTCGTTGGATATATCTTTGAAGCTAGTAGCTAACCACAAATTCCCCCCTGTCATATACAAGGGGAGCAGATGAGGATTTATCTACTACAAGATGTGTCAATACTCGAGAATGAACTCTGAGGTGTGACCGATATATCTTCTTGGTTGTTTAAGACCATTTACAAGAGGAAATTCATCCAAGGTTAATCTTTTCTCTTGCAAGAGTCTTGTGTCTGAAACATTTGTTTGAATGATGAGTATGTTTTCTATAATGGTGAAGATCAAAACACCAATATTTCATGTTGTCAACTCGATCACGATGTTGGAATTTGATTATCTGAAGTGGTTGTGGAGTAAGTGAAGATGAATTTTCTTGGAGAAACCCAACACTTTGAAACTTGATTTGTTTAGAGTAAGCTAGAATGTGAAAGAACACTTCATTTTCATATCCGAGAACAATTTTGTCCTCGTTGTTAATGAATTCTTCCCAAGGTCTGATGATAAGCTTGGGAAGTGCAAGCGAAACCTCTGCATGTTCATGTGAATATGCTCCTAAAGTCTGGTCATCTGTTGGCTACTAATAAGAGTTTGTTGTAAAATAAAAATAATGCTGGCTCTTTTCTTGTAATTCATCACGTCGGAGCTAAGACTCAAGCTAAAGAAACACAATCTTGTCTTGAGCATTTTGTAAAATGATTTGAATATCAGTGAGAGTGGCCTTGTTGATTTTGACCAAAGATGAAAAAATCGCGATCGGGATATTATCGCCGAGGGGAAAAAATCGGGAAAAAATCGGGAAAATCGGGAAAAAATCGGCACATACAAAAATATTCATTTTTTTTCAATTTTTTTAATATCTAAAGCATCTACAGCATAAAATAAATGCATTGACACATAAATATGAAAAAAAAACTAATATATAAGATGTGTAATATCATGTCTAGTACTACATCACACATAAAACTGAATCCTATCCTGAATACTAAGTCTTGAGTATCAAGAGTCAACTCAGCCTCAAAATATCAACAAAAAATATAATAATGTATCTCATATCATGAGTCATAATGTCAACAGTCATATACAAAGGAATGTCAATGCACCATATAACCTATGGTCCTATACTATTGATTTCCTCTGCCCCTCTTGCGAGAAAATACAAAAGCTTTGCCTTTCTCTCTAGATGAAGAAGCTGGCGGGACTGGCAATGGGCTCTGTCGTGCTCTAGAAGTAAAAAATGAAGCACCAGAACGGGAACCTGAACCACTAGGAGCTAAAGGAGGCAGACCACGTCCTCTACCGGTAGTAGTGGTAGGTGGTGTCACCTCCTCCTCCTCCTCCTGCTGCTGCTCCTCCTCGTCCTCCTCCGAGTCCTCCCCCTCCACTACCTCCTGCTCTATCCAATCAGGGGCTGACTCCATGACAAGCCTCTCAGCCTCAACCCTCCATTCAGCAGCGGTGTCAATCGCATCTAAAGAGATGGCCTCCATATCAGGGGTCCTCTCAAGTTGTCTCACCCACAATCTAAGATTGTAGTAGACGTAAACCATGTCATTGAGCCGCTGACCCTCCAACCTGTACAAGGGTCATAAATTAATAAATTAAATATTTAAAAAAAAATATTTAATGAATTCAAAAAATCAGTTGGAATATGTTAAGTTTTTTACCTGTTGCGCTTTTTCGTGTGTATTTTTTCAAATACACTCTAGTTGCGCTCGCATCCTAAAGCGCTACATGTTTGGCTGAGTATTCTAATGGCAAGTTTTTGGAGTTTTGGTAATCTGCCACCGTAGCTCCTCCACCATGCATCTACAAGTTACAAGTTACAACAAATAAGATAAACTTATAAAGTTACAAACATAAGAAAATTTTTAAAATAATGAAAATCTTACCTGGCATTTTAGCAGTCCTATCCTGGACAGCCATGTCGAAGCTCAAGGTGCCACCTGCCATTCTGTATACCTCTATCTCTTTGGATATCTCTGCACGTTCTAATGGATTTGGCACCATCTTCTGAACACAAGTGAAAAAGCCATCCATGACCTCAACATCAAATAGAAAACCACATGAATAAGCAAATGCGGGGTTCAGGAAGAGCCCTGCAGCATGAATGGGACGATGGAGTGTGTTGTTCCATCGATCATCAATCACTTCCCATAAAAGAAGTTGTCTCTTAAACCCATCATCACCCTTATCATCATAATAGCTGCGAACAGCTTCTTTGGCCCTATCCATGACCTCATACAAATAGCCCATTGCGGGCTTCTCTCCATCCACCAATCTAAGAACATTTACCAAAGGTTCACTAATGCTGCACACCTCTTCCACTCCAGCCCAGAAATATTCCTGATATGACACCAACCTGCAGATGGCCTGTCCCTCTGATTTGCGGCTGATAGTCAAGCACGCCACTCATCTGAAAGAAACACTCTCTTCAAATCCCACTTAGAATTCAAGAGGGATTGAAGAGAGATGAAAGTAGTGGCAAATCGTGTAATAGCAGGCCGCACCAACTCCTTCTTGTTGGTGAATGTCCTCATCAAATGAAGCACAGATCCATGGTTATATATAAATTTTGTGATTCTCTTTGATGATTCTACAATATCTTTGACAAAATCAAGCTTTCCGATGTCCTCCAACATCAAATCAAGGCAATGTGCAGTACAAGGTGTCCAAAATATGCTTGGTTACCTCTCCATAAGCATCTTGCCAGCAGAAACATAGTTTGCAGCGTTGTCCGTTATGATTTGGACAACATTTTGGGGCCCAACCTCCATAATGAACACATCTAATAAATCACATAATAATCTTGCATCTTTGACATGTGCAGATGCATCAACAGATTTCATAAACATTGTCCCCTTGGGACAAATGACCAAGAAGTTAATAAGGGTCCTACCCTTTTGATCAGTCCAACCATCTGACATCACAGTGCATCCTGTGACTTCCCATGATGCCCTTAACTCTTCCAATCTCTTGGTGCAGTCAGCTTTCTCATTTTGCAGAATGCGCCCTTTAAGGTCATGATATGTAGGGGCTTTGTATCCTGGGCCAACAACAACGATAGCATCAATCGCAGCCTGATAAAATGGATTGTTCCTGGCAACATTGAAAGGAATATCACTCCAAAGAAATAGTTTGCCCAACAACTTATCAGCTTCTTCCTTCTCCTTTCTTTTAAGAAAGGAGGAGATAGATGGCTGTGCCCCGGGAGTGGTTCTAGGAACAAAAAATGAGGAGGCAGCTACGGGGCTGCCTGTAGAAGAGGCTGATGCTGAAGAGCCACTACCACTCTCACGGTCAACTCCAAACCTTGATATTTGACTTTTCAGAGGTGATTTGTTGAGTTTAGTGGTTTCTATTTCTCCCAATGAGTTCATGGCTCTTTTGATTATTTCTGCATTTGTGTTTCTGCAAGGGCCTACTTCATGCCCAGGAATTTGTGCCAGGTGGTATTTCAACCTATATATCCCCCCTGCCATGTGTTGACCACATAATTTGCAAGTCAAGTTTAATCGGTCAAACCCGTGATCAGGTTCACCAAATTCCCATAAAGGATCTAATTTCCTTGGCATGTTGGAAACTTTGAACTTTGAATGTTGAAATTTGAACCTATGGCACAAGAAAAATTGCCAGTTAAAAAATAAAATAAAAAAATTACAATTTTACATACAACATTTTGATTTTTTTCACAAAAAAAAACCCTCAATTCAATGCAAAAATAATGGAAAAAATCAAAGTAACAAAAATCGCGATCGGGATAAAATCGCCGAGGGGAAAAAATCGGAAAAAATCGTAAAAATCGGGAAAAAATCGTAAAAATCGGGAAAAAATCGTAAAAATCGGGAAAAAATCGGCACATACAAAAATATTCATTTTTTTTCAATTTTTTTAATATCTAAAGCATCTACAACATAAAATAAATGCATTGACACATAAATATGAAAAAAAAACTAATATATAAGATGTGTAATATCATGTCTAGTGCTACATCACACATAAAACTGAATCCTGTCCTGAATACTAAGTCCTAAGTCTCAACTCAACCTCAAAATATCAACAAAAAATATAATAATGTATCTCATATCATGATTCATAATGTTATATACAAAGGAATGCACCAAATAACCTATACTACTGATTTCCTATGCCCCTCTTGCGAGAAAATGTAACAGCTTTCCCTCTAGACGAAGAAGTTGGCGGGGCTGGCAATGGACTCTGTTGTGCTCTAGATCCTGAAGCACTAGGAGTTAAAGGAGGTAGACCACGTCCTCTACCAGTAGCAGGGGTAGGTGGTGTCACCTCCTCCTCCTATTGTTGCTCCTCCTCCTCCTCCTCATGAAACGCATCATTGATTCATCGCTACTAGAAATGGGATCATCAACAAGAGATACATAAACATCATCTAGCTCAAAGTCTTCAGACTTGGATTGCTCAACATTAAAATGCGGTAGAAAAAGATTAACATGCCTAACCAGTTGTTTTCCTATGAGTGAAGGGTACATTCTTGTTAAGGCCACAGTAGGGGAGTTCAACAATCAATACCACCAACATCAACAAAGTTCAACAATCAATGCCACCAACATCAAGATTCTTAAAGGACTTCATACTCTTGATCAAATGCCAATCTCATACCCTTACACATAATAGAATCAAATGGAAACAATGCAAATCTCCAAACCATGAAACCCTGAAAACCATTAAGTCTGCTGAATTTTGAGTGAAATCTAAAATTCTAGTTTCTTCATATGAAATCCAATGAGGTCGAAACCACTCTTAAACATCTTGAGTCATTTCATGGTAATGTTAAAAATTTAAGTAAAAGGATGAAAATGAAAAATAAAGGAAATATCACTTTTACTTTAAGAATTTAACATTACCATGAAATGCCAACAGGGTGTGTCAGGAAAATGAGAAGCTGCAAAAATGACAAAAAAAAAAATCGATTTTTGAACTTATAGGGTTTCTGTTTGATGGGCCCACGATTTTTACCAAAAAAATCGCGATTTTTTCGTAAAAATCGCGATTTTATCGCGATGACGATTTTTTCAAAAAATCGTTCAAAAAATCGCCGATTAAATCGGCCGCTTGAAAAACTCGCGATAACATCGCGATTTTTGTTACTTTGGAAAAAATACATGTTGAAACACAAGCAAAAATAATGGAATAAACTAAGAGCACAAGAAGAAATATAAAAAACAAAATCTAACAAACAATTTTTTGCATTTTTGACCAAAATAGACCCTCTCCTCTCAATAAAACAAAAACAAAAAAAAAAACACAACCAAATGCAATCACAAATGATGAAAAATACATGGGTAATAGAAACCCATGGAAGAACAAGAAAAAAACAAAAAAAAAGGGTCAAATTTGATGCCCATACCTGGAAAAACGTTTTGCCGGAGACACTTGGTCCAAATTCGATTTTTGTTCGCTTGGCTTGCAAGAAATTCTTCACTTTTGTCCAATCTTGGGCTTGTAGATCACGTATCTACCTCCTTGGCTCTCCTCCTTCACTCCTTAGCTCTCATAACCCAAGTTGTCCAAGTAAAAATGAAAAACAAAAAACCCAAAATCGCATTATAAATTCGTTGTTTGAGGAAGCCACGATTTTTACTGTTCGACTCGCGATTTTTCGTAATTTTATCGCAATAACGATTTTTTCAAAAAATCGTTGAAAAAATCGCCGATAAAATCGGCAGCCCGAAAAACTCGCGCGATTTTTTCATCTTTGATTTTGACTATGCCATCAATAGTAGAGACTATTACAGTGCTCAATAACTCTAATAACTCATCAATTCGAGCCATTTAGACCACAAAGGGTTTCTTGCAATTCCACGTTTTATCAATCAGGACAATGACCAACTTGTGTTCTCAACATATCAAAAAGAAGAGAAGCCAGGCATTAAAGAAGCTATTGATTTTGTTGAGCAAGGAAAATTTTCCAACTACAATGAATGCTTTGAACAAGGATATTAATCCCGATCTCACTTGTGTTTTGAGACAGTAGTAATTAATCCATTTTTTATCATAAGCCCAACCAACTTTCCTTCTACTGCTTTAACATCTATGGAGGTATTGTATCATCCAAGACATAGTTACTTTTTTTTCCCAAGATTATCATGGCTACGGGACTTGTAAGATGCCAAACAATGGCCAATTGTTGTCTAGCGTAACAAGAACAAGGATGGAAGAAGTATATCTGCTCCAGTGTTGGTGTACCCAATAGTCAAATGGGAGAATCCATGGATTTCTTCTTCAGGGTGTTGAGAATTTGGTAGTGCGGAGATTAATTCAAATTCTCCCCTTGATAATTACTTTTGAGATTACTAATTTTACTTATGTCTTCTCTTCTTATCTTATTTAGTCTTTCATCAAGTCAATTACCAAAATACAAGAGACACAAATTTAGGCTCTTCAAGCCAGGGAAAAACCTCTCCCTCTTGTAGAGGAAAACCCACGAGAAATTCTTCTTATAGACTTCAATTGACAAGTACAATGACCATGATCTAGACCCTTGACACTGGTATGCCTTCAAGACCCTTGTCACTGCTCTTCTTGTCTCTTTATGTTGATATTCCTTTTCTGCACTGCATTGCACCAGACTTCTAGGTCCCCTTCAGACAGAGATATTTTGGCCCTTCTTATTGTTGCAACCCAAGGCCAAATAGTGGACGCTTCTCTTATGATAGACCTCAACCTTCCTGAGAAGTATCTGAACTTATTGTAGTCTTTCATCACACTGTGAACACCTCCTTTATTCCTTTGCACTGATCACAGTATCCTTACGCATTGTATTGTAAACTCATTCTTCATGGAGGCAACCTCGGCCTACCTGAGATATATTAGACTCTTAAACAAAGATAACACGCTCCTTTTTTGAACCAATCACAATGTTGTTCTTCGTTGATATTTCTCCTTTTCTTTCGTACTAGATGACAGACCTTGTTGTATCAACCTTCGGACTTCCTGAGATATACGTAGTAGGGTCTACCCAAGAAAGGAGGTAAGAACACCTCCCTTTCTTCCGCAAATCAGACCTCTAACTTCGCACTTCCTGTAATCGTTAACTCGCACTTTTTCAGTCTTGAAACTCGCATTTTATCACAGAAAATCTTGTCTGAATTCTTTATGTTCTGCGCAGTACCTATAGGGTATATATAGTTGTTTCCACTTGTAATTGAGTCGACCTGTAATAGGGTAATATAGCCGACATGTTATATGGTTATAGAGCCGACTTGTAAGGATTACTTTCCAGCGTTAAGGAGGATGTCTTGAGGGCTGATTTGAGCATCATTCTTGAGCCATTTTCTTCATAGTTTCATGACAAGGTCTTGAGGCATATTCGGTTGACTAGACTCTTCATGACTCTTAATTACATTTATAACCAGAAGACAAATCCTAATAGACAGCAAGAAGAAGTCTATTGACATAAAATAAAACCTTGCTCATGAAACCCATGAGGCAAGCATACCAAAAATATATGTTATTATCTTTGTCTTCTTCTTTATATAAGTACATAATTACATAGTCAATATGAAGACCAATCCTAGTTACACTTTTCAACACTCCCTCTTAACTAGGGAGGTATTCATACAGGTACATGGTCACTTTCAAACTGAAGAATCTCATACTAAGAATCGGATTGGTAATCACATTTGTATAGCATCATATCAACCAGCATTGAACTAGTGTAAGGCCTTGACTAACAACCCCATCTCTCAACGAGACAATGGGCTACAATGCTGGCAAGACACATGACTTATAGACACCATAGTCATTGTCTCTCCAAGATACATACTCCACCCAGGTGTTCGCAAAGTATGACCTTTTTGGACTATTCTTCTCTTGGGTAACCAGCCCTCAAAAAATATCAGTCCCCGACTACTCTTATATTAAATGCCCTATCGCATTCTCAAAGAGTATCGAATGCCAAATGATTACCCAATCCTCCATTCTGTCTTCCAAGTGAAGACCAGAGTGATGTGTCTATCCATTCTCTCCACATGGTCTTCACTACGACTTACGACGATTAGTCCTAGTCAGGTGCATGACACATGTATTAGAGAATCATATACGTCACTCCCTCTTAACTTAGGAAGGACATACTTCAAGTTCTTCCAAGCAAGAAACTTATCCCCTCAACCAGGGACCTGCAGCAGCAATGGTGAGATACCCAACTTCTCATGAAGAATTCCTCCCCTCGATGTCATGGAATTCGATATTGACGAATCTTCAACCATTGGCTTCATAGGGCACAGATCATCCATGAGTCATGTCAGCTATCAAAAGTGATTCATCAGACTTCCTTATCTAGTCCACCTTTATGCCATGTTGTTTTCCTTCGAACCATCTCCCAAGGATCTTACATCCTTCCACATGATTGGCAGCCTTGCATAAACTCATCCAGATAAACATATACATATAAACTTTTAAATCAAAAGTTACCTTAGTGATGATCTTTCACCGTGACATCTTCTTGTAGGCATCAGCATCCTCTATTCAGATTGACACATCTCCTAAATATATGTCTTGTCAATGGTCTTCTTCTTTACCAGACTTCTATCAGAGTCTACATATCTTCCCAAGAGATCTCCTAGTCACATCTTCTTGAATTTTGGATGATAACCGCCTCTTGACATGATTGCACTTCATGATCTCTTCCTTTCTTTCTCCACACATCTTCATTCCCAGGAACTTCCAATTTCCAGTTCCTTGTTTGTATACAACCACCTCATATTCCATATGAGGACATATTACGTTGATTTCATCTGATAATGACAACTAGTCTAATGGAAGAGATCCTCCTTTCTCTGATCATACTTCTAAAGATAGAAGTCCATTACCTGCAACCATATGACATGACTTCACAGCATCCAGTGTCAGCGTATAAATATATATACCTCATATATTTTCCCTTTGAGTCATCCTGTAGCAATTTTACTAGAATGAAGAACTTCATTCTCTTGGCCTGCTTCATCAATATGTCATCACATCCTAATCCCAGAATTTTGTAGCATAGAATTCTCGATGGAACCTTTATGCTTTCTTTCTAACCAGTGAATCCATAGAGAACTCCATTAGAAAATGTCAACGCCTGTTTCCATAATGATTATTGAATGATGACCCTTGATCTCAACCACTGCCTTCCATCAATTTTTTTATCAGTGAGGTTTCCAAGATCTACTTCAAGTGTTCCTCCCATGCTACTATCATGATGCTTTTAATGTACATTGTTTCCTATCATACTATTTTACAACCAACAAAAACCACTTAAAATAACAAAGTAACACTTGATGCCAGAAGCACAGTGATCAGGTCCAATATGTTGGATTTTCTAGGTTAAATGGAGAAAATGTCACATAGAATGAGTGGGTCATTACAAAACTAAAAATTTGCTAGCTACAAGAGTTGATAGGCTAGGATGGAAGATGTGCTAGCTCTGATACCAGTGTTGAACCCACGAAAATACACAACAGATTTGATGAACAGGAGATGCTTTTCATATGATACACATTAAAACACATTCACAGACCTCGGTTTCGTATTCCAAGAGATCTCTTGGACTTCTCATGAATGTTGGCCTTCACTTTGTTGATGTTTTTGTAGTTTGCAGCATCGGGCAGACATTCTCCCATAGGGTCATGCAAATTTAACTAGTGGGGAATGATACATTCACCCATGGGGCCATGCTGATTTGGCTAGGGGTGAATGGCTCGGGTTAGTCTTTCTCCCATTAGCCTTGGTGTATGACTCGAGGAGATTGGCCCATGGTACTCACATTGTCTGCTCCGGGATGGGGTGGTCTATTTTTTTATAGAGCAGGTTTGATTTGTTTATTTAATGGGGTTTTTCACCCACCAGTGGAATAAACAATTTTAGTCTAATGTTGAGTTGTAATATAGGCTCAATAAGTGAAGGGGTTTCATGTGATGAGGGGCTTCTTAATGGGTCTATACTCAACATTAGAGCTCTATATAACTAGACATGCATGTGAGGAGTCATCACATCAACATAGCAAGCTCATTCATCTTTTCTAGTGGAGGAGAAATTTCTAGTGGGTTCATCCCTAATATTTCTTCATCATTCACTTCTACTCTTGGATGTCGCACATGTGACAGTTTGACCAAATTTGAACAAGCTTTGATTGATCCGTACAACCACATGTGTAAGGATTTGACTGCAAACAATTTGATCGAGTTTGGCTAGCGCTGACCACATACTGTTTGACTAAGTTTGACTAGCATTAACCGCAGAGTATGACCGCAGTCCACACGTGCAAGTTTCACCGCAGACCAACGTTGACCACTAACCAACATTGATTGCATATTTCAAAGTTGATTTTTGGCTGGTTTGACCAGCGTTGACTAGCAGCAGTTTGACCAAATTTGACTGTGATTTGACTTGTAATGTTGGCACAGATTCTAGACAAATTCTAATTTGTATACCTTGCTGAAAAGATAATTTCTCCTCAAGAAAAGATTGTTGGGTTTTCTCCCTAATTGGGTTTCCCAACGTAAAAAATACTGTCTATTGCACATGGTTGTCTTTCTATGACCTTTATTATTTCCACTGCATTTAGAGTTGATATTTTCTGGGTGTAATTATTCAATGATAACAGTGGCATGAAAAATATTGTTTGAAAATTCATTAGGAAGTAATTATCAGAACAGAAAATTGTATTCTATTGCACATGCTATAGAATTTCAACACAGTTTTTGAGCTTTGTTGTAGACCAGCCATTGATTTCAACCTCAAATTTCAGTATTCAGTAACTTGTACAAATTTCAAATCTCTTGTCAAGATGGCGCTCAGCCTCAGAGTAGAAGACAGGTTGGATGGTGCTACAAATTTCAAATCTTGGAAGACCAAGATACTCCTTGTCTTGGATGAAAATGAGATTTAGAATTATGTGAAGGAAAATGTCTCAGAACCAGAAAGTGTTGAGCAGAAAGCTAGGTATGAGAAGAAACAAGCAAAGACTAAGAGGATCTTGATTGATTCCATAAAGGACCATTTGATTTCACATGTTCCTGAGTTGAAGACTGCCAAAGAAGTGTATGATATCTTGGTGGGATTATTTGAGAGTAAGAACACTAGCAGGAAATTAGTGTTAAGGCATCAAGTCTGTAGTATCATGATGTCCAGATCAGATTCAGTTGCCACTTATCTCATGAGAGTCTCCCAGTTGAGAGATCAGCTTAAAGCCATTAGAGATACCATTGATGATGCAAAGCTTGTTACAGTGACTTTTAATGGATTTCCTTCTTCATGGGATCCATTTGTACAAGGTATTTGTGCACGGGCCAACCTACCCAAGTTTTATCAGATTTGGATTGACTGTGTCCAAGAGGCCAAATTGTTGTCCAAGAACAACTTGCAAACCCCCCAAGATGAAGAAACCCAAGCCCTTGCAGCTCATGCAAGGAAAGGCAATGGAAGAAGAAACGTTGATAAGAAAAATACATGTGGAAGATCAGCTCCAGTTCAAAATCAGAAGATGGATCTTTCAAAGATTAGACGCTTCAAATGTGATACATTTAGTCACTATGCCTCCCTATGTCCTCAGAAGAAAAGGAACGAAAAGCAACATGCATCAACAGCTGATGTTGATGATTATGATGAGCATCTACTACAAAAGAAGACAAAGGATGTTGAAATTTTGACGTTTTATGTTGTAACAATTACTTATTACAAAAACTTCTTCTTGCTGCAATATCAGTTAAGCAATTGTAGATGGAACATAAACCATATGCAGAATAGAAGACAACCAAGAACAAAATGGAACACAGAAGATTTAGGTTCAATGACTAGGGCAAAACTGCCCAAGAGGAAAACCCAACCAGATTCTTCTTCTATTAGATATCAATTGTTCAACAGAGAAACAGAGTACAATGAGAGATCAAAAGAATGTGTAAGTTCACCCAAATCTGAACAAGTTGCAGCATAAAGATCACTGGTAGCAGTAGCAGATGCAAACACTGAATCAACCTCCCTTCAACTGAATCAACACTGAACACTAAAACACTAAATCAATCTTGGTTCACCAAGTCCTGCTCTTACTCTCCATGTCTCTCTCTCACAATCTTCTTCATCTCTCCAACTCTCTCTCTTTCAAATTCGAATTCTTCTTTCACAATGCACAAGTAGTTAGTAGATGAGATGATATGAGATACATATATAGAAGGAGCAACAAATCCATGCCATAAAGGAGAGAAACTAGCATGCCTTGAGGTAGATGCAACATATGTTGTGTTTTGGGAAAAGTAACTTATACCATTACGGAGAGGCAACGCATGCCTTGTAACTTATGCCATTAAGGAGAGGCAACGCATGCCCAGATGGAGAAATCCCGCATGCCTTAGAAGTGGTGTAATGTATACCAATAAGGAGAGTGTAAGAATGTCATCATTTAGAAGAGAAACATATAACTTTAAATGAGGAGAGTCTAACATATGTATTACTGAGAGTGTAGGAGGAATCTTTTATGACATGCCTTTAATGAGTGTGTAAGAGAGAGTGAAACGTACCCATTAAGAGAGAGAGAGAGAGAGAGAGAGAGACAGTAATGTAGTGCCATGTGAGTCATCAAGGATAGAGGGGTACAAAATGATTGAGTGTCATGAAGGAAAGGGGACTTTCTTTTTTATAATAATATCATAGTATCATAAAGGACAATAATAATAATATTGATGATTAAGTCAAAATTGAACTATTAAGATTGATTAATGATAAGTTAAGTGATTTACCATCAACTATACTCTATTACCAATTGATGCAAGGTGATTTACAATTTTTGGAAAGTCATGCTAGAGATGCTAGAAACGATTTTTTATTTTTAGAAAGTCAATGCAGAATTGTCAAAAATGAAATTTTATTTAAGGAAATGCATCCTTAAGCTGCCAATTTTCAACACTCCCTCTCAGCTATGGAGGAATTTATTTTTGTCACAAAGATCTATGCTTTCTCTACTCTGGAACAATGATGTCACAATCTAATGAAGGAGAATCATCATAACAGAGATTCATCTATCACCCAATATCCACTGATATTCCCACCTTGAGACAAACTTGGGGGATTACCACTTGTTAACACATTACAAAGATCGCGCACAACCAAGACTTACCTCAAGAGTCAAGTGGTAGAACACCTACATCCACAAACTCTGTCAACATATGACAATAACCAAGTCTCATCTTTGCTTGGGCGGATTACCACTTGCCAACACATGTCAAGGATCACGCACAACCAAGCTTCACCACACCCATTTGGCCACATGGGCGGCAATGCCAACAAGCCCAACTTGTGGGTAGGATGCATATTGGGGTATACTCTTGTCAAGTCCCAGACTTGATGGTCGAGGGGATTACCACTTGTCAACACATGACAAGGATCATGCACAACCTACAATCAAGAGTTCTTTCAACCCCAAGAGCTCTCCTAGCTCCATTCCCAACCTGTGAGCTTAGATAAGAGGGATGAGCATAGCTCAGTGTTCTCAATCATCCATGACCGCCCCTCCAAGAAGGGCGACATCCATCAGTCCACGTTGCTCTCTGAATACCAAGAACTTCCCTTTCAGCAAAGGCTTGGTAAGTATATCAGTTATCTCATCATCAATCACGCAATATGATGGAGTCTCACTACTCTCTGCACCATATCCCGGATATAGTGATATTTAATCTCAATGTGTTTGGACTTGTCATGGAACATGGGATTTTCTGCAAGTCGAATCCCACTCTTATTGTCACAGTATATTACTGTCATATCTAGTACATGTTGAAACAGCGCACCAAAGAGCTTCCTTAGCCATACTACTTCACAGCTAGCCATGCAAGCAGTAATGTACTCAGCTCCAGTCTTGCTAAGGGCTACAGACTTTCGTTTTCTGCTCATCCAAGACATCATGGTAGATCCCAAGCTAAAGCAACATCCAGATGTGCTCTTTTTGTTCACAAAGTTACCAGCCCAGTCAGCATCAGAGTATCTCTGTAGTCTCACATCTTCGACAATATATCTCAATCCAAGATTGATGGTTCCATGCAGGTATCTCAACACACACTTTGCAGCAATCCAGTGTGCATGTGATGGGTCAATCATATATTGGCTCAAAGTATTAACCGCAAAACATATGTCCGGTCTAGTGCTCACTAAGAACATCAATGCCCCAATCAATTGTCGATACTCAGAAGGATTTTCCAAAATTTGGTCTTGTAGTTTCACCACATAACTTCCTAAAATTCATTTTCGTTGGTTTATTCATGGACTTACATTTTGTCATACCAAATCTTTCCGCTAGCTTGACAACATATTTTCCTTGAGAAAGGAAAATTTCACCAGGTCTCTGCCATACCTCGAGCCCAGAAAGTAGTGCATCAAATGAAGATCTTTCATTTCAAACTCAGATGCTAACTCCCTTTTACACAGGAGGATAAGAGGTTCACTTGTCAAAAATAAGTCATCAACATATAATACCAAAATCAAAGGCATACCTTGGACCGATTTGAAGTAGAGAATTAGATCAGCATTACTTCTAGAAAAACCAAGCTTCATTAAGAAGCTACCAATGCAGGCATATGTTATGAACCTAATTCATAACAGCGGAAGTTGTAGATTTGATTACTGTAGCAGCAAGATTTGTAAATTTGTAGACTTAATAGCAAAAGCAGCTTTAATTATAAAAATACACGGGGTATTTATAATAATAAATATTTTATTGATATGATATAAGACATATGAATGATTACAATGAGGTCCCGCTTTTATACCTATGCAGGTACCTTTTCACGAATGGGCATGTCTTTTTAGACATGCCTTTTCAGCTAACTTAATCACTAATTACATAATTACTATTTGATTAATTAATAATTATTTTTATTCTATTTATTATATTAATGACTATATTTATTACATAAGTTATGAATTAGGTTCATAACATTGCCTCCTTCTTGAAAAGCTTTGTCCTCAAAGCTTAACTTTTCGACAACTTCCTTCATCTGGCGTTCGTCATCTTGAGTTGTGTAATTCATCACAGATACCTTGGCTTGTATAATATTGATATATATATATATATATATGAATTTTTAAGTAACTTCCCCCTTCTTCTTCTTCTTTTTTAATTAATTTAATTAATTAATTAAATCAGTATATATATATATATATATATATATATATATATATATATATATATATATATATATATATATATATTTTAACCTAATACCACCATGGGTCGTGACTTTTAATTAAATGAGTTATGACTGTTGATCCCGCAAAACCACGTTTATTTTTTTCTCTTTCGATGACCCGCATCAGTTTATTTGCCCAGAAGAAATTGTATGCAGAAAATCCCGCACAAGGAAGCCTCTCGATTCAGTCGTTTATTGGTTCGAGATGATGGAGTCGATACTATATATATACCACACGAATCGTTTATATTTTTTTATTTTTTATTATTTAATTTATTAAACAGCCTGACGCCTGCATGTGCAGTCTGCGTGTTGATCAAGCAACGATACCGCGTAGGTTTCAAAAGAGCACATCATCACTCCTCGGCGTGCGTCCTTCCCCATAAAATAAGTCACGATAATGCTTGTGTCACGATTCAATGTCACGACATAGAATAATTTTGGACCACAGGAAGATCTAAAACGCAAGGTATGACTGTGTAGCAGGGTATGAAACACAACGGAACATGTATCAACAGTCATGTACAGCCAGAACCCGGAATCATATATTTCCACTATATTCTATTGATGAAAACTAGAGTAGTGCAACACCGATACCTTGTACCAGTTTTTCCCTTTTTCAACAATGCCTATCTCCCCTATCGGATAACTCTGTATGTATGTCATTGGTGGAAGTACGAAGTGCTTGGCTATGAGAGGATTTGAAACATAGATGAAGCGGTTTAAGTTGCCTTGAATCAAGAAGAAGCTTGCGCTTGACCCTAGATAACGAAACGAAGAAGGAATCAAACTGGAATTAAGAAGTGATAAACGAGAGTTCTTCCAACTCCGTGAGAAGGAGGAGTATACCCAATAATCTTGATCGTTCTCTGCAACTCCCACAACAAGCCATGGATTTTTGTTTGGGGGCGCCTCTGCCCATTGTTTCCTAAGAAATCTGGTTGACGAAAAGACTGTGTTCCATTGTTTGCAGGCTTTAGAAAATCTACACACACAGTCTGCTGGCAGCCATGCCAAGATCTCTTCAATCAAATCGCTTTTAAGTTTCTTGCAAGGTGGCTATGCTCTATCCACACGAATATGGTTTCCACCAATCTCTGCCAGGTTGTGTGGCAAAGCAGCCTTTGCTGATTCTTTATCTTTACAAACAACATAGGCACGGACACTATTATAAGAGTCAAAATGCTCTTTGCTTCCAGAAAAACGGTGCCCCGGTTTGAGAACGCAAGAAGCCAATGCTCGCACGACTCCACTGTGATTAATTATCCATACGTTGAACACCATTAACGAGTAGATTAAGTTAATCAAGCCCAGCTGAAAGTCCGCATCGCTGATATTCCCGATTACTTTGTCAAATGATGCATAGATGTCTCGACAGCCTTTAACATCAAGTTGTAGATCATAGAATGACTCTTTTCGGGTAGATTTATAATCAACATTTATACATTCGATGTAATTCATATGATGCCCCCCAAATCGGTGTTGTATTGTACCCTCCACGGCAGTACCCTTCATTTTGTCTTCTAATTTCTCACACAATACACAGTTCAACTCCTGTACATCATTCTGCATGAATGAATCATATGTATCCCATCCAAAAGATTTCGTCAAATCTTTTGTTGACTCACTGGTATCATTGTATTGAACTTTGTAAAACAAGCTCTGTAGAGCCAAAGGCATGCTATTTGACGGTACATCATTTTCAGTTGTGGGCATATGATACACCGCCTGTCTAAAGTAAGGCATATGATACAATGTCTGAAGAAGCGAATTCGTGTAACATGTTGCTCCTTGATTTTTCAGTCCAACAAAGCCTGTCTCCTTTTTTGAATCATATTGCAAGTAATCCATCCCTCTTTGTACAATTTTGTTTCTGAAGGTATTGCTTGGCTTTGGATCATCCGCACCACTATTCTGGTATACTATTCCGTTTGCTTTCCATGTGGTATCTACAGGAGGTTCCCCAATTTTCTGTATGGTGGGTTTTCCAAAAATTTCGCGGGTATCTACAGGAGGCATTCTAACATTTTTCAGGAGACCCTTACTAGGTGGACTAATCACAAAATCAATGTTTGGATCATCAGTATGCAACTTATCTTCTTCTTGTGTTTTTTTACTGTTGTTGGCAATGACATTTTTTGTATAAAAGGCACATTTATGTCCCGTGAAATATTTATCTCCACACTTCCAAAATTTTCCTTCTTCTTTACTTTCATTTCGCATTGGTGGGGGAATGTATTTAGTTGACCTTTCCATTGATGTTTTACATGATTTCCCTTTAACATAACTAACTGCTTTCTCATTTTTACAGAGTTTTTCATCTTTTTGTTTCTCATGATTTTCTTCTCTATTATGCATTACTGCAAAAAAAAATTTAAGACCTGCAGAATATTCTCTAAGACCGTTTGTGACCTTTGCACATGAATTCTCTAATTGCTGAAGCTTTTCTTGAACTTTTCTAATCTGCTTAATTATTTTGGGATCTTTACGTAATGGCACATTATATGGTAAACAATGTTCTCGAGCTTGTAAACTACGTTCGTAGGCTTGTAAAACAATGCTATGTGCCATTGCTTCAACTTGTCCTCAATATGGCTCCGATACCACTGTAACAGCGGAAGTTGTAGATTTGATTACTGTAGCAGCAAGATTTGTAGATTTGTAGACTTAATAGCAAAAGCAGCTTTAATTATAAAAATACATGGGGTATTTATAATAATAAATATTTTATTGATATGATATAAGACATATGAATGATTACAATGAGGTCCCGCTTTTATACCTATGCAGGTACCTTTTCATGAACAGGCATGTCTTTTTAGACATGCCTTTTCAGCTAACTTAATCACTAATTACATAATTACTATTTGATTAATTAATAATTATGTTTATTCTATTTATTATATTAATGACTATATTTATTACATAAGTTATGAATTAGGTTCATAACAGCATACCAACCTCTTGGGGATTGCTTCAATCCATAGAGAGCTTTCTTCAATCTACACACATGAGTTTTCCTATCATTTTCTTCAAAGCCTTGTGGTTGCTCCACAAATACTTCTTCCTTGAGGAATCCATGAAGAAAAGCACTTTTCACAACCATTTCGTGAAGAGTCCATACCCGGCTAGTAGTTAGAGCCACAACAGATTGGATGGTAGTATATAAGGCAACAGGTGAAAAAATCTCATCATAGTCTACTCCCTCTTTCTGTGAGAAACCTCTAGCCACAAATCTAGCTTTATATTTTTCAATACTTCCATCTGCACCATGTTTAATTATGTACAACGAAGTCACAATCGACTTACCTTTGGATCTTGGAACTACTTCCCATACACCATTATGTATGATGCACTCATATTCTTCGGCCATTGCATCTTTCCAAACTTGATCTTTCATTGCTTCTTCAAAAGTGCATGGTTCAGCCTGTATAATGTTGCTCATGGCTACAACATATCCTTGAAACCGACATGGTTTCTTGCTTTCTCTTGAGGTTCCTCACGTAGCCATAATGGTCTCTTTCTAGCAAGAGGATCACATTGAGAAAGATCCAAGGGGTAAATGGGATCCATGACTTCATTGGCCAGATTAGGCTCAGACTCAGGATCTTCTTGTGTATCCAAGGCATCATCCTGTCTTTCAACATTAGCAGGAGCAAGAGTGTCTCTAGCTTTTCTAGGAGTTTCATCTACATCAAAAGTTACATCCTTGCTAAACTCTATGGTTCTTTGACCAGGCACGTATATTCTGTAAGCTTTAGAAATTTCACAATAACCAACAAGCGTACCTTTCTTACCTGAGGCTTCCATCTTGGTCCTCTTTTCCTTTGGCACATGAAAGTAGACAGGGCAACCACAGATCCTCAAGTGCCCAACCTCGGGCTTTTCACCAGTGAAGACTTTTTCAAGAGTCTTGTTGTTTAAGGACCGGTGTGGAGATCTATTTTGGACATAGATAATAGTGTTAGCGACTTCTCCCCATAGAAACTTTGGTAGTTTTTGATCATGTAGCATAACTTTGACTGCTTCCATTATAGTTTTGTTCTTTCTTTCAGCCACACCATTTTGTTCCAAAGAGGTCACAGGTTCAAAACCAGAGGGGGGTAGAGTATGTATGCCTTCGTAGACTTAACAGTCAAATTGTTGCGACGAGGTGGGTCCCTTGTCCCACAAACAAGGGGGTCTCATACACAAATTTGGTATCTGGCTTGGTCGTGACCTTAAAATTGGATAATATGGTACAGTGGTCTCCTTCCTGATTCCAGCTTCTTTGAAGAAGCTAATGAAATCATTTGAAGTGAACTCTCCTCCACTGTCAGATCTAAAAATTTTGATTTACTTTCCAAATTATTTTTCTACCAGAGCCTTGAAGTCTTTGAACATGTTAAATGCTTGAATTTTGTTTTTCAAAAAGAATATCCATGTTTTGCGAGAAAAATCATCCACAAAGATTATATAATATAAGTAGCCACCAAGAGAAGTTACAAGCATGGGTCCACATAAATCAGAATGTATAAGATGAAGCACCTAATTGGTTTTTCTTTTGCTTGAAGGGAATGGTCCCTTTACATGTTTTTCACTTGCACACCCTTGGCAAACTCCATCATGATCCACTCTAATCGTCGACATTTCAGAAACCATATTTCTCACATGAGGCAAAGCTTTATAATGCACATGAGCGAACCTTCGATGCCACAGTTCACATTGATGATTACTATTATGAATCAAAGCTTGGTCTTCCATTGACTTTATAAATACCTTCAAATCTCGATCCCAGAGTGAAAGCATATCTCATGCTAGATCTCATTGGCCAAATGAGAACTTTTCCATTTATGAAAGCAACTTTTATTCTTGTCTTCTAAGGCAAATATAGATACAAGATTCTTTTTCAAAACAAGTACATAAAAAGCTTCTTGAAGAAATATAGTTTCACCTTGATCCAAATGAAAAGAAATTGAACCAGATCCTTTTATAGGATATGTAGAATTATCTCCAAGTATAATTTTCAAATTGGTCTCCCTCTCAACCAAATTTGTGAGAACTTCTTTACAACCAATGAAGTGTCTTGAAGCACCACTATCAACCAACCAACTATCACAAGAATCTGGTGGAGAGGAACTAGAAAGAGCAGAAACGAGAAAGTGCTATAATTATGTTTCAACTGCATTATTATCATACCTTAGGTTCCTTGAAATATAGGAAGAATGGTAACTTTCTTTACGAATAACGGAAGCTTCTCTTCTTCTTCTATAATCAAATCTGAAGTCATTGCTTCAATTGTTGTAGTTGGATCTTGGTGTACTTCTATTTTCTGGACAGTCACGGGCATAGTGGCCATGCTTATGGCAACTATAGCATTGAATTTTTAATTAGTCCCTATTCCATTTATAAGAACTGTTGGATCTTGGAGCAGACTTTCTTGAAAAGTGATGACCTTTTTTTTTTTTTCTTCTTGTCTTGGATAGCAAAGGCAATAGATTCTTCCTCTTTATGATTCGGAATTCTTCCCTTGGAAATAATCATGCCCTCTTCTTGACTACACTTTCCCAGGAGCTCATCAAATGTGGAACACTTAACATTGTTGTTCATGATAGTAATAAAAGTTTCCCAAGTTGGAGAAAGACCTCCAAGCGTAATCAACACTAGCTCTTTATCAAGTACAATTTCACCAGCAGTTGATAGTTGATCCTTTATTTTAGATATCCTCATGAAGTATGCTTGAATGGTCTCTCCTCTGTTCATCTTAATATCCTTGAGTTGATTCTTCAAGGCAAGGATTTGACTCAAGTTGTTTACTTCATACATTCCAATCATCTTGTCATACATTTCCTTAGATTTCTTCAACATGGAGACATAGGTGATGAGATGCTCTCCAAGAGAATCAAATATAATCTTTTTAGGCTTTCCTTCTCCCTTATAGTATCTAGCCTTGACAGCAGCATTCAAAATTTTTGGTGGTTTTGCTACCTCACCTTCCACATATTCCAGTACATCATGTTCTTCAAGAGTAATATCCAAACTTTCCTTTCATGGACCAAAATTAGAAGCATCATTCACCTAGTCTTCATTCTTGAAGTAAAAAGAAGACATCTTGATCAAGTCAAACAAATTTCAAGAGCAAGATCTTCAAAGGACCAACAAGTAAGATCTCAACAATAAGTAAGATCTTCAAAGGAGCAGCAAGTAAGATTTCAACAGCAAGTAAAATCTTCAAAGGAGCAGCAAGTAAGATTTCAACAGCAACTGAGAGCTTCAAAGGAGCAACAAGTAATAGCTTGATCAAGTCAAACAAATTTCAACAGCAAGATCTTCAAAGGAGCAGCAAGTATTATCTTCAAAGGAGTGATAGCTCTTATCTTCTTGGACTTGTCTTCACCAAAGCTCTCATACTATTGAAAAATCTAGGGCAGAGAATTTAGGGTAATTATTAATTTTATTTCTCTTAAATCTTGACACTTTCTTGTGATCTTAGATTAGTGCTTCACCATTATTATATTGATCAATTCATCATCAACACAAATTCCAATAAGAAGATCACAATGCAAACAAGAAGACACCAGAAATAAGCTCCAAGCCAGGGCAAAACCCTACAAGGGGAAAACCCAGAAACTCTACCTTATAGAATAAATTCAATGAATACTTCCTACACCGACATTGACCCAAGACCAACCAATTGACACGCTAGACAAAAACCTCCAACGAAATTTTTGTAATTTCAAATTTGAGGAAACCCTAGTTTCCTCCTGCAAACTCGCACCTGTGAACTGTAGGAATGCTAGTGACAAAAAAAATCAACCTTCCTTCTTTCGCTACTTCACTATTGCTACCTCGTTCCTCTTTCTTGTTCTAGATCAAATCAGAGAACTCATTGTTTGATTGAATCTCCAAATGAGGACGAGCTCCTTGTTTTACAGGTGTTTTGAGGGGTAGATTACGCCTCTCCTAATCTGACATGAAGGTTGACCAACTTGTCACTTCGGTGGCTTCTAGACACAACATTATACAATAATATTTATCTTTCCTTGATACAAGAGCCCTTCAAGGGACTTTACATTATGAACATGACTCTAACCTTTCAATAATAGCACCCAATGGGTGCTTTGACCTAGGACAAATAACCAATGGAAAAGAAACCCATTTAATAAATAATTTTCCTTTTACAAATAATTCCTTTTTCATTTTCTTTTGACAAGGACGGCAATAATTACACCATGAGTCATGACTGATGTACAATTATGAACACTGACACTAGTTACTTTTCAACACTCCTTAACTAGGGAGGTATTCATAATTGACCACAGGTACAAAAAAAGTACTTCCATTGAATTATTCTCATAAGAAGAGTCGGATTGGTAAGCCATTTCATCAGCTATCTTTTCAGCTTATGCCAGTGCATCTCATCATATCAACCAACATTGTCATATAGCAAGGCCTTGACTAACAGCTCTATCTCTCCACTAGATTAGAGCACAATGTTGGGGAGACAATGATTTATAGACACCTTCATCATTGTCTCTCAAGGCACATACCCCATCCGGATGTTCACAAGGTATGTCCTTTTAGGACCATTCCCCTCTTGGATGTACACATCCTCAAGGAATTTCCTCTTTAACTTCTCTTACCTATTTGATGCCCTACCTCATCCCCAAAGACTATCAGTATTGGTCTCAAATGCTTACTCAATCCTCCATTCTTTCTTCACGATGTGAAGACAAGAATGATGTGTCTCTCTCCCTCTTAAACAAGGAGGATCTACTCATTCCTTCACACATGAAAGGAATATATCCAAGCTCCCTCTCAACTAGGGACTTGCTTCCAATATCAGTTATCTATCTTTCGTGGAGATTATGGTACTATCCTCTGTTTGTAGGCCTTCTTTTTCTTCATCATCAACTTCTATGCACATCATGGAGCCATCTTCTTTCACAACTTCTCTTAAGGACAAGCCATCATTTTCCATATCATCAATATTTTACCTGTTGCATGAAGCAGTTGTTGAAAAGTGTAACTAGGTTCGGTCTTCATAATGACTTGTAATTATGAATTTATGTAATGAAGAGACAAAGATAATAAAAATGTATTTTGTAATGCTTGCCTCATGGGTTTCATGAGCAAGGAGTTTTTATTATAGGTCAAAGACTTCTTCTTGATGTCTTTAGGAGTTTGTCATCTTGTCATAAATATAACTTAGAGCCATGTATATGAAGTGATGTTACACTTCTAAAAGACAAATTATTGATGTAATTGTATGCTCCAACACCTTGTCAATATGCTCCTTGAAGTCGGCTCAATATATGTTGAAGATCCTCCCTTAATGAAGCAAGCTCACTCTTAGTTAGTCATGTCGGCCTAGAGGTGGGAAACAATCCCTATATAGAGGGACTGCGGCCTCATTTGGACAAGCATCTCGGTCAAGATTTGTAATCAAGTGAAGGATAAGGGCTACAATTGGTGCGTAGAAAGGTGTAATAATAGAAGCCATCTCAACGAAGTCCAGTGCTGTAATTGGTCAAGTGTTATCTCTGTTTATGGTCTATATTTGCCTCATACATTGCAGGTAGGTCGAGGGCTACCTCAGTAAGAAACAAGTCTCCAATACAGTGCAAAAGAAGGGTGACTATACAAAGCGGAAGGAGGTGACTACACAACAAAGAAAAGGATAGAGAAACTTAGTCTTGGGTAACTACATTTCAGATACCTCAGAAAAGGTCCGAACATATACACAGTGTGAAGGAGGGTCTCTACATCAAGAAAGAGACCTCAGCCTTAGTGCAGAAGGAAGGATCGAAGAAGAGTTTATAGAAGGTCGAGCCTAGATCCAAGCAGAGCTGGAAAGAAGCATAATAGTAAGGGCTATTAGACTAGGGACTAAGTTTCCCTAGTGTTGGTGCAGTACAGTGCAGAAAAGGAAGATCAATATAAGGAGCCTAGAAGAGCAGTGACAAGGGTCTTGTTAGTATACTAGTGTCAAGGGTCTATGTCATGGTCTTGGTACTTGTCAATGGAAGATCTATAAGAAGAATTACTATCGGGTTTTCCTCTCCAAGAGGGAGAGGTTTTGGCCCTGGCTCGCTAGCCTAAATTTTGTGTCTCTTGTGCATTTGATAATTGACTTGATGAAGAACGTAATAATCTAACGAAGATAAGATCTAAGTGAAAGAAGCATAATGAAATCATAAGTAATTATCATGAACGAAAAAATTTAATAAATGCCCTAATTTCTCAACACCTGTTACTATGGAGCTTGAACATGGCACTCTTTGAGCATTGGTAAAGTGATCTACCAAGACATGATCATCGAACCATCTGCAACCTGCTACCTTTCCTATCAATGATATATATATTTTGGACTTAGACTGCCAAATTCATCCACTTAATTTTTGTGTTTGAATCTCAATCATATTTGTTTGTTACTAAATCTTCCTGCAAAGCATCTTCTTTCGGTAGCAGAATTATATCGAACCATCAGAGTCATCGGCTTATAATAGATTCTTTACAACATGTCATGCCTCGTCTTCATCAACATCCTTCATCATTCATCCAATCATCAGAAAGAGTTATTTTTCTACCAGGTGGAGAAATTTTCCCATGAAGTCTTTAACGGAGAATCCTTGAATGACCCTCACCAACCAATTGTCGCATGAACTTCTACTATAGATGTATAGTGGACTTAGTATGTTGTGCCAAATCATCAATCAATTCATAATGACGATCTTCTCAATCAGGTATCCATATGACCTTTCTTTTACATGGATCTTACTATACGCATCAAAGTGCCCAAGGATCCAACTTGTTTACCAAATTACCATTCTTAGGGTCCGTCCATTTCCCTTCTTCTATCATGCTCACCAAACCAAAGGATTTGCTTTCCAAAGTCATCTCCCTTTGCTTTCTTCATGATGCTCCTACAATACTTATTAACAAACACAACCAAGCAAATATATGTAATAGTAAAAGCATGATGTCCATCAATCATTATATGGTTTCCATGGAATCTAAGAGGATAGACTCGTAGAAATTTTAAATACAAATCTTAGCTTAGGAAATCGTCACATCCATCCATACTATGGTTTATTAGATACCCTAAACTACGCACAAGCCTTAAAAATCAGGAAGAAGGGTTACTATAAGGGAACAAGTAAGTTAGGGTTTCCATATAACTAGGGTTTCTTCCGGTACTATCTAGGGCTCACAATCCTAGACATCAACAATTCTCAATAAAAACTACAAACCCTAAAACTGTATATAACCAACCCACCCTAAGACATTTCAACTTAGTCCCTTAACCAATGAACATGTTTTACATACCTCAAGGTTACATACCTTAGTCATAGGGGCCTGCTCTTCTGGATGCCATGGTCTCCTTATCGAAACTTCCTTCAAGGTGTAAAGTAATTTCCACATTGCACAATGTATTATATCTTCTGGTTAAGCCTTTCCATCTTACAGATGACAGACATTCCTTTTGAATCCTTGGCTTGCTTCCTTCCAACCCGTGCCTTTTTATGAGTGACAACTACATGATTTCAATTACTGCTTCCAGGCAGACTATTCCTTCTTAAAACTCAGAGATCCTCTTACTGTAACAAGATTACAATTTTATATGACCATTCTGATTCTGTTTTTCTTTTCACAATATCTTCCATTGTTGGATACCTGTAGCTTCTTTCTTGTAGATGACTTTTCAAAAGATGATTATTCTGTCTTTCTTGAGATTACCCTCTTGCTTCAGACTACTTCTTCCAATGATGCTTGCTTCTTAACGAACTTTTGAAGGAGAAGGAACTTCTACAAGTCTTCAATGTATGCCTTAGATAATTACTGAGGACATTTCTTGATACACTGTCCAAACCTCGGAGTTGCTCAGAATAATGCAAAAGAGTTTCATATATACTCCTGTGGACAATCTTCAAAAAAAACCGATTTTACTTGTTCAAGCTTGTATCACATGTAAACATACTATATCAGGACTGCATCTTCCTCTTTTAACTATGGTGACTGTTAAACATATATCACAGAGGAGGCTTCATAGGTTGATTTTGTCTCACTAGATAAGCTCACATTATATGTGAGTCTTGGGACTGTGCTATTCTACCACAAATTCTCGGCCTCTATACCATAATACAGGAATAAGGTCGGCTCACTGTACTTATTATCTAGGCTCAGACTTTGTATATATATGCTCAGAATGGTGGTTCTACCAAACTCGTCATTGTAGATATGCATGCACAAAATATTCACAACTTCGTGGATCTTATGCCACGAGTTCTTGTCTTCTATGCCACTCCACAGGTCAGCAAATTATGTCATGAATAAGTTGATTGCAGCTTGATGATTAACCTTCCAGGATATGCCTAATGAGGCTTCAATCTAGGTCTCTTTCATGCACAGAATTTTTATAACGTTGTACTTTCCATGCCATTGTATAGCCTTCAGAATAAGTGATAGATCTACCAAAAATTTCGGTCTTGATCAGATTATATGCACAGGTCTTTTATCTTCTTTATGAATGGGATAGAAGCTTTAGAATGTGCTTGTAACCAAGGTGACAATAGTCACTTCTTCTAGCCTTCCTATTAGGCCTCAAACTCCGGTTTGCTTGATTCTATTGTGAGGACTGATCCACACTTGTACGATGATTGATTACCCACAATTTTGCTCAGAACTTTGGTTCTCTTGAGATAAGGTGACAGTAGCTAGCCTTTCAGGGCTTCTTAATGCAAGACTTGTGATCAGAACTTTTGACAGACTTCAAAACTATTGAACCATTGTACAATTTATGATCCTTTTGATGAGGGTTTCTAATCCAGGTGGATATTGGTGGCCACCCACCTATTCTACTTGGACCCCACCATTGTTTCTTTCAGTTTTTCAGTTTCCTTAATTGTAGCACAATTTACTACTTATGGCAACTTTTCGAGTCCTGAACTTCCGGAGCCATTTTGAGGCCTTAAACGACGTCTTTTGGGAAAACCAGGACCAACGTCTAGTGTTCGTCACTCGAAAGTTGTAGTCATCATATATATCTATCTAACGAGGTATTGTGTGTGTCAAACGAAGATCGTATACCAAAGTTACGACCCAGGGAAATTGATGTACCAATTTAACCCAACGGGGTCCATAGTTTGGTGTTTCATCTCCTAGGGTTAGGTTTTTGGATGTTTAGGGTTTTCCATTGTTTCTCAATAATAAATAAACTTTTGAGTCTCATTGTAACACAATTCAGAGGCATGTAGCCGACACATCTCTTCTCAGAGATAAGCTACCATCACCCTAGTTAGTTTATGCCCATTCTGTATGTAAGCATATTTCAGTTATTTGATATTAATGAAATGAAGTTTTATTTCTGCTGCATCTATGTGTTTATGTTTAGTATTGTATTTTATTGTGTTCCTACATAAATCCGGATTAGTTTCAAACATTGTTCTTTGTGCCTAGAGATGTGCTTTCTTTTCTAGGGAGTTTGGTCCTCCAAGAGCAGTAGATAGCCTTTCGGTCCTTCAAGAACAAAGCTTCTTATGCCCTCGCTCTCCTTGTATAAGTTTGTGGTTTTGTTACAGTGATTAGGGCTTGAAAGAGTGTCCAGAATTTCGATCTTCTTTTCTTTAGGAGCTCGGTCCAAGATAGATGCCTTCCTTGAGATGAAATGAAGCTAAAATGATCTTCTTGCTATCTTCTTAAATCTTGACACTTTCTTGTGATATTAAATTAGTGCTTCACCATTATTATATTGTTAAGTTCATCATTAAGACAAATTCCAATAAGAAGATCACAATGAAAACAAGAAGACACCAGAAATAGGCTCTAAGCTAGGGAAAACCCCCACAAGGGGAAAACCCATAAACCTTATCGAATGAATTCAATGAATACTTCCAAGACCTTGACCCAAGACCAACCAAAAGACATGCTAGCCAAAAAACCTCCAACGAAATTTCTACAATTTCAAGTCAGAGGAAACCCTAGTTTCCTCTGGCAGACTCACACGTGTGAACTATAAGAATGCTAGGGACAAAAAAAAATTGACCTTCCTTCTTTCACTGCTTCTCTATTTCTACCTCGTTCCTCTTTCTTGTACTAGATCAAATCAAAGAACTCATGGCTTGATTGTATCTCCAAATGAAGACGAGTTCTTTTTATAGGTTTTTTGGTGGTAGATTAGGCCTCTTCTAGGCCGACATGAAGGTTGGCTGATTTGACACTTTGGTGGCTTCTAGACACAACATTATACAATAATATTTATCTTTCCCTGATACAAGAGCCCTTCAAGAGACTTTACATTATGACCATGACTTTGACCTTTCAATAAAACCCCTATACAACTCAATGGGTGCTTTGACCTAGGATAAATAACCAATGGGCAAGAAACCCATTTAATAAATAAATTTCCTTTTACAAATAATTCCTTTTTCTTTTTCTTTTGACAAGTACAACAATAATTACATCATAACTCACGTACAATTATGAAGACAGACACTAGTTACATTTCAACACATACCATGTTGAAATTCTGATGTTCTATGTTATAACAATTACTTATTATAAAAACTTCTTTTTGCTGCAATATTAGTTAAGCAATTGTAGGTAGAACATAAACCATATGCAAAATGGAAGACATCCAAGAACAAAATGAAAGACAGCAGATTTAGATCCAACGACAAGGGAAAAACCCCACAAGGGGAAAACCCAATCAGATTCTTCTTTTATTAGATATCAATTGTTCAGCAGAGATACAAAGTACAATGAGAGATCAAGAGGATGAGTAAGTTCACCCAAATATGAACAAGCTGCAGCATAAAGATCATTGGTAGCAGCAGATGCAAACATTGAATCAAATTCCCTTCAACTGAAACAACACCGAACACTAAATCACTCTTGGTTCACCAAGTCCTACTCTTACTCTCCAAGTCCCTCTCTCACAATCTTCTTCAAGTCTCTTTAACTCTCTCTCTCTCAAATTTGAATTCTTCTTTCACAATGCACAAGTAGTTAGTAGCTGAGATGATATGAGATACATATATAGGAGAAGCAACGAATTCATGCCATAAAGGAGAGCAACTCACATGCCTTGAGGTAGGTGCAACATATGCCCTTTTTTGGGAAGAGTAACTTATGCCATTACAGAGAGGCAACGCATGCCATTAAGGAGAGGCAACACATGCCTAGATGGAGGAACCTCTCATACCTTAGATGAAGTGTAATGTATGCCATTAAGGAGAGTGTAAGAGTGTCGCCATTTAGGAGAGAAATGTATAACTTCAAATGAGGAGAGTGTAACGTATGTATTACTGAGAGTGTAAGAGGAATCTTTTAGGACATGCCTTTAATGAGTGTGTAAGAGAGAGTGCAACGTACCCATTGAGAGAGAGAGAGAGAGAGCAATGTAGTTCCATGTGAGTCATCAAGGCGAGGGGTACGAAATTATTTAGGTTCATGAAGGAAAGGGGACTTTCCTTTCATGAAGTCCGTGAGTACTTCTCAGAGCTTTCAGAGAGTGGCACTGATATAGAGGTAGTACTCAGTGATGACAGTGTTGTTAGAGCAGTCGGTGTGGGGACACTGACATTTGATTGGGAACCCAAACCTCCCTTGAAGGTGTCAAATGTTCTATATGTGTCAGGGATGAGGAAGAACCTCATATCCGTCTCAGCATTGGAGGATAGAGGGTATGAGATATTGTTCAAGAGAGGACAGGTGCTGATATATCCCAGGGGTACTCCAACTGAGTCAACTAGAGTGATAGGTGTACGCCATGCAAAGGTGTACAAGTTTGCATTTCAGCCCCTTATGGCATTGAGCAATAGCACCGACAACAGAGCTAGCAGTTATGAGCTGTGTGAGATTTGGCACCGCAGGATGGGGCACATGTATCATGGAGCCTTGAGGACATTGCGGGAGATCACTATAGGGGTGCTAGATTTCAGTACTGATCACATTGATACATGCAAAGGATGTGTGATGGGCAAGTTTGCCAAATCCCCTTTTCCCAACAATAACAGCAGAGCGACTGGGATACTTGATTTGATTCATTCCGATGTGAGCGGTCAGATGTCTCATGTTTCCTTGAGTGGATATGAGTATTATGTGTTATTCATTGATGATCACTCCATGAGGACCTGGATTTATTTCTTGAAGACCAAGAGTGAGGTCTTCAAGCGGTTTCAGTTGTTTAGAGCTCTTGTGGAGACACAAACAGGTCGGAAGATCAAGTCCCTGAGGTCGAACAATGGAGTTGAGTACACCCTTGGAGAGTTTGTTGAGTATTGTGTGGAGGCAGGCATTAAGAGGGAGTTCACAATTCCTTACAACCCCCAGCAGAACGGGGTTGCAGAGAGGAAGAACACATCCATCATTGGGGCTGCCAAAGCCATGTTACATGATCAGGGGTTACCTTTGTTTTTGTGGGCAGAGGCCTGCAATACTGTTGTATACTTGCAGAACAGGAGTCTGCATCGTGCCTTAGGGCATGTGACTCCAGAGGAGGCTTTTTCGGGGAAGAAGCCTGATGTTGGTCACTTCCGTATCTTTGGGTGTATTGCATACTCCTACGTACCCAAGGAGAAGAGGACCAAGCTAGAGCCCACTGCAGAGAAGGGTATCTTTGTGGGCTATAGTCAGACCTCAAAAGCCTTTCGGGTCTATATTCCTGCTTCGAGGAAATTTGTTATCAGGCGCGATGTGAGATTCGAGGAGGACCGGGCTTTCAGGAGGTCACGGGAGTTAGAGTTTTTGGATCAGCCAAACCCTCAGCAGCAGTTAAGTTAGTCACAGAGATCCAGTGGGCAGGGATAAGGAGGATCTGGAGGTACATCTATGACGATGTGTGGTCTGTCAATTTGCAGTGGCTCGCAGAGTCCAAGGGGTGGTGTGCTTCGGGCAGCATGCAAAGCAGTCCACAGCGCAGTTCACAAGGGTGTTCACTGATGGACAGTTCACACGGTACTTCAATGTCTACAGGTTCAGGTTCAGGCAGGAGGACAGCAGATAGAAAGTCAAGAGTTCAGAATTCTGATGAGGAGGAGGAGTTTCATTCTCCAGTGGGAGAGGTGTGCTCAGGGAAGAGGAAGCCCAAGTGGCTTTAGGATACCTTGAGAGAGGCCACATCTGTTGCTGTGCCTCAAAGGCCGGTCAGAGAGAGCAAACCACCTGAGAGGTTTTGTAGCTATATGGCAATGGTTGCCAACATCATTGACTCTGAGCCTTCTAGCTATGAGGAGGCAGCTAGCCAGCAGGTCTGGAGAGAGGCCATGCAGGAGGAGTATTCTTCTATCATGAAGAATGATGTTTGGGAGGTGGTGCCGAGGCCTGAGGGCAAATCCGTAGTGACTTCCAGATGGCTTTACAAGGTAAAGCATGCTGCAGATGGCAGCATTGAGAAATTCAAAGCAAGGTTTGTGGCTAGAGGGTTCTCCCAGGTAGAGGGAGTAGATTATGAGGAGACCTTCACTCCCATGGCTCGATATACTTCGATTCGCTCCATTATATCGATAGCAGCAGAGATGGGTTGGAAGATCCACCAAATGGATGTGAAGACCGCACTTCTCAATGGCTTCATACAGGAGGAGGTGTACATTGAGCAGCCACAAGGCTTTGAGGTGCATGGGAAGGAGTCCCATGTGTGCAGACTGAAAAAGGCCCTTTATGGCCTGAAGCAAGCTCCCAGAGCTTGGTACTCCAAGAGAGATACATACTTGCAAGAGATGGGTTTCACAAAGAGTGAGGCAAATCCGAACTTATAGTTCATTGTGATAGGTGAGGAGTCTCTCATTTTGGTGTTGTATGTGGAATCTGGATGACTTGGTCATTACGGGTGCAGAGAGACTCATAGAGCACTGCAAGAGAGATCTTGCATGGGAGTTTTAGATGAAGGACATCGGCTTGATGCATTACTTTTTGGGTTTGGAGGTGTGGCAGGAGGGGCATTTCTTCCTGGGGCAGAGGAAGTATATTGTGGACATCCTTGGCAGATTCCACATGGAGGATTGTAGACCCATGTCGACACCGATGATCACCAATTGGAAGAAGCTTCATGCTTCGAATTTCGAGTTGGTGGATCCCACATTGTACAGACAGCTGATTGGTTCCTTGATGTATTTGGTCAACACCAGACCAGATATATGTTTTGCAGTCAACACGATGAGTCATTTTATGTGTGAGCCTATGGAGGTTCACTGGATTGTTGCAAAACACATTTTGCGATACTTGCAAGGGGCAGTGGAGTATGGTGTGGATTATAGGCAGGGGGATGGAGTGAGATTGGCAAGTTACACTGATTCTAATTGGGCAAGTTGTGCTTCTGATAGGAAGAGCACTTCAGGGTGTTGTTTTGGGTTGGGTTCGGCAGTGGCGTTGTGGTTCAGCTGGAAGCAACAGTCAGTAGCATTGAGTTCAGCGGAAGCAGAGTATATGGAAACCAGTCTAGCTAGTTGTGAGGCCATCTGGCTTCGCAAGATGTTGTTTGGCTTATTTGGACAGCCGTTGAGACCTTCAGTGATTTACTGTGATAATCAGAGTTGCATTAAACTCATGTAGAATCCAGTATTTCATGATCGGTCAAAGCATATCGGCATCAGATATCATTTCATCAGAGACTATGTGCAGAAGGGAGTTGTGAAGCTCGAATATATTCCCAATGATGAGCAGGTTGCAGATAATCTTACCAAAGCCTTACCACGAGGCAAGCATGTCTCCTTCAGAGATAAGATGGGTGTGGTGAGGAACACCTTCCTCGGTAAGAGGGAGTGTTGAAATTTGGTTACCGGAGGACAGGTGGTTCCCTAAGGCTTTGATCTTTGGCTTAGAGAAAAGTTTCCAAAAGAATTTAATTTTTCTCCTAAAGTGGCTTTATAAAGTTATAAAGTAAAATCTAATTTAAAAATGACTTTAAGTGAAAAAGTTACTAAAGTCTAATTTTAAAGTGACTTTAATAAAGTTAATGTAAAATTAGAAAGGAAAAGTGACTTTGGAAATAAATGACTAAGTGGGTCTTTATTAAAGTGGAGTGAATTAAAAAATAGAAAATGAGATTTAAAAGAGCATTTAATCTCAGCCCTAGATCTAAAGCTATTTCAGCCATTGGATTTGGGGATAATCCAAAAGTCAATTAGAGTTCTATTAAAAGAGGAAAAGGAGAGAAAAGGTCATTCATTCATTAATTTTTTCATGAGCAGATTGAGAGAAGGAGAAGGAGAAAGCTGAAGAGAATTTTCTGAGCAGTGAGAAGGTGGAGGGCAGCAGCACTAACTTTCAGCAAATCCGTATAGCAAGGCAGAGCACGAAGTTCGAGGCAAGTGGGCACGAATTTCGAGGAGAGAAAACTATAGATTTTGAGGGAGGCTGTACAGCCATTTCAGCACTGTTTTCGAGGTTGTTTGTACAATTTTGAAAGCTGTAATTTCTGCTGTAATTTTTCTGTTTTGTGGGCACGAAAGCTGAAGTGGAGTTTAGCACGGTTTTCGAGATAAGTTTTTTTTCGAGGTTGCTGTAATTCTTTTTTGCTGTGTAAATTTTTGCATCACTGTAAAAGCAATATTCGAAAAATAAAGAGAAGCTTTCGAACTGGTTTTCCCCAAGAGTTGTAGGGGGTTTTTCCAGGGTCATGCTGACCAAAAATCACTGTGTTAAAATGTTTTGTGTGGCTGTTTTAGTCTGCTGATTTTTATTTCTGCAATTTCCAGCACTGAAAATTTTCCAGGATTTGTGTTTTCAGAAAATATTTATTTTCCAGCGTGTTGAATGTAAGGCTATGGGAAAGGGCATTTAACAATTTGGATAAATAAGGTGAAACTGAAAACTGGGGTGGGAAAATAAAAATTTCTACAGAAATGAGATTTTAAGGAAATTCATCTCTGAGCTACCAATTTTCAACAAAGAAATATAAACTTGATGAGATTGCAAATGGAATTTGAAAATAATATTTTTGACTTCGCTCTTTGAGGAACTATTACATAGTGTATTGATATTTGGTTGGTGGACAGTGGTGCTTCTAGACACATGACATTTCACGAGATTCTCTCACGGATTTTACAGAGAAGGATTAAACATTACAGGTGGAACTTAGATATAATGTCAAGTATGCAATTAAAGGAGTTGGGATAGCATCGTTTTAGCTGGAGTCTGAAGATTCTCTACACATGAGAGATGTCTTGTTTGTACCAAGATTGAAGAAGAACATGCTCTCTATTTCAGCGATAGAGGATAAAGGTCACCAAGCTACATTTGTAGATGGTCAGGTTCTTGTATGGCCATAGGGCTCAAGCATAGATTCAGCAGTAGTAATTGATGTTTGTGTTGAAGAATGTAACAAGTGTCGGTCTTCATAATTGTATTTGTCAAAAGAAATTTTGTTGTTAAAGAAATTGAATTATTGAAGCATTGGTTTCATGCTTGGGTCAATGATTTTTAGGTCAAAGCCTCCATTGAAGGCTTCTAAGTTTTGTCTTGAGTCAATAGAGTCATTGTCATTTTTATTAAACCCTTCTTGGGTTCTTGTATCATGTAAAAAGAATTGTTTTTTAGTCAAAAGAGTCATCTGTCACCTCCACACCAAGTCAGCCCTGTCCTCATGAAGTCAACCTAGATTAGGACTATTCAACCCAATAAAAAGGCTATATATAAAGGCAGTTCGACTCATTTGAAGCACACACTCAACAAGTTCGATCTACAAGAGAAAGAGACAGAAAAAGAAGATAAAAAAGTTGAGGAGAGAGAAGGAAGAAGTTGTAGAAGTCAAAGATAGAGTTTTTGGGCATCTCTATCTCACACATGAAAAAGTTACTGGACTTTTGTTGGGGCCGAAATTTTTGAATCTACTGCAAGTCCGAAATTCTAAAGTTGGGGATCGAAAATTTGTAGCTAGTGGGAAAAATTATGGATTGAAGCTGCAACTGAGAAGCTGACACTTGGAGACTTTGGTAGGGGTCATCTATAAGAAGGAAGGGTTGACTTGGTGATTAGAGGAGGTCTTTGTCTAGGTCTACAAGGTCTTAGATTGTCTCATCCTAATTTGAATCTACTAGTGGAAGAGTTGGATTGGGTTTTCCCCTTGGAGGGATTTTTCCCTAGCTGAGTGCCTACATCTTGTGTCTCTTGTTCTTGTGGTCTTCATATACATTTTATTTGGTAATTGCTTGATGAAAGATAAACTAATAAAGAAGTAAAAGAAGTCAATATAAATCACAAGTAATTATCAAGAAAGAGAAATCAAACCCTAAGCATTGATTTCTCAACTTGGTATCAGAGCTAAGGTGAAAGGACTAGTTGAAGATCACTTTGTTGGCTATCAATTGAAGGAAGAAAAAGCAGTCTTGCAAGGAAAGGTTACTCCCTTAATGGCAAGTTATTTGAAGTTGCGACTCAATATCATGAAAATTGCAGGAAGCTGGACTGGAAGGATTAGTGGCAATCTATCTAGGATAGTCAAGAGTGAAGGATTCTTGGTTGCTCTTACAAGTACACTTGATGATGACAATGCATGGATCACTGATAGTGGAGCCTAAAGACATATGACGGGAGAAGGTGGACAACTTCATACTCTATCAAGAGAATCATCATCACATGCAATGGAGCTAGGGGACAACAACAACTATGTAGTCAAGGGCCTTGGATCTACATCAGTGAAGCTAGAAAGTGGAGAAAAGCTACGCCTCAACAACATCTTCCATTTCTTCTTTAGAAGATAAAGGAGATAAGGTTGCTTTTATAGATGGAAAAGTTTTGGTTTGGGGAAAGGATTCGAGTACTGAAAAAGAAAAGGTTATTGGAGTTTGTGAAGGAAGACTATACAAAGTTATAACACCATCTCCTCAAGCCCTATTTCACATGGAGATCAATCCTATTGAACTTTGGCATAGAAGATATGGGCATATTCATTACAAGATAATACCCTATCTTAGTCAAAAGGTAAAGGGCATCCCCAACATCAAAGAAGATCATGAAGGAGTATGCAAGGGATGTGCTTTGGGAAAGAATAATAGTAAACCTTTTACAAGCAGTGACACAAGGTCTAAGGAGATATTGGACCTCATTCACTCTGATGTTTGCGGACCCATGTCTAATAAATCTCTTGGAGGCCATCTTTACTATGTGACCTTCATTGATGATCACTCTAGAAAGACATGTCTCTAACTTCTCAAGACAAAGGGCGAAGTATTTGAAAAGTTCAAGGAATTTAGATCCAAAGTTGAGACCTTAACTAAAAGAAAGATAAAGACTTTGAGCTCCAATAATTGAGGGGAATACACTTCAAAAGAACTTAGTGCATATTGTAAAGAAATGGGTATTAAGAAGGATCTCATTGTTCCCTACAACCCCTAACAGAATGGAGTAGCAGAAAGGAAGACTAGAATCATTGAAGAATGCATAAGGACTATGATATTTTATCAAGATCTACCAAAATTTCTATGGGGAGAAGCAGCCATGACAGCAATATACATACAAAATAGAAGTTCTAATAGAATCCTTGATAATATGACACCAGAAGAAGCATTCACACGGAAGAATCCATGTGTAGACCATCTTTGAATCTTTGGGTGTCCCACATACATCCATGTTCCAAAAGACAAGCGAAAGAAGTTAGACTCTACAATTATAAAAGGTATCTTCGTTGGTAGCCTTTCATTAAAGGCTTATAAAATCTACAACAAAGAAGGAAGACAAATTGAAGTGAGCAGAGATGTTATATTTGATGAAAACCATGCCTACAAAAGATCCAAGGATATAACAATCGAATCCTATGAAGAAGATGTACCTCTATTTAAAGAAGAAGAGCAACATGACAAGACACCTACAAACCAAGAAGAAGAAGAAGAAGGACCAAGTGAGCCTATTCAAACTATAATCATTCTCAGAACAAAGAAGAGGCCAAATTGGTTAAAAGCTACACTTGAAGATGTCGAACGACAAGGAGCAACTAAAGATACTTTCAGAGAAAGCAAAATACATACTCAAGATATGCAGTATACATGACGAAGTTAATCGAAGCAGAGACTACCTTTAAAGAAGTCGTTCATCAAGAAGAATGGAAGAAATCAATGCAAGAATAATATAAATCTATCATGAAGAATAGAGTTTGGAAAATCGTTCGTAGACCTAGTGACAAATCTGTTGTCACTTCAAAATGGATTTACAAAATCAAACATGTTGTTGATGGAAGCATAGACAAATACAAAGCTAGATTTGTTGCAAGGGGTTTCTCTCAAAAGGAAGGAATAGATTATGAATAAACCTTTGCTACTACTGCCAAACTGAAGAAAGCTCTATATGTCTTGAAGAAAGCTACTAGAGCTTGGTATGCAAGGATGGATGCATATCCCTTAAAGATTGGGTTCGACAAAAGTTTTGTCGATGCAAACCTCTACATCAAGATAGTGAAGAATGAAGAATGAACTAGTTATTATACTTTTATATGTGGACGATTTATTTATTATAGGTGTGGAGCGCAGAATCCTAGAATGCCAGAAAATGCTGGCAGAAACCTGGTGAGATATATCTTGGTCAAGGTAAGTATAATCAAGATGTTACAAAAGTTTGGTATAATGGATTCCATGCCTATGACTACTCCCATGATCACAAATCTCAAGCTGAGAATCTCTGACTCTAGTCTCGTCTATCCTACAAGCTATCGTAATTTGTTGGGCTCTTTGATGTACTTGGTAAATACTAGACCTGATATATGCTTCGTTGTAAATGTTCTTAGCCAATTTCAGTTGGAGCCTTGTCATGACCATTGGATAGTTTCCAAGCATATCTTGAGACACCTATGTCGTACAATTCATCATTGCCTGAAGTATGATGGAAAGGAAGTTAAATTAACAAGTTTTACTGATTCTGATTGGGCTGGCAGAGACATTAATGGAAGAAGCATTATTGGTGGTTGTTTCACTTTGGGATCATAAATGGTTTCATGGATGAGTAGAAAACCAGAATTGGTTTCGTTAAGTAGTGTCGAAGCCGAATATGTTGTTGCATGCGAAGTGGGAAAAGAAGCAGTTTGGTTAAGAAAGTTGTTGTCAGATTTGTTTGGAAGGCCCCTGGATCCTACTGTGATAAATTGTGATAATCAAAGCAGCATCAAGATGTCTGAAGACCCTGTATTTCAGGTCAAGACGAAGCATATCAATAACAAGTACCATTATATTAGAAGTTTGGTACAAGATGGGGTCATGAAGTTACAATATATTCCGACAGATGAACATGTAGTTGACATGCTGACGAAATCTCTTCCAAATAAGAAGTTTGAATATTTCAGAAGCATGCTCAAATTGGTCGATGTTACGAATTTAGTTGATAGGGAGTGGCAACATTATGCTTGGGAGGACATTTGGTCAGCCTATGTGTTGATGTCTAGATGTCGAAGTAGGGAGGGTGGCATTGGTCATGGAGCTTCGACCTTCGATATGCACCTAGATCCCTGGGTTGGTGTTACAGCTTAAAAGCATGATGGTACCTAAAGTGGCTAAAGCTTGAGTACACCTTAGTCCCACAAGATTAGAGTACCCTGGTCAAATATCTCATCTATAGCGTTGTGTGTGCTAGAACTCTTCATAGTTCATATCATTTTGAGATCTTTTGTGTACCTATAAATGTATGTAATTATGAATACCTCCCTTGTTAAGAGGGAGTGTTGAAGTATGTAATTAGTATCAGTCTTCATAATTGTATTTGTCAAAAAAAAAAATTATTGTTAAAGAAATTGACTTATTAAAGCATAGGTTTCATGCTTGGGCCAATGATTTTTAGGTCAAAGCCTCCATTGAAGACTTCTAGGTTTCATCTTGAGTCGATAGATTCAATGCCATTTTTATTAGACCCTTCTTGGGCTTTTGTATCATGTAAAAAGAATTATTTTTTAGTCAAAAGAGTCATTTGTCACCTCTACACCAAATCGGCCCTATCTTCATGAAGTCGGCCTGGATTAGAGCTATTCGATCAAGCAGAAAGGATATATATAAAGGTAGTTCGACTCATTTGAAACACACACTAAACAAGTTTGATCTACCAAAGAAAGAGGTAGAAAAAGAAGAGAAAAGTTGAGGAGAGAGAAGAAAGAAGTTGTAGAAGTCAAAGATTGAGTTTTTGGGCATCTCCGTCTCACATGTGCGAAGTTACTGGACTGTTGTTGGGGCTGAAATTTCTGAATCTACTGCAAGTCCAAAATTCTGAAGTTGGGGGCCAAAAATCTATAGCTAGGGCCGAAATTATGGATTGAAGCTTCAACTGAGAAGTTGACACTTGGAGACTTTGGTAGGGATCATCAACAAGAAGGAAGGATTGACTTGGTGATTTGTGGAGGTTTTTGTCTAGGTCTAAAGGGCCTTAGATTGTCTCATCTTCTTTGAATCTACTAGTGGAAGATTTGGACTAGGTTTTCCCCTTGGAGGGGTTTTGCCCTAGCTGAGTGCCTACATCTTGTGTCTCTTGTCCTTGTGGCCTTCATATTCATTTTATTTGGTAATTGCTTAATGAAAGATAAACTAAAAAGAAGTAAAAGAAGCCAATATAAATCACAAGTAATTATCAAGAAAGAGGAATCAAACCCTAAGCATTGATTTCTCAACAGTTCAAGAGGTAGGACTGTACAAATTGTTAGGACGTCCAACCCAAGCATTGCTACATCATAGTATCAAATTATGTGAGTTATGGCATCAGAGATATTCTCACTTACATTACAGGGCTTTTCCAACATTGAGGAGGATGGTTATATGTCTTCCAAAACTCCAGGTAGAGCACTAGGGTATTTGTAGGGTTTGTGCACTTGGAAAGAATGCCAAGAGATCATTTTCGAGCAATGATAGTAGGTCTAAGGGGATCTTGGATCTAGTACATTCATATTTATTCAGACCAATGATAGTATCATCTTTTGGGTGGTTTCTTATACTATGAGACATTGATTGATGATTTCTCCCACGAGACATGGATCTACTTCATGAAAACCAAGGATAAGTCTTCAATAGGTTCCAAGAGTTCAATGCTCAAATAGAGAACTTGACAAGAAATAAGATCAAGGTTTTGAGGTCAGATAATGGAGAGAATATACTTCCAAGGACTTCAGTGATTTTTGAAAGGAGGCGGGGAACATGAGGGAGTTGATAGTTCCTTACAACCCTCAGCAAAATCAAGTTGTGGAAAGGAAGCAAAAGTCCATTGTGGAGGTTGTCATGGCGATGATTCAATATCAACATTTACACATGTTTTTATGGGAAGTGGCATCTACTACAACAATTTAAGTTCAAAACATGAATCCTCAGCAGATATTGGGGAACAAGACTCCTGATAAGGTATTCACAAGAGTGAAGCCAGAGGCTAGTCATTTGAGGATCTTTGGTTGCCTAGTATACATCCACGTGCCCAAGGAGAAGAGGAAGAAGTTAGAACCTTCTAGAAAAAGGGTACTTTTGTGGGATACAATAAGAATTTGAAAGCCTATAGGATCTACATTCCAGGACAATGTCAGATTGAGGTTAGTCGGGATGTTACTTTTGATGAGGTAGCCTTCAGGAGGTCTAGAGAGTCTCATATGGTTATTGATAGTGCAGAGCAGGAGGCTCCGAAGGATGTGGGTATAGATCCCTCTAGTCCTATTGCTCATCCTTCAGACTATCAGGACGAGTTAGTAGAGCTAGTGGACCCGCCTAGAGATGTTGCAGAGACCAAGAAGCAGTCAGCATGGCTTCATGACACTTTGTGAGATGCAAAGAGGCATGCAGCTCCCAGTGATACCTTCCTCGTGAGCAAAAGACCACAGTGATTCTCGAGTTATATGGCATTGATGAGCCACATCATTGATTCTAAACCTTCTAGTTATTAGGAGGGAGCAAGCCAACAGATTTGGAAGGATACCATGATAGAGGAGTATTAATCCATCATGAAGAATGTTGTGTGGGAAATAGTTTTGAGACCAGAAGGAAAGTCAGTAGTGACTTCCAAGTGGATCTATAAGATTAAGCATGCAACAGATGGAAGCATCAAGAAGTACAAAGCAAGGTTTGTGGCAAGAGGGTTCTCCCAGAAAGAGGTAGAGGATTATGAGACTTTTGCTCCAGTAGCCAGGTACATTTCCATCAGGACTACCATTTCTCTTGCTTCAGTTATGTGTTGGAGGTACATTAGATGAATGTAAAGACGGTGTTCCTTAATGGTGTGATTAAGAAGGAAGTGTACATAGAAAAACCTTAGGGCTTTGTGATATGTGGGAAGCAGTCCCATGTTCGTAGATTGAAGAAGGCTTTGTACAAACTCAAGCAAGCACCCCAGGCATGGTATTCCAGGATTGATGGATACTTGATGAGTTTGGGCTACACCAAGAGTGATGCAGATCCTAACCTTAAATGCAAGGTTGTTGTTGGTGATCCTTTGATCTTGGTGTTGTATGTTGATGATCTATTCCTTACAGGGGCAGAGAGGCTCATTGTCGAGTGCAAGAGGGAGTTGGCTTCGGAGTTACATATTCAAATAGCATATTTCAAAATATTATTTTTGGATCTTTTATAGCCCATATTGTTTTCGAATTTTTGATACCCCATTTGGATACCCTATCTTTGAATGCATTTTTACTCCATTTACCTAGCTCAAATTGAAACATAACATATATGGTTGAAAAGCCTATTCTGAGACCTTTCCAATGGTATATGGCACTCCCTCTAACTCCTCACGGTTGAGGAGAAATGGATTTTCCAATATTCACTATACATTCTTCCAGTTGCACAAGCCAATCAACAGATATTGGAAAGGGAGCTTGACAAAGGTGAATGGGTTTTAATATGATTCCAACCTTATAAGAAACTATCCCTGAACAGAATGGAAAGAAGAAAGTCACACCAAAATTCTATGGTCCTTACCAAATCAAACAAAGAATCATTCGCATAGCCTAAGTTTTATCTGTCCAACAAAAGCCTTATCCATTACAATTTTCATCTTTGCTGCTTTGAAGAAAAAATTACGGCATCATGATTCATAACCAAATGCACACTACGCAACCTATGCTTGATGAAGAGCAAATCTCATCCTGGCACCCAAAGGTGTCCTTGCCACTCAAAAAAATCCTTATGATCCAAAACAGTGAATGAGTGTCTCATCAAACAGAAGAACTTACCAATTTACCAAATAAGGACATCATGGGAGAACGAAGCTTTTGTTAGCAACACTCTTCTTAACCAATGTTTTGAGGACAAAGAATTTCTGTAAGGGGAAGGACAAGTAATATACATAGACTTTTTACATTATAAAAACCATAAAAATAATAAAACATAAACATGATAACATGACAATATAATAATATCAGGGTTGTCTCCTGCAACAAAGGGTGTCATGACTCAACATGATTGTTCACTTTGATGAGTATTTATTTTGTCACAAAACCATCACAGTTCACTAACAGATTATTCATATCTTTATAAAAAATTATTCCATGTATATATCTGTGCATATTTCAGCGTTCTCTTTGTTGAAAGACATCTGGGTTCCTCTGTTCTCTGAAGCACAAAATAAAGATAGTTGGGGATGAGATGATAGTGGCCAAGATGCATGAATTAACAATTGGGTGATGGCAAAAATCTGGGAGGCCATGTCCCTTAGTTATTTATGGTGTATGTGTTGACTTGTCATAGGCCTTCTAAACTGATAATTACTTGTAATGATTTAATCCTTTTTCATGTTCTTATCCATCATCTAGCAATTACACAGAAGACATCAACAATATAACATACATGACAGTAGGATTATGAAGAGACAACCAAACCAAGAACACAAGAATTTACCCTGGGAAAACCCACATGGGGAAAAACCCAGCAACCTTTTCTTTAAAGAAACTCTTTAATTCAACAAGAGACACACCTAGATCTACTAGTCATTCACAAGGTCAAACAGACCAGCAAAGAGACTTGGTCAAACATGGTCCAACTGCCTCCTAGTCAAGTCATAAGCCTGCCCACTGAACTCGATCTAGTTAGGTCTGCTAGGGCAAGAAAATTGGACCTGCTGCTCTGACATATCTCAGAAGTTTGGTCCTGCACTTTCTCAGAAATTAAGTCCTGCGCCATCTCAGAAATTTGGTCTGAAACATCTCAGAAATTTGGTCTGCAACATTTCAGAAATTTGGTCTGTATTAAACCACAGATTCATCCTTGAATGAGCCTCAGATTTGTCCTTATATAAGCCTCAGATTCGTCCTTGTTTTCCTCAGAAAGTTCAAATTGCTTGCTTGAGAGGAGGACAAAATGACTGTATGTACAGTCATCTTATGAAAAGTTATGATGTTGAATGGGTGCCTCTTCACTGGGGCCGAATTTGCTCCTTTGCAGCCAAAAATTCTAAATTCTAAATTCAAATTCTCTTTTGAAAAGAACATGCCTTATAACTTTTTTTTTGATAATTAGCATGAAGAACATGCTTTATATTTTGCACTACAAATACATCAAGAGCTAAAATATTAATTATGAAAATCGACCATAGCTACAAAATTCAACACTCCCTCTTTAGCTAGGGAGGTATTCATAATGAGTATCTAGATGTTCTCATGTTGACAAATTTCTCTAACAAAAGGTGATAACAAATCATCATCAATATGAGCACCATCCAATTACCATAATCTGGTCAACAACTATGACACATGGTAAATCAATAGCATCAACCAATTACCATAATCTGGTCATCAACTGTAACATATGTTACTGGATCCAGCAGGGGGAGGGTCAAGATCCCCAGATCCCCGGATCTTAACCGGATCCGGATCCGGATACACCGGAATACGGTGTTGAAACGTCGGATGGCGGATCAAAAATGAAATTAAAGTGCCCGAAATTTTAGGATTGTGTGGTTTATATGTTTCATTAAATGTCAACAGTCGCAAATGTCAACCGGTGCCCCTCTTTTGACGGCATTGCAACCACGGAACAATCACCGTGGAATGGGCCCATCTCATTGACTGAAGAAGCAGCTGCTCATCTCCATTGACGGACACCGGGGCTGCGACGGAACAGGTGCTCATCTCATCAAACAGTCGGAAGGAACATGTCAACGATTTACGAAGCGCGTTAATTTATAGTTCTCGGCAATTCTACTACACCCGTGATTCCAAAGGCTTTATTGGAATCAAAACCTTTTACATGTTTTAGATATAAAAAATCATTAGATATACTTTACGAAAAAATCATTTACCAATGATTTAAACTTTAAAGTTTAGATTTAGATATAAGTTATAAGTAATGAAAAATAATTTACCAATGAGTTAAGTTTTATTTAAAAAGTTATATTAATCCTTGAATTATATTTTTCATTGCTTTCATTTATAGTATATTAATATAAATGATGAGTTAATAATTTAAAATATAAAAATCATTTACCAAAGAGTTGAATTTTATTTAAAAGTTTATATTTATCCTTGAATTATAAGTTTTATTTAAAAAGTTATATTAATCCTTGAATTATATTTTTCATTGCTTTCATTTATAGTATATTAATATAAATGATGAGTTAATAATTTAAAATATAAAAATCATTTACCAAAGAGTTGAATTTTATTTAAAAGTTTATATTTATCCTTGAATTATAAATTTCATTGCTTTCATTTATAGTATATTAATATAGATGATGACTTAATAATTATATATATATATATATATATATATATATATATATATATATATATATATAATAATTTGAAAATTTTGAAATTAATATAATCATGTTTGAATTAATATAATTATTGCATTATATTATCTTTTTTGTTCCCTTGTAATATGTATAAGGTAAGATGCATCATTTCAGTGTTTATGTCTTCATATTTATAATATATCTAATGGTTTCAGTTCTTAAGTATTTGATTTTTGAATTCTAAAGTGTTTATCAAAATTAAAAAAATATTATTATATTTTAATTTTTTTGTACTTGACGTATCCTTGCCGTATTCGGATCTTGGATATTCAAAAAACTAGCGAATCCGGATCTGGATCCGTATCCGTATCCGAATCCTGGTAACTTAGACTGTAACACATGGAAAAGCAACAGCATCATCCAGTTACCATAATTCTGGTGAGTACCTCTGACCTATGGTGTATCCTCACCATAATCCTGGTCAGTACTCCTAACACATGGTACATCATTTAGCATCAACTAGTCACCATAATTCTGGGCTATCTGACGCATGGTACATCATTTAGCATCAACTAGTCACCATAATTCCAGCCTATCTAACACATGGTATATAGACTAGTCTTGGTTCACAATCATTCTGGTCAATATCTTTGACACGTGGTGAATCTCCAAAGGCCACACTCTATTTGAGTAATTTTGGGCCCAATGTTAAATGAGCCTGATGCTGAGAGGCACCCACTCAATCGAGTGATTCAGGGCCTCCAAGACCATTTTTCCTAATTCCAGTCAACATACTTTGACACAGGAAGAATGACTATCCTTTTTCAGACCATTCTCCCTAATTCTGGTCATATTTGACACAAGGAGAATGTTTGTCCTTGATGCTACCACAACAATACTCTAGAACATTCTCCCTAATTCCAATCATACCTGACGCAGGGAGATTGATTGTCTTGGATGCTACCATTTCATCACTTCCTCTTGTTGAAAGAGACATGCTCAATCATTTCAAGCTTGTCCTTGAAGTATTCAAACTTCATCCTCAAATATAGGCTTTGTCAGCATTCTTCTTGACTGAAGAATAGTACTATAGTCATACTGCTTCTTTTTGTACCATGTCTCAATACTAAATCTCATTATGCTTCGACCTGTCATCATGGTCGTCACCTGCACAAGATTAAGACAATCCTGAAAGTACCTTCTGACAGTGTTGCGAACATCTCCACAACATCCTGATTTTATCTCGAAATCACGATTTTTTGGCTTGGCCGATGTTTGTCGATTTTTAAAGATATTTTTATGGTATCTTAATTTTGCAGATGTTTGCCGACTTTTACTAATATTTTCCCGATTTTTACGATTTTTTGGTTTTCCAAACCCTTGTTGATTTTATCCCAATGTCGATTTTTGGGAGAACCTTCTATTCTCGCTTTGTACTTGTCTATGTTGTCTTCTACTGCATGCTAGATTTGTTGATCAAATTGGAAGTCACCATCGACTTCTCTTTGGCACAATCAAGGTATACTTCAAACTTGATAATATGTTTGCTCCCTCTGAACTCGGATCCCATCTAATAAAATATCTCGCAATACACATCATTGATTCTGGGAAAGTCCTTTTGTCAAGCTTTCTTTGTTCTTCTACTACTTCCATCGGCTTGCCAGAGTCTAGCCAGCCTTTACAATGTATCTGCAATCCACACTAGGAGGCCATGGAAAAACAACTACAACCAAGCAAAGGATACAATGATCTTAGCCTTCTTGCATCTATCTTGCAAATTTATCAACCTTGTCCTCATCATCAGTATGATGTTATTTCTTTCTTGCATGAGCTAGAGTTTCTTCTTTCAGCTGAAACATTGATTTAGGTCCAATTCTAGGGTTTTGTCCATAAACCCTAGGGCTTTCTTATCCAAACCCTTTTTGCCTACAAGGGTTTACAAACCCTAGATTTCCAACTATGCAAAGATGATATCCAAATTTCAAAACCCTAGAATTGGTATGCCCTTTATACATGTGACGTAATTCATTATTTTCAACACTCAATCAAGGGTGTTTAGACCAATGATTATCCTTGGTCACTTCGGCTTCCTCAAAAACATTATAACAGCAATAATATTTTATCTTTAGAGACTTGCTCATTATTTCAATGTGCAAAGAATGGACTTCATCATTCTGAGTTGAGCATTATATTTACAAAATAGATCTCAGCACCCAAATACCCATTGCAGTCAATGCAATATTTTCTGCGGCAATACATATGGCATCAGTACTTTCTTTCAACAATGGGTTCGATCAAAAACTTCAATCCAATATGTCTTCAGTTATTTATATTCTTGACCTACTATATTAGAGACAAGGTAGTACTTATCAAGAGAGCCTTTGAACTCTAAATTTGAAAAGGGACTCGGCCTCTTTTTCACTATAAGCAAACTTCCTTCATCAAGTTGTTCTTTCTTCAAAGGTATGACAGTGATCCTTTCGCTTTTTTTTGTCTTGATATGCATGGAATAGATTTTACGATTGAGTGTCCATATAAAATACTTATAACATAGGTCAGCTCTTAGCATCAACACATGCAATGCATTTTCCAAAACTTTTACTTAATAGTGCAAGGTCCATGACATAAAAGTGCTTGTAGCTTCAACATCCTACTTTTGATACAATGCAACATCTTTTAAGAAAGCGCACAGGATTGTATCATTCTTTGGTGTTGACCTTATATCAGGATTATTTTAGTATGCTAAAGTATCATAAGTGTGTTTCAGTGTGGATGAAGGGACTCCTGACCTTTTCTTCAAGGATCCCTTACAGACCCATGACTTTCATTCCAGCATCAAATCACAGACTTATAGCTTTTCAAATTTCTTTACATGTCTGACTTCTCAGTCCTCATATTCGTCTTTGATCATGTCTATAATGTGCTTATGGAAACAATGTCTTTAAACAGTATGAACTTATCTTGTGTCAGTCCTAGTATCCAGATGCATGAGTTACATGAGACTTTCCATTTATACTAAAATATCAATCCTTCTTCTTAGACAATAGATATTGTATCTTGTAGCCATATCAAATCTTCAGGGGAATGAGATCTATGAAACACTTTCACAGATGCTATTAAGACACCAGTTCAATACCTTCTTTAATGCCTTCCACGATTCTAGGACTAATACTACACAAAAGATGACTTTGTTGGCTTGTTCTCAGATATAGATATCTACTTCTTATAACTGCTTTCTCCAAAGAGACATCAGCTTGTCTCTGTTAGAAATTAAGTGGCTCAGCTTCAGTTTTGTCTTTCAACAATCAACAATTTGTTCTTCTTCAAGAGCTCGCACAACAGATATATAACCCTTTTCATGTCCAAGGCTTCTCGGTGACTGAGGATGCTATACTGAGGCTTTTTTGCCTTCTGTGGTCATCCTGAGGCCTTCTGAGCGTTCCTGAAATCATCCTGAGGCCTCCTATGCAATAGTCCTAAGTCTTTTTAGACCTTTGTCACAAACTCTGAGACTGAGATTTACTTCGACCAAACTTCAATAAGATTTTGATCTTCCTCGAGGTATGCTTTGGCTTTCTCACAAGCTTAATAAAGGATTACAGTCTTTGATCAATCTTTTATGAGGCAAATCTGAGATTCACAACCTTCTTGAATTTGCACTACAATCTACAGACTGTTGAGATTTTGGATAGTTGGTGTAGCATCGAGTGTGCTCTAGCCCTAAAATTTTGTGGAGGGGCTAGGACACACTTGATCTCCAAAACCCAGAAAGTGTTTTGAGAAATTTTAGTTGGTGTTCAAGTTATTCAAATAATTAATTATTTTAATGGATTTCCTAAGTCTAAACTTAGGAAAATACAATAATTAAAGTGAATTAATTAAGACGTGCTGAAATTGTCCTAAGTCACATGGATCAAGCAGTCTTTTAATCTCAGCCGTTGATGAATGAATTAATCTCGGTCGTTGAAGGTTTCAATGAAAAGTATAAGAGAAAGGCTTGAAGGTCCATTGGAGAGAGACACAGTTGCAGAACTGAGGAATAGATCTAGAATTCTAGGGCGGGTTTGCTAAGAATTTCTGGAAGAATTCCTGCAGTGAGGGGTAGTATTGGTTGAGGGGATGATATGATCCCAAAAGCCAAGAGACATCAAGAGGCAGAGGAGCAGCAACAAGGGTAGCGCAAAGGGACTTCAGAGCCACGCAGTCTAGCAGGGGCAGCGCAGAGTCAGTTGGGGCCACGCAGGCCTAACAAAGGCAGCACAGGGGCAGCATAGACCCTCCAAGGGTGACGCAGGCCCTCCCAGAGCCACGCAGAGGTTGACGCAGGCCTTCAGAGCTGACGCTCAGGCTTCAGGAGCAACGTTGAGGGTTTCTAGGGTCAGATCCAGGCTGAGTCTTGTAAATCATGTTTAAGGGTGTGGATCAGTCTGATATTTGGCACTAGAACATCAAGTTAGTTGCAGATTTGATTTATTTATTCTTTGTCGGGTTTTCCAAACTTGGAACCCAGATTTGTTGTACTCAGAATCTACTTAATAAAATAACCCTCATATCTGTTGCACCAATTTTCCCGCTTTGGAATTTTCCAAGGACTTATGTCCAAAAATCCATGTGTCACTTTGTTGCATGAGCATATTATTCAGTAAATGATCTGCATGTGTAGGCTGTAGTTGTGTTTATTTTCGGTATTTTCTGAATCTAATTTCTGGATATAACTTGTATTAATTAAATCAAGTAGGAGAAAATAAACCAATACACTGCAGTAGAATTTTCACACAGACTTCAGCCCTTCTACTTCACCATCACAGAGATCCTTTGATTTTGTCTTAGGATTTTGACTTGTCTCTAAATCATATCTCATATAGGCAGAATGGATCTTCTAGGGCACAAACAAGCTTTGGTTTCTTCTAGGAATATTTGCGTCCTCCAACCAAAGATGCACTAGGGCAAGAACAAACCCTAAAGATTAACTTGAAGCAAGTTGGCTGCTCTTCTACCCAAGCTTTGATACCATGTTGATTTTTCATAGGTCTTCTAAGCTGATAATTAATTCTAATGATTTATTCCTTTTCAATATTCTTATCCATCATTAAGAAATTACACAAAAGATAACAACAATATAACCTATATGAAAGTAGGATTATGAAGAGACAGCCAAAGCAAGAACACAAGAATTTACCCTGGAAAAACCCACATGGGGAAAAAACCCAGCAACCTTTTCCTCGGAGAAATTCTTTAGTTCAACAAGAGACATACCTAGATCTACTAGTCATTCACAGGGTCAAACTGACCAGCAAAGAGACTTGGTCAAACCTGGTCCAACTGCCTCATAGTCAAGTCATAAGCCAGCCCACTGAACTTGGTCTGGTTAGGTCTGTTAGGGCAAGAAACTAGGACCTGCTGCTCTGACATATCTCAGAAGTTCGGTCGTGCACTTTCTCAGAAATTCAATCCTGCACCATCTCAAAAATTCAGTCTGCAACATCTCAGAAGTTCGGTCTGTATTAAACCACAGATTCGTCATTGAATGAGCCTCAGATTCGTCCTTGATTGCCTCAGAAAGTTCAAATTGCTTGTTTGAGAGGAGGATGAAATGACTATATATAGTTATCTTATGATGCCAAATGAATGAGTGCCTCTTCACTGAGGCCGGCATGACTAGGAGGAGGGAGGCTGACTTCGCTTCTTTGGAGCCAAAAATTCTAAATTCAAATTCAAATTTTCTCTTTTAAAAAGAATATGAAGAACATGCCTTATAATTTTTCTTTTGACAATTAGCATGAAGAACATGCATTATATTTATTATTACAAATACATCAAGAGCTAAGATATTAATTATGAAGACCGATCATAGCTACAAAATTCAACAGTATGCTCATGCTTGAGTTCCATATTCAAATGGTAGCCAGAGGAACTTGGATTTTTGAAATTATGATAATTATTGTACTTATGTAGAGGTACATGCATATTAATATCACCTATTATGATAATCACTGTGTTTATTGACAGGTGCATACATATTAATATATTTGTATCACTAATTTTAAGCTTAATATGTATCAATGGCATATTTTGATATTTGATGTTTGAGTATGGTAGCTGGCCATCACATCTGGTGGTCCACTTATAGTGGGACTTTTTTTCTGAAAAATAACCCTATAATTTGTAATTACTGCCTCTTCTGATATTAATGAAAGTCCTTTTCAATTTTAAAAGATAAAAAAATGTAGAATGCTATTTAAAAATATTCATTTATGTCCAAAGAAATGCGTGCTGAATATGGTTTCTTCAAAATTAAAGATGCAAAGCTACAAATGGCACAAAATAGAGCAAACTATACACATTGCCAATAGTAGAAAAGACAATGCTTGAACAACATAAACAATGCATTTAGAGTATATGCATGAGATCATCCATGCAGAGAAATGTGCATACCTCAAGACAAGATCACTAGACCAATGTATACCGATGCACAAAGAAATATAAAAGATATGAATCCCCTACAAGTACAACCACGTTAAAGGTATGTTTCAGAGCATAGTTCGAATAAAGTGCTTGCCAAGACACCATCCAACATTTCCACTTTCAATGAAGAAACACGAACACTGCTATGAAAGTCTAAACATCTATGCACCATAACTGCTACATTTCTTACCATATGACTCCCCAGGCTATGCCATTGCAAGGGCAAGGGCAAAGCTCAGCAAATTTTTCTGCATCACTTGAGTTGACTCTTCTCGATATAAGGTCATCATAGATATCTGGGCCATCAAAAAATGGGCTCAATTGTATCCATGAAACAGTACACTGCTTTTTCATTCCAAATTTGCACATTCCCTATCAAAGTTTGTTTTTAAAAACTTCTATCCATAAATGGCATATCTCCAATACAACACAGCCTATTGATAGCAAAAATCAAAAGAAGTATAAGTTCGTACCATAAACGGAAAACAAACTGTTCATCACACCTACAGAGAACAACAATATTGTTATCCAGTTAGGAGAATTAGTTTGGTAGGTAGAGCATACAACTACTAGAAACAGTCTCCAAAGAATAGGTTGCTCAGTAAGAGGAAATTCCAGATGTCAATGAGAAAAGACCTCAAAATCATCTGAAGGAAAAGAAAAAAATATTAATATTCCAAATAAATATTTTCCACTTAAACGTTGATCACCTATGAATAATATAATGTATCGAAGAATATGGAAACCGGTTTTTTCTTGCAAAATCCATATTAATCCCAGGAAAATGATAAAACCTGAAAAATATCAGGCCACCTCATCAAAACTCTGTGAATAGCTCATATTGCATAATTGCATTTCTTGTAGCAAAGATTCTGATTTTGAAATGTTTTGTATTTTTAATTTAAGTGCAGACGATCAGGTTATAGTATATACCAATACAGAGGCCTCGAAGAAACCACTGTTTCATGCAACATAGAATAGTACCGCCAACAAACAATACAACAATAAAACTTCAGAATCAGTAGATAGTAACTTTTGTTGGAAATGCTAAGCTACAAATTTGGCAAGAAAAACAAAGAAGATCACTAACTTCAGCATCTGCTTAAGGATTGATTGCAAAAATCCATGTTTTGTAACTGAAACATGTGAAGCACAACCTTGGCATGGATTTAAAAAATGAAATAATTCAAAGAATCTTCTTTAATTGGTAAGAAAATGACGTTTTTTAGAATAATAGCATATCGTTACCTTACATTTTTAGCAATAAACAACACAATAAGAAGTGCACCACCAAGGCAAGCGGCTGCAACTCTTGCTGTTAAAAGTCTTGTTGATGCAACAATAAGAACCATTCCCCAAAAAGCTGAGCCAAGGTCTGCATATATACAAAAGAGAAATCATTTCCAAAGGAAATTCTGCAAGCAGAAGGCAATTTACGGAAAGGAAATATAGAGAACAAAAAAAAAAAAAAAATTTACTAATAACTATGTCCAACAAATTCACAGAGGGAAGTGCCATAGAAAATGATTGATTCTTGTAAGAAAGCAGAAGACAGAAATGGCACTCACATCCAGCTGGCAGAATCAACCAATACACACCACCACGTGTATGTGTTACACCACCTTCATCAGCATGAACTTTTATACCATCAACCTGCAATCATATCATAAAGCACAGATCATCATAGAAGCATAGCTGCAAAAGAAAGGTGTTTCGCAGCAAAAGGAAAGCATTATCTATAAGAGCTGGCAAATTGTTACTGACATACATAATACAAACATCTGTAAGGTTGTTTCAGGCTTTTTAACATCTATTACCTACAATCTGTTGTTGTGCAGGTACCTGGCCACTATAATTCTTCTAAGCAAATACTGTATGGGAAAAAACAACTAGCTGATTGCCATCTACCACCTAAGACACGTTTCTTCCCACATCCAAAAAATCAGCAATAACAGCTTCCAGTCAATTTTGAATTAAACTAAACCAAAAAGCATAGATCATTTTCACTTTAAATTCCCCAGTAAACTATTTTGTTAATATCTCCAAAATAATTTACCAACTTTCTGTTCAAAATAACACTAACAGAGATGGAATCACCAACTGTACCGGTAAATTTCCAAGAAAGCCCAAACTGGCAAGTTGGGAACACTGTACAGACTAACAATCAGAAAAAATAGAGTTGTGAAAAGAAAATGCTTCCAATAAAATTCTTCTAAACCGTTATTGTATGGGAAAAAAACTAGCTGATTGCCACCTATATAGTTCCTGGGCCCTGCTTTTCTGCAGATCCCAAAAGAATGAGGACAATAACTCCCAGTCAATGAGACTGGAACAAAATGTAATATTTAATATTCATCTTAAATTCCCTAGTAAACTAGTTTGAGAATAAATCCACAACACTTAGTAAACTTACAGTGCCAAATAACACTGACAGAGTGTTAGCTATTGGGGTTACTCGAAAAGTGCTTACACCATGTTTGTAGGTGCTTCATGTGATGTGAAGGGCATGGTGTATGGATGACCTTTGGTTGTTCCATGATCAAACAGACACATTGGAGTGGAATGTTCACTGATTGCTAGAACTCAACTTGGTGATTATGTTGCTTTCTTCCTGGAGTGTTGGAGACCTATGATGTAATGTCCCTTTTCGAGTAATGACCACGGGCTGACTTTGTAGCCCATCTTGTTGAGAAATCCAAAGCGTGGCAGTTAGATGAGTTCTCTTATTATGACATTATCTTGTGATGTTTTCATTATTATTATTTGTTCTTTCGAATTATCTTTTCTTATCATCAAAGCTAATGCCAAGCAACAAATAGAAGAGAACACAAGATGTAGGCACACAGCCAGGGCAAAACCCCACTCTAGGGGAAACCCAGTCAAAATTCTTCCTTCAGTAGATTCAAAACAAGATGAGACGACCAAGACCCTCACAACCTAGACTAGAGACTCTCTCCATCAAGTCAACCTTGTGAGTTACAAGTAGCATTGCATTCTTCAATGTGATAACATAGTCCAGTAGTAGGTTTCATACTTCGGTTATGTATGAGTAGTAGTCATTTGATAACTTGGTCACATAACAAAGTTATGTCTCTGTCCAACACTGTAATATATGCTTCGGTACAGCAATGATCAACATTGTAATATATTCCTGTCCTCGGTCCTGTGATGACTGCCCTAAATTCAGATCTCAGTTCTGTAATGATCAGAGTTTTCCTCACTGCAATATACCAAGATTTCATCGCAGAGGTAGCACCGAACTCCATCACTGCAATGACACCGAACTTCTACACTGTGATAGCACCAAACTGTGATAGTATCGAACTTCTGTGGTAGCACCGAATAGCATCTAACTGTAATAGCACATGACTGCAATAGCACTAAACTTCTGTGATAGCACCGACCCTGCAATCTGCATCTACTTCAGAGATATCACGAATTCTTCGCTGCAATTGAACTGAAATTCTGTCACTTGTCTCCACCGAAAAAATTTCTCTGAAACCCGCACTTGCATCACAGAAAGATATGCCGAAATTTTTCTCTACTGATTTGAGTGAAATGGACATTCCTATTTATAGTAGTTCCCTTTTGAAATAGGCCGACATGAGTTCGTTGAAGACTTGTGTCTCCATATGTGGTGAGGCCAACTTGATGATGATTTATTTGAGGCCGACAGTAAGGAGAATTGATTTTGACCAATCAACAAATTGATTTTGACTCAAATAAATGATCCTAAAGGCTACAATGGAGGCTTGACCTATGACAATTGACCCAAGCATGAAACCCATGCTTTAACAAGTCAATTCAATAATAATAAAAAGTCTTTTTTCTTCTCTTTTGACAAATATATTACATTTTGACTCAGGTACAATTTATGAAGACCAAACCTAGCTATATTCTTCAACACCCCCTCTTAACTAGGGAGGTATTCATATTTACATATAATCAAAGAGGTACATGGAAGATCTCAAAACACATCATCTATGAAGAAGTGTAGGCACCGCAATGCCATGGACTAGATTCCTAATCAGGGAAATCTATCCAAGGTCTCTCAACAATTTAGGCACCACAATGCCACAGACTAGATTCCTAACTAGGGAAATCTATCAGAGTGGGACTAAGATGGACTCAAGCTTTTAGCCTCTCTAGGTACCATCAGGCTTACTTACTAACCATCAACCCAATGATCCAGGTGCATGTCAGAGCTCAATGACCAACGCCACCTTTCCTACTTCGAGATCTAGTCATCAACATAAAGTGTTGGCCAAATGTCCTCCCAGGCAATGCTTCACTCACAAAGCCTTAACAACAAATCTCTCACGATCAAACTAATCGGTAACCAGCATGCCATCAAACCTTCAAGAGATTTCCCTGTACAAACACAACCCCAATCAGTGATACACTTTCAAATGTACATACTCAAATACAAACCTTCAAGGTCTTCTAGACAACTAGATGTTGCTTCTCACAATAGGACTATCAACCGAATCTTTGACAATAGATTCCTCAATTACACACTTTCCTTTCCTACTCCACATGTAGCAACATATCCTTCAAAATGCATTCTCCAATCAAAACTATGTTATGCCCTCCCTCTTAACCAGGGAGATTTCTTTTATCCAGGTTCCCTCATAACTTAGGGAGATCGGCTTCTTATGACATTGGAGAATCTTTCATGGCTTCCATCCTTCTCATCATGCTTATCATAACAAATTTTCTTACGAACATCTTCACCAATTTGAAGATGATGCACCTGCACAACTTAGATAGCAAGTACAACCAAATCTATAGAAGTATGAAGTTAGGCATAAAAAAATCTTCAATAACGGAAGCATTAGACTTTATAATCAACAAGAGACTATAATTCAATACTTCAACTTCTTGCCCAAGTTTTGTTACAAACCCTAACTCACATCAATAGCTCAATCAAGGTATCAGCCTCAATATATCTAGGGCCGTAACATTACTTTCAACGATATGACAAGTCCTTTCAAATAGCAAACCCTATAAACAGAGCAAATTAATGCATCTAATAATTTTCAGAATTCATATGTTAGACTTCCAGGTTCCTACTAGGATTTCATGCAAACCCTATATTTCACACATGAGCTCCCACAATCAATCACAGCTTAATCAACAACATGAATAGCCTCTACTAGGGTTTAATGTAAACCCTAGATTTTTCCATCAACAAATTCTTAGCAATCATAATATAGATTCATAGATTCCAGATTGTTCTATCACACATCTTAAAGATTTAACTACTACTAGGATTTAGCTGCAAAATCCTAGATTTCCCAGACGACATCATACTAGAATACTAAACTAAGACTAGGACTTGTTTCCAAATCCTAGAACTCATGACCATTAACAATTAAGCCAACACACATATCTAGGAATGCATCATCACACATAAGCACATCATATGTCAGGCAATACATTAGACATATACCGACCTAGACTAGGTTAGGTTTCAACCAAATAGACAAATATACACATTGGGCTTCATTCCTAGGATCTTACTTTAAATACATAACAAGGGTTTTGCTTATAGACTCAACCAAACCCTAAAGATCTAGGGTTTCATAATATAGCATAGCAAACCCAACTATACCAAAACTTCAAAGGTTCGGGATTTCAAACAACACCATTTCAACACTATCAAGTTATGGTTTTCATGATCATACCAAAATCCCAAACATGACATCATCATTAAAACTTCAAATAGCATTTCCCAATAACGCTAAGCAGGCTAGGGTTTCACACATTATCATGAGCATACCCGTAAGTAACTTGTCTAGGGTTCTATAAGAACAATCAAGGATGTAAGGAGGGTAGATTTATCAAATGATGAATCACCCTAAACAAGAATCTTTATGATTCAAGACAACTAGACATAACTATGTTAGTAATGTAACGCAAATTTCAAAATAACTTGAACGTACTTGAAGATTTTCAAACCTTGTAAGGATTCCTTGAAGTGTTCTCCTTGTATTCTGCCATGATCTTTTACACCTGCAATACATACTCTCAAGCAAACCATGTGATACCAAGAACATGAATTAATTTCTCAAGTTAGATCTTCTATGTAACCATGGAGGATGGAATCCTAGGATATTGAAGATGGAGTGTAAAAACTCTAGTAAACTTGATAATTATATATTATTATTGATAAAAGATGAGATGATTACAAGTGAGGATCACCAAGGCTTTAAATACAGCCTTATGGTGTCCCTTGGCGAAGAGGCATGATCGTTGATCATGCCCTTCCACATTAATAAACCTAAGATAACTATATCTAACTAATAAATAATAAAATATAAATAACATTGCCCCTCTCTTAAAGATGCTTTGTCCTCAAAGCATACGTAATGAAGGACATCGTTGACGAATGTCTAGGTTTCTTGAGCGGCGAGCTCTTGCTTCCCACATTTTAAAAAGATCGTGGAGCATCTTCTCAAGTTCAATCTTTTGGTGATGTGGATTGCGACAAGATTTGATATTGACAAGGTCAGGTCCTTTCTTGACTTCTATTGGATGTTCATGTTCCTTATTAGGAGGTATTTTTATTGGCAGGTCTTGGAAGACTTTTTCGTGTTTCCGAACTATTCCTTGTTCTTCTGGTGATTTTTCGTGATTCCTTTTTAGATTTAGAGGTAAGTTACCAACAATTATCGTTCGATGCAACTTCTCCTCATCATCAAACACTTCCTTCTTAACAACCATATCTGCTTCATCACCGAAGGCCTCAACAGCCTCTGGCACTGTATCAGTGGCTTCAGATGTGTTTGTCTCTTCACATTTTTCTTTCAATTCTAGGGATGAAACATTTTGTTGTTTATAAGCATCTGTATTTTCATGGTTAATCTTAGAGTCTCTACTTCTAGGTGGTTCAACACTATAGCTTTCATGTGAGCTCTGATACCAATGGAGTGTAAAAACTCTGGTAAACTTTATAAGTATATATTATTATTGATAAAAGATGACATGATTACAAGTGGGGATCACCAAGGCTTTAAATACAGCCCTACGGTGTCCCTTGGCAAAGAGACATGATCGTTGGTCATGCCCTTCCATATTAATAAACCTAAGATAACTATATCTAACTAATAATTAATAAAATATACATAACATTGCCCCTCTCTTAAAGATGCTTTGTCCTCAAAGCATACGTAATGACGAACAACGTTGACGAATGCCTGGGTTTCTTGAGTGGCAAGATCTTGCTTCCCACATTTTAAAAAGATTGCAGAGCATCTTCTCGAGTTCAATCTTTTGGTGATGTGGATAGCGACAAGATTTGATATTGACAGGGTCAGGTCCTTTCTTGACTTCTATTGGATGTTTGTGTTCCTTCTGGGGAGGTATTTTTATTGGCAAGACTTGAAAGACTTTTTCGTGTTTCCTAACTATTCCTTGTTCTTCTGGTGATTTTTCGTGATTCCTTTTTAGATTTAGAGGTAAGTTACCAACAATTATCGTTTGATGCAACTTGTCCTCATCATCAAACGCTTCCTTCTTATCAACCATATCTGGTTCATCATCGAAGGCCTCAACAGTTTCTGGCACTGTATCAGTGGCTTCGAATGTGTTTGTCTCTTCACATTTTTCTTTCAATTCCGGGGATGAAACATTTTGTTGTTTATAAGCATCTGTATTTTCATGGTTTCTTTCATTTTCAATGACTATGTCTGTTGTTGCATCTGCGATAGCAATCACGTTGAATACCAACATTGTTTCTTTTTCTGCCATTGGATTTTCATTTATATAAACGTTCTCAATAACTTCTGTTGCTGCATTACTGGCTTTATTAGTGGATTGAGTTGCATTTTCTTCTCTTGGTTTCTTAGCTCTATAATTTTCATGGTTGATCTCAGAGTCTCTACTTCTAGGTGGTTCAACACTATAGCTTTCATGTGGGCTAATTCCCAATTCAACCTCAGTTAATTGCTCTTTTTCAAACATGTTATATTCATGATGATTGTAATATTCCTAATTAGCAATGGCTAATTGGAATATTCGATTTTGGTCAATTTTGCTTTAAGTAGTTAGCTTAGGAATAAACTTGAGTAAAGGGACCACGACTCACTCTAAAATAAGACGCACGTGGTAATTAAGGGAGCCGAATTGGGCACGCAGCAAAGGGGTTATTACCATGGTATCGTGGGTGGAGGCGGCGGTAGGTTTCGGGAGCGGCCAACGTTATATAAAGAAGATAGTTTCCTCATTCTGGGATCACGGAGAATTTATGTATGAATCTGGTCATTGCGACTGTTGAGCACGCTAGCTATTTAGCCTGTCTGCAGAATTGTTTAGCGCATTGAGTGTCTCCATTCAGAGATCTCGCCCTCAGCCCAAGGGGACTTCGAGTGCCTGCTAGGGTGAGGTAATCTCGTCCGTGTCTTTATAGGAAAATCGATCCGTTGTATTGGTGGAGGAGCAGCGCGTCTATTAACTGTGAGTATTTGTGGAGGAGCAGCACGGCGCAGTCCTGAGTGGAGGACGCATTCCGTATTGGGGAAATTTCCAGTGGGTATCCGTGGAGGACCTTGGTCTATTGAGGATTTCTGAATCAGCGGGTGAGCATAATATTGGAGATCACAGATAGAGGCGGCGTGATCATTGGGAGGAAGCACAGATCCGCAGGGAGGTATTATTGGGCAGCGTCAGCTATTTTTCAGCAGCTGGAACGTAGATCTGTAACGCAGTCATTCCTTGTGCAAGTTTAGATGCTATCGCTTGATCACCTATTGTACTCCTCTGTATTTATCAGATAAAATGGCTCAGCATTCTCTTATTTCTTGAGTATCCGTGCATGCTTTATATATACACTATTGTAAGTTTGCAGTCTGTTATTTCTTCCCTTGCATTTAGATTTCTATACCACTTGTTGTGTTTTTCCCCACACTCTTAGACAGAGCCTGGAAAGGGCCAGATAGCCTCCAGATCTCATCCTCTTTCAGAGGTGAAATATCTGGTAAATGCCCTCCCAGTCCATCTCTGGGTGAAGTTTGTTGTGTTTTAGAGATATCCCTGAAAAGGGATATTAGAGTGGAATCGGAGCATAGATCTAGCTCAACCTGTAGAGCTAGTAGTCTATGTCATCGGAAGAAAAAACCTACATCTGCCACAGAGGTAGGAAGTACAGAGATATTGAGCATAGGTTGAAGAACACCTACGGAGAAGGAGACTGCATTCGGGTGGTCAACACAGAATAGGAGGAGCCTGCGGTAGAAGCAGAACAGAGAGATCCAATGGTGGATGATATCGACGCAAAACAGTTTGGGGAAGCACTCCCCAAATCAGTGCAGGATCTGGCAAGGCAAATAGAAGTGATGGGCCAGAGATTCACGGCCGTGGAGGCTAGACAGCGTGAAATCCCAAAGGGTTTTCATATTGATGAGGGGTCGAACACATCCCACCATTTGCAGGAGAAGATTGCCGCTCCACACCAGGCATCACATGCCCCCGTTCGTGCCACTATGCCCACTTTTCTGAGTGCAGATACAGGGTCAGGAGCACAAGAAGAACCAGACCGTATAAGTGAGTATTTTGCTGAGTACCAGGCAGCTGGGCAAGAGTTCAGGGATGCCATTTTATTTAAAGACTTTGTTCATATCAAGCAGGACAGCAGACGCTGCGACCATCATAAAGGGCACCGATATTATCATGATGGAGATACCCAACGCACAGCAAGCCAATTTCATTTGCCTACGTTTGATGGTTCATCAAACAATTCAGCAAAGTCTTGGGTGGAGAAGTTGGATGTATATTTCCAGCTCAACCAGATGGCAGAAGCAGAGGCCATCAAGGTGGCCACGCTGCATTTGGAGGGTGAGGCTCAGGATTGGTGGTTCCATGGAAGGGTGACGCTTGGGCATCCTCCGTGACTACCTATGTCGAGGTCACTCAGAGACTGATTGAGAGGTTCGACCGGAAGGAACCGGAGGAGCACTTTGTTGAACTAACAAGGCTCAAACAGACCAGGAGTCCTAAGAAGTATATTGCAGATTTCATGAGGATTTCAGTGATGGTGCCAGATCTATCCGCAGCACGGATGATCTATATGTTTGTGGAAGAGTTAACAAAGCCACTTCGAGGTCTAGTCAAATCCACTAGACCAGCCACACTCCAGGATGCCATTGGCAGGACTAGGGATTTGCAGGATGCCTTACCCCGGACCAAGACATCTTACCCCCAAAAACCGGCTTTCCAGCCAAAGGGGAAGGATGTGAGGATTCTGCCTCCAAAGGGGAATCAAGGTAGGGTACAGCTCGATGATGATGCTCAGAGGGAGTTGAAGAAGAAGAGGTTGTGCTTTACTTGTCAGGAACCATGGGCACCAGGTCACAAATGTGCTGCTGGCAAAGCACATTTTATTGAGGTCTTCTCCGAGAGTAGCGGGGAAGAGGATGAATATGAGGATGGAGAGGCAGGAGACAGTCAGACAGAGCAAGGTCATTTGCCACCCCCACCTTGAGGGGCAGGAGGTGCAGCTTTTGCACCCACAGGGGGGGCCCTTGCAACATTACGAGGAGTGCCCAAGTATCTGACGCTACGGGTCTGAGGGACAGTACGTAGGCAGCGAGTTTCAATCCTAGTAGACAGTGGGGCAACCCACAACTTCATCAATGCACAGATGGTTGAGAGGAGAGGCATACCAACAGAGAGCTTCGATGGATTTTCAGTATTGGTCCCAGGGGATCAGACGATGCAGTGTGCCAGGTATGTTCCAGAGTTGGCTGTGACGATGGGAACCTACATAGTGACCGACCACTTTTTCGTGGTTAACATACCAGACACCAATGTGGTTTTGGGTGTTCAGTGGCTAATTACTTTGGGGAAAGTCACCACAAATTGGGAGGCCTTGGAGATGGAATGGGATGACAAGAAGACCGAGAAGCATGAGAAGATAAGTGGGATACACACTTACCCACCTCAGACTGTTTCAGCTCACCAGATGGAGGCAGACTTCCGGAAGGGAGACATAGAGTGGGCAGTTGAGTTGCGGGCATCAGTGACAGGGGCTACCAGGCAAACAGTTCATCCAGATATACAGGCCATCCTCGACATGTATGAGACGATATTTGGAGAAATACTGCCGGGACAGCCACCAGATCGAGGGTTTGAGCACACTATTGAGCTAGAACGGGGCATCCAGGTTGTTATTACCACACCCTATAGGCACCCCAAGGCCTATCGGGATGAGATTGAGCGGGCCATCCAAGAGTTGTTGGCTCTTGGACATATTCGGCCTAGCACCAGTCCTTTTGCTTCTTCGGTGGTGTTGGTGAAGAAGAAGGATGGCACATTGAGAATGTGCATTGAATATAGGGCCCTAAATAAGAAGGCCCTGAAGAACAGGTACCCCATACCGCGGGTTGACGAGCTGATAGATGAGCTAAGAGGAACCCAGTTCTTCTCAAAGATCGATTTGAGATCCGAGTACCACCAGATTCGCGTGAGGGAACAGGACATTCCCAAGACTGCTTTCAGGTGCCATTACGGCCACTTTAAGTTTTTGGTCATGCCTTTCGGGCTAACCAACGCCCCAGCTACTTTCCAGTCATGCATGAACCATATCTTCCGCAGTCATCTGAGGAAGTTTGTGTTGGTCTTTTTTGATGATATATTGATATACAGCAGGACTTGGGAGGAGCATCTCCAGCATATAGAGGTAGTACTACATATCTTGGAGGAGCAACAGTTCTATGCTAAGCTCTCCAAGTGTGAGTTTGGGATGACAGAGATGTTGTATTTGGGACACATCATAGGAGTGGACGGAGTGAGGGTCCACGAGGAGAAGATCAGGGCCATCAGAGACTGGCCAGAGGGGAGAAACGTGACGGAGCTTCGAGGATTTATTGGCATCTGCACCTATTATAGGAAGTTCGTCAAGAGTTTCTCCCAGCTTGCGGTACCCCTTACGGATCTGACAAAGAAGAGGGCATTCAGTTGGTCGGATACAGCGCAGCGGGCTTTTGACACGCTCAAGGAGGTTATGAGCAGCTGTCCAGTGCTTGCATTGCCAGATTTTACGCAGCCTTTTGTTTTGGAATGTGATGCGTCAGGAGAGGGGATCGGCGCAGTCTTGATGCAGGGAGGCCACCCTATAGCCTTCGAGAGCAGAAAGCTCCTTCCTCATGAGCAGTTGTATCCTATATATGACAAGGAGATGTTGGCCATTATGCATGCATTGGCCAAATTCCAGCAATACTGAGTGGGCAATAGGTTTCGGGTAAGGACTAATCACAACAGCCTCAGGTTCTTTTTGGAGCAGAAACAGCTACAGGAGAGGCAGCAGAAGTGGATCAGCAAGATCCAGGCTTATGACTTTGACATTGAATATGTCAGAGGGAAGAATAACGTGGTAGCCAATGCACTTTCACATAGGCCAACTACATTGTCTCTGATGAGCTTGGATACAGATTGGAGGGCTAGACTCTTAGAGGAGTACTCCAAGGATAGATTTGCCTGTGAGGTCCTGAATGGTCAGGTGACAGATGACAGATATAGGGTGATAGATGAGATCATCTACTGCAGAGATAGGATCTTTTTGATGGAGGGCTCCCAGCTCAAGAAGAAGATACTTCAGGCATCTCATGACTCACCATTGTCCGGACATCAGGGGTTTACCAAAACCTACCGAGCTATCAGAGAGAGGTTCTCATGGAAAGGCCTCAAAAAGGACGTGCTTCGACATATTAGGGAGTGCGAAGTTTGCCAGAAAAACAAGGGGGAGATGAACCATCCCGCAAGCTTGTTGCAGCCTCTTCCCATTTTGAAGGGGAAATGGGAGAGCATTTCGATGGATTTCATCACAGGGTTGCCCATGGTGCAGGGCAAGGACTGTATATACGTCGTCATCGATCGGCTGATGAAGTACGCACATTTTTTCGCCATATCCAAACACTATACAGCAGCACAGGTGTCGGAGCTGTTCTTCAAAAAAAATTTCAGGTTGCATGGTCCTCCCAAGACCATCAGTGATAGGGACAATCGCTTTATGGACGGATTCTAGCAGGATCTCTTTCGGCTGGTAGGGACAGGGCTGACACCGAGCACCAGCTATCACCCACAGACAGATGGGCAGACAGAGATAGTTAACAAGTGGCTGGAGGGCCACTTGCGTAACTATGTTAGTGGGCAGCAGAGAGCATGGCTGAAGTGGCTGCATCTGGGGGAATACTGTTACAACAACACATATCACATGTCCATCGGTATGACACCGTTCTATGCTTTATATGGGTACCATTCTTTATCTTTTGTTGATATGATGTTGGGTGCTAGCAAGGCTCCGAGAGCCAAAGATTGGATCTAGGAGAGTCAGGACATTCTCCGCGCTCTCAAGGATAACATGGCTACAGCGCAGAACCAGCAGAAGCGGTATGCTGACAGGGGTCGGATGGTAAGACAGTTTGAGGTAGGAGACTTGGTCTACCTACGTTTACAGCCATACCGACAGTCATCACTGAAACAGAAGGGAGATGAGAAGCTCAAGCCTCGTTTTTATGGACCATACAGGGTAATACGCAGAGTTGGACAGGTTGCGTATGAGTTGGAGCTGCCCCAAGGCAGCAAGATTCATAACATTTTCCACGTGTCATGTCTGAAGAAGGCATTAGGGCAGCAGGTGACACTGACAAAGGAGCTACCACCTACAAATGATGAAGGGCATTTGGTATTACAGCGCAAGGCAATTATTGATACCAGGGAAAGGCAGCTGCAGAACAGAACAATGAGGGAGTTCCTGGTGAGGTGGAAGAATTTGTCGGATGAAGATGCGACTTGGGAGAATGAGAAAATCTTGCAGCATCCATTACTACAGTTGCTTGGGAACAAGCAACATTCTGCCGGGGGAGATTGTAATATTCCCAATTAGCAATGACTAATTGGAATATTTGATTTTGGTCAATTTTGCTTTAAGTAGTTAGCTTAGGAATAAACGTGAGTAAAGGGACCACGACTCACTCTAAAATAAGACGCACGTGGTAATTAAGGGAGCCAAATTGGGCACGCAGCAAAGGGGGTATTACCATGGTATCGTGGGTGGAGGCGGCCATAGGTTTCGAGAGCGGCCAACGCTATATAAAGAAGATAGTTTCCTCATTCTGGGATCACGGAGAATTTACGTATTTGAATCTGGTCATTGCAACTGTTGAGCACGCTGGCTGTTTAGCTTGTTTGCAGAGTTGTTTAGCGCATTGAGTGTCTCCGTTCGGAGATCTCGCCCTCAGCCCCAGGGGACTTCGAGTGCCTACTCGAGTGAGGTAATCCCGTCCGTGTCTTTATAGGAAAATCGATCCGTTGTATTGGTGGAGGAGCAACGCGTCTATTAACTGCGCGTATTTGTGAAGGAGCAACGCGGCGCAATCCTGAGTGGAGGACGCATTCTGTATTGGGGAAATTTCCAGTGGGTATCCGTGGAGGACCTTGGTCTATTGAGGATTTCTGAATCAGCGGGTGAGCATGATATTGGAGATCACAGATAGAGGCAGTGTGATCATTGGGAGGAAGCACAGATCCACAGGGAGGTATTATTGGGCAGCGTCACAGCCGTTTTTCAGCAGCTAGAACGCAGATCTGTAACGCAGTCATTCCAGGCAGCATTCTGAGAATAGATCTTAACTTGCCTTGTGCAAGTTTAGATGCTATCGTTTGATCACCTATTGTACTCCTCTGTATTTATCAGATTAATAAAATGGCTCAGCATTCTCTTATTTCTTGAGTATCTGTGCATGCTTTATATATACGCTATTGTATGTCTGCAGTCTGTTATTTCTTCCCTTGCATTTAGATTTCTATACCACTTGTTGTGTTTTTTGTAATATTCCCAATTAGCCTTGCTAATTGGAATATTTCATTTTTGTCTAATTTTGCTGCTTTAGATAGAAATAATAAATAAAGTGAGAAATAAGAGGGGTCACCTCACTTTAGTCACCTCACCTTATAAATAAATAAAGTGTTCTTTTCCTAGTTGATTGACGTTGTAACTTAGAGAGGGGGCCTTGGGGGTCCACATGAGTATGATGGGGAGGCATCAGGCTAACCCAAGATTAACTGCGCAGGCCAAGGTGAGTGAAGGACGCAGTTAGAGTTTTGGAGGGAGTTTAGCATTATAAAGGTGGGGTTCTCACCTCATTTTGATCATTCATGATTTGATATTGATATTGAGAGCTAGACTTCTGTCTGCTTCAGCATGCCGGTTGTTTAGTCGGTCTGCAGCAATGTTTAGTGCAACCCAGTGTCTCCGGTCGGAGATCTCACCCTTAGCCTTGGGGGACTTCGAGTGCCTGCCCTGGTAAGGTTATTTCTGGTTTCACCCTTAGCTTCGGGGGACTTCGAGTGCCTGCCCTAGTAAGGTTAATTTCTGAGTAACACCCTTCAGTTTCAGTGGAGATTTGGTAGCAGTTTCAGGTGGAGATTTGGAGAGGAAGAAGCCCTTCTTTGGCTGCGCAGATCTAGTAGGCAGAACGCTGTTCCAAGGAAAGGAAGGACGCAGTTTAGATCTGGGAGGAAGGACGCTGTTCCTGGGGGAGAAAGGACGCAGATCCAGCCTAGAGAGAGAGGATGCTGTTCCAGAAGCAGAAGGACGCAGATCTGAGGGCACATTGACAGATCCAGACTTGGGGATTGTAGATCTGATGGAGATATTTGCAGATCTAGTTCAGTAGGGTGCAGATCTGGAGGAGTAGCATTAGATCCAGCCTTGGGTGATTCAGATCTGAAGAGATATTGGTAGATCCAGCCTTGGAGAGTGCAGATCTGGAAAGATAGCATCAGATCCAGCCTTGGGTGATTCAGATCTGAAGAGATATTGGTAGATCCAGCCTTGGAGAGTGCAGATCTGGAGAGATAGCATCAGATCCAGCCTTGGATGATTCAGATCTGAGGAGATATTGTCAGATCCGGCCCTAGATACGAAGAGACGACGATGGAGTACGCATGGAGGGGGCGCGGATACGGAGGAGGACGCCGATACGGGTTGGAGGAAAACAGAACAGTGATACGAAAGGCATATGGGACGGTCCATCGGGGAGAGGGACGGTGATGGCGGGGTTATGTGACGAGACTTGCGAGCTTTTCCAGAGTCTTTAGCCTTGAGGAGAGTTTGAGTTTTTCATCACAGGAGGGTTTGTGACGGCCTTCCACACATTCTGTGTCACTAGCGGAAACGGCGTTTACGTAGGTGAGGGTTTGGAGGATTGAATCGGCCTTTTTAGTCTTCGGTTTGTGAAAGCTCCCGGTGCATGCCGACGAGCGGCTCTTCTACGGCCCGGCTAGGACCCAGCTGTCCCTTGTTACGACCATTGTCTAATGAGAGGTTCTACACAGGGGCAAGGATAGGTGCCCTGCGATTATCTTGTACTCCTGTCTATATGTTCTGAAATTAATAAAATGGCTTAGCATTCTGGCATTCTATGTGTACTTGATCTACTATCTGGTTTCGGCATTTGTTTTATGTATTTCTGTCTGGCATATTTCTGTGTATTACGGGTTATTTCCCTTTGGGGATATTACAGTGGTATCAAAGCATAATTCTGGCTCAGCCTGTGGTCTATGACATCAGAAAAGAGATCATACAGAGCAATAGCAGTTGCAATTCCAGAAACGCAGTTGGAAAAAGGGCCAAAATAAAAAGGGTCGAATTTTGAAGTTTGGAATTAGGAAAAACGTTTTCTGGGTTTTTCTGGGTTTTGGACAAGGATCACCTTCCCAAATTCCTGGAATCTTCTGAGTAGTTTTCAATGGGTAAATCGGAGGTCAAAGTTAAGCAGCGGTATGGTTTTGCAGCAGCCGTGCAGTTTCTGAGGAGCCTGTGAGGGATCCAGAGCAGTGGGACCCGATGGCAGACGTAGATAGGAAACTGGATGCAATCCTCCGTCACATCCAGGAGACATCACAAAGGCTCTCAGCCATAGGGGTCAGTCAGAGAGAACTCCCTAGGGGTTTTCAGATTGTTCGGCATGATGCCACTCGGCATATGGAGTCATGTACACCCACACGTCCCACTATGCCCACATTCTTGCCAGAGGACACAGGAATAACAGTACAGCGAGAGGTAGATCCGGCTCGGATGGCTGACATTCTTGCAGAGTATCAGGCTTTCGGACAGGGATTCATGGATGCTTTCCCCTTCGAGAGATATATCCTGTACCAGTATGGCATTAGACTCCATGATCAACACCAGGGGCACCGGCATCATCATGGTAGAGACTACCACCGCACCGCGAGTAGAGATTATGTTCAGCTCCAGCGTGATAGTAGACCTCACAACTTTCGCAGAGGGAACAAGCACTCACATGATAGGGGCTTACAGCGCACAGTGGACAAGTTGGATACCTCTTTCCAGCTTGACCGAGTATCGGAGAGGGAAACCATTAAAATGGTTACCTCACACTTGGAGGAAGAGGACACACAGGATTGCAGGGAGCCTGAGGTTACACCTAGTGTGACACAGGACTCACCATCATTGGAGACCTCCTGGACCGTGCCGGTTGATATCATAGTGGAGGTAGAGCCTACCCCGGTAGAGCCATCCACTGAGGTGATGACTGGAGCCATGTCCGAGTCTTCGGGTGGTAGCAGCACACAACAGATGGGTGAGGTGTCAGGAGATGTATCCACCTTCGATGAGGTAATCGCAGGTACAGAGGTATTGGATGATGATCGCAGACAGCAGTATCATCGGCTTCGGACGGACCTTCGAGTTTTGAGAGAGAAGGCCGCGTCAGTACGGGAGACCCTTTTGTTGCAGGACCAGGAGCTGGAGGGTATGAGAGCAACTTGTGCCAAGTCGGCGGCCAAGTTGGTCCACATTGGGGAACAGCTGGATTCCCTGATGGTACAACCAGAGGGCACATTGGAGCGTCAGATCATTCCCCTTCAGGTATGCATGGATGGGACTGGCGGTGCTGTTGAGTCATCTCTTCCCGTTGGAGAGAGAGAGGCAGAGCCACCTAGTCAGATCTCATATGTCGACTTGGATAGCGGTATGAGACGATCAGAGTTGTACAGGGTACAGCATCCAGATGTTGAGATTGGATGGAGAGAGATTTTGAGTTGGTACTCGGTGGAGCGGGCTATGGAACACAATGATTTGGTTCCCTTCTCACAAGAGCAGATAGGAGATGAAGGACATCTTCGGATGGATAACATCTCTCATGCTTGTGTTGGACATCCCTTGAGCCATACACATCATGATGGGAGGTTTTTGCCTACCAACTATTTGATTCTTGATAGGGTCTCATTGATCCTTGAGAAGTTTATATTTCAAGATCCCATGGAGTGCAAAGTCAGAAACTTGATTTGGGAGGATGGTAGCCCTCATGGGAGGAATACCAGGATGAGGAGAAGAAGAAGGCATCCACAAGTGATTGAGTGGACGTGGTTGATGAGCAAGGAGTTAGGGGGCTACTTGCAGATCTATGACACAAGGCAGCAGGAGGCTTGGCTGCGCTGGTTACTCTTGAAAGAGTTTGGCCATCACTTGGCAAACACTCTTCTTAAGAGTAGGAGGATGGGGAAAAGATGGATGGATACTTGCATCACTGAGCAGCGTAGAGTATGGATGCATGGTGTTGATGTGTTGCTCCTATCATTCATTGTGTCTCCATCACATGAGTTGTATGATGGAGGTATGGGGAGGCAACACAATGTCTTGTTGCTTGGTTTGTTCCTAGGAGAGCAAGGGCAGATTTGCTCTCACACTTTGTATGATGTTGCATGAAGAGGGGATGGCACTATCTCTTTGATCCTTGATGATGGCTTGGAAGCACTTCCATCTTGGGAAGTATTCCGCACTTGTTGTAGCATTATTGGAGGAGTCTTTGATAAGGAGCATGTCAAAGAACAGAGTCTGGTATTGACAGGAGCTTATTTGCATGAGCTCACAGCGTTGTCACCTTGGATCAGGACATTATGGATGAAGTGTGCGCAGCAGAGATATGGTGGATCTATAACCCATAGGTCCCAGGATCACTTCATATTTGTTGCACTTGATGAACAAAGGGGAGGTAATGATGATAGAGACATTTATCGCTATGGCATATTCTTCTTAACTTGGATTTCCAAGCATAAGGAGGATTATCTTCTTGTAGCACATGGTTCATTCTTCTTCATAGCATGCCAAAACAATATGGAGGACTCACTTATGGATCCATGTACCATCTTACTTCCAGCATATGGTGAGGAGTTTGCCTATACATTCATTGATTTGCACACTCCTATGCAGTGCATTGCTTCACAAGGGGGCAAGCTTGTCATATTGCTCCGTGAGTTTCATCGGGCCAAACTACATGATGGAGGCAACCATATCTTTTGTGGCTTTGGGAAAGTGTTTTATCACCTCATGTATGTTCATTTGCAGCACTATATCATGTATTATATGAAGACATGCATGTTTAACATAAACATTTTGCCTTGTACTCTTATCAAGCAGCAACTTGTAAAACTGCGCTGTACTTGTTGGGGAAGCTGTTGGTACCTCTTTTCATCACATGTAACCTTCAGCGTTTCCTTCATTTTGTTGCTGATCATGTCCCCACTTGCTGATATAGATCAGATTTGTATGGGAGGCTTGATTATGAGAGAGACACATGAGCTGGATGTGTCCTTGAGTATTTTCTGCACTACATGTTCTAATGGTAGCATGGGAGGAGGCATGGCCACCACTACTACATATGTGTTCTCTTTTGAGGTGGGCCATGAGATTGATATTCATCCATTGTACAGCTATGGGCAAGTGTTTGGCCTTATGTTGTTGTCATATTCAGCCATTTACTATCCATTAGTAGATGTGATGAATCTTGTACATTGCTTGCCATGTAATTTTCTGAAGTTGTAGTGGGTGAGACTACGTTGTATCCTTGTGAGAGATTGTTTGCATTATGTATCCTCATGTAGAACCTTCAGCAAACATCTCATTAGGGTGATCCCTGATGACCATGTCATATTCTTCATGGATGGTTTGTTTTGGGCCAGCTTGTTCTTCATTGATAGAGGAACCTTCTACGGTGGATTGTTTTTCACTTTGCCATTGGAGGGCAATGATTTTGCAGCCCAGGATCAGCATAGACTCTACACTTGTCATGAGTGGAGAGAAGGACGGCATGGGGTAAGCTATGATGCTTGCCAAGTTCATATTTTCAGCCCACCTTCATTACCAGAGCTTGAGGTGGAAGGAGATTTTCAGGAGTTGCCTTGTTGGAAGGTGGCTCATTTTGTCTGGGTGGTTGCTGGGAGATGGAGGATCCACAGGAGGGAGATATTCCTCATTATATTTTCGACTCCATGCCTTGATTGGAGAGAGGTGACGAGTTGGTTCACAGTTGATGGGCCAGCTTACACGGTCATAGATGCAGAGCAGCAGCGGTCATGGTCTTCAGTCATAGCCAGAGGCAGTGAGCAGTCCGAGCCATGGGACTTGTGCGATTATTGGCCACAGTGGCGATGGGATCCGGGAGGACTATTGATTGGCTGGTACCATGAGAGGCCAGTTTGGGATCCTGGCATTGAGATATCCCTTCATATCAGGGTGATGTAGGAGACAGAGAGGTTTGAGATATCCCTTTCGGGTGAGGTAGTCTCGTTCGTGTCTTTATAGGAAGAACGATCCGCTGTATTGGTGGAGGAGCAACGCGTCTATTGACTGTGCGGCATCTGTGGAGGAGCAGCGCGTTTATTGACTGTGTAGTCTTGAGTGGAGGACGCATTCCGTATTGGGGAAATTTCCAGTGGGTATCCGTGGAGGATCTTGGTCTATTGAGGATTTCTGAATCAGCGGGTGAGCATAATATTGGAGATCACAGATAGAGGCGGCGTGATCATTGGGAGGAAGCACAGATCCGCAGGGAGGTATTGCTGGGCAGCGACATAGCCGTTTTTCAGCAGCGGGAACGCAGATCTGAAACGCAGTCATTCCATGCAGCATTCTGAGAATAGATCTTAACTTGCCTTGTGCAAGTTTAGATGCTATCACTTGATCACCTATTGTACTCCTCTGTATTTATCAGATTAATAAAATGGCTCAACGTTCTCTTATTTCTTGAGTATTTGTGCATGCTTTATATACACGCTATTGTATGTCTGCAATCTGTTATTTCTTCCCTTGCATTTAGATTTCTATACCACTTGTTGTGTTTTTTGTAATATTCCCAATTAGCCTTGCTAATTGGAATATTTCATTTTTGTCTAATTTTGCTGCTTTAGATAGAAATAATAAATAAAGTGAGAAATAAGAGGGGTCACCTCACTTTAGTCACCTCACTTTATAAATAAAGTGTTCTTTTCCTAGTTGATTGACGTTGTAACTTAGAGAGGGGGCCTTGGGGGTCCACATGAGTATGATGGGGAGGCATCAAGCTAACCCAAGATTAACTGCGCAGGCCAAGGTGAGTGAAGGACGCAGTTAGAGTTTTGGAGGGAGTTTAGCATTATAAAAGGTGGGGTTCTCACCTCATTTGATCATTCATGATTTGATATTGATATTGAGAGCTAGACTTCTGTCTGCTTCAGCACGCCGGTTGTTTAGTCGGTCTGCAGCACTGTTTAGTGCAACCGAGTGTCTCCGGTCGGAGATCTCGCCCTTAGCCTCGGGGGACTTCGAGTGCCTGCCCTGGTAAGGTTATTTCTGGTTTCACCCTTAGCTTTTTTAGCTTCGGGGACAGTGCCCCCGTAAAGTTAATTTACGAAGTATACCCTTCGATTTCGGTGGAAATTTGGTAGCGATTTCGAGGGTGGGAATTTGGAGAGGAAGAAGCCCTTCTTTAAATTCTTAGCAGTCTAGTAATGAGCATTGTTAGGGAAAATTGTGATTTAGATCTGGGAGGAAGGACGTTGTTCCTGGGGGAGAAAGGACGCAGATCCAGCCTAGAGAGAGAGGACGCTGTTCCAGAAGCAGAAGGACGCAGATCTGAGGGCACATTGACAGATCCAGACTTGGGGATTGTAGATCTGATGGAGATATTTGCAGATCTAGTTCAGTAGGGTGCAGATCTGGAGGAGTAGCATTAGATCCAGCCTTGGGTGATTCAGATCTGAAGAGATATTGGTAGATCCAGCCGTGGAGAGTGCAGATCTGGAGAGTTAGCATCAGATCCAGCCTTGGGTGATTCAGATCTGAAGAGATATTGGTAGATCCAGCCTTGGAGAGTGCAGATCTGGAGAGATAGCATCAGATCCAACCTTGGATGATTCAGATCTGAGGAGATATTGTCAGATCCAGCCTAGATCTGAAGAGACAGCAGTAGATCTGCCCTTGGAGGACGCAGATCTGGAGGAGGAGGACGCAGATCTGGATTGAAGGCTTCAGAACCAGCAGAATCTGAGCATATAGGACGCTGATCCATCAGGAGGGACGCTGATCTGATGAGCAGGGTTATGTGAGCAGGACTTGACAGTGTTTTCCAGGGTCTTTAGCCTTGAGGAGCTGAGTTTTTCATCTGGAGGGTTTTGTGGCCAGCCTTCCACCTGTTTCTGCGCTGTCACTAGCAGAGACAGCGTTTCTGTGGGTGAGGGTTTGGAGGATTGAGATCAGCCTTTTTCAGTCTTCAGTTTGTAGCTCCAGTGCACGCCAGCAGCAGCTCTTCTACAGCCAGCTAGGACGCTGTCCTTATTTGCAGCCATTGTCTATTAGAGAGGGTTCTACTTGCCTGGGGCAAGGATAGGTGCACTTACTCTGATTATCTTGTACTCCTGTCTATATGTTCTGAAATTAATAAAATGGCTTAGCATTCTGGCATTCTAGGTGTATTTGTTCCATGATCTGGTTCAGCATTGTATTTTCTATATCTGTCTGGCATATTTCTGTGTATTACTGGTTATTTTCCCTTTGGGGATATTACATTTTTCCCCACACTCTTAGACAAAGCCTAGAAAGGGCCAGATAGCCTCCAGATCTCATCCTCTTTCAGAGGTGAAATATCTGGTAAATGCCCTCCCAGTCCATCTCTGGGTGGAGTTTGTTGTGTTTTAGAAATATCCCTGAAAAGGGATATTACAATGATGATCTGAATTCGCTGAATTGTTCAGTTGATTATGTTCAACATTTGGGAATATTGGAGGTTGTGTCTGACTTAACTTATCTATCTTATCATTTAGCTTATCGAAGAGTTCCGTCATCTTTTCTGTGGCCTCATGATGATTTAGCCACATTTGTCTTTCTATTCGATTTGTCGTCTCATGAACCTTTTTGATGTCGTTGGAGTGTCCTGCAACTGTACCTTCAAGATCAACTAATCTTTTTCCAAAGTCATATGAATTATTATTGATCTGTTTCTCGAGATCCAGCAATTTTTTCTGGAATCTAGCCATCGACATTGATGACGACATACTCCTCATACTCTTTGTTAGGGCTTATCCCCTTTTCCTTAAAAGCTTTGTCCTCAAAGTTGTATTTTTTGACAAGTTTCTTCACTTAAGATTTATCTTCTTTGGCGTATGTCATTCACCACTAGTACCTTCTTGTAATGTTGTCTTTGAAAATAGGATTTTTTTTTTAATTAATTAATTAATTTAATTTTTTTTTAAATAATAATAACAATTATTTTTATTATTATTATATTATTTGAATTATATATATATATATATATAACTATGGGGAAATTTTTTTTTGTTAATTTTGAAAAGTCACATTGTTTTGAAAAGGGGGAATGGGTTTTAATACCATGGGCTCCAAAAACCACGAGCTTGTAAACCACGAGCAATTACTCTTCCTTATTCTTTTTCCTTTTTAATTTTAATTTTTTTTGGTATGTACGTATATGTACTTCCTTGTATATCTCTTTTTTCTTTTTCTTTTTCTTTTCTTTTTAATTTATTTCCCCCTTTATGTTGACTTTCCTTCTCTCTTTTGATATATATATATATATATATATATATATATATATCTTCATTTTTTTTTTAAAACAAATGTTGTTGCCCACAAGCACTTGGTTTTAAAAAAAATCTGCAATTCTGGAATTTTCTTGTAATTCCTTAATTCTGGGTGATCACACAGATCCCGAAGAGCGATGGCTCTGATACCAATGGAATGTAAAAACTCTGATAAACTTGATAATTATATATTATTATTGATAAAAGATGAGATGATTACAAGTGAGGATCACCAAGGCTTTAAATACAGCCTTATGGTGTCCCTTGGCGAAGACTTCCACATTAATAAACCTAAGATAACTATATCTAACTAATAATTAATAAAATATACATAACAGAAGATCAAGTTATTCATTCTTTCAATCGACAACAAGACTTTTACTTGACATCCTAGATTGCTTGTAAATCCTAGAGGATAACGATTAAGGTTCTAATATGTACGTTATCTAAGGATTACTATAGCTATAAACAAGGATTATATGAACCATTTAGGATTAGATACATTAAAAATCTAAAAGCTTATGAACATGCATACCTTGTGAATTACATACCTTTGATTTTATTAGACTTGTTATACTCGTTGTATATGCATCAATACTTACTTGATTTCCTTGAGCTGGTTTGGATTTTCAATTTAGATCCTGAAGGATTTTTTCTCCATAGAACAGATTTTGGATTCCTCATTTATGTGGAGATGGCCTCGTCTTTGGTCCTATAGTAGTCCTGGTAGATATTTTTCACTGCACTTATATCTGTTTTGTGATAGTATTCATCCCATAAACTCAACAATGCTTTGACCATATATCACTGAGCCCAAATTTCTTTATGACTGTGACACAAAATTGTTGATTTTTGTAGCATCAGATGTGCTCTAGCCTTGAGATTTTGCAGAGAGGCTAAGACAGGTGTATTCTCCATGACCCAGAAATTGTTTGGGAAAATTCCACCCAAAAGCGATTTAATTAAAATAATTAATCAATTTTTAATATTTCCTAAGTCTAAACTTAGGAAATATGATTAATTAAAGGGTATTAATTAAGTCAGGTCTAAATCTTCTAGATAAAGGCATGGATCGAGTCCAAGTTAATCTTAGCCATCGATTAAGATCTAATCATGCCCGTTGATGTCTCGACAAGAGATTATAAGAAGGGACTCAATGGGCACTTAGAGAGGACACCAGAGCAGTTACTCAGTTGCCCAAGCAGATCTATTTTCTCAGTGGCTGAAGTTCAACAAGAGAAAATAGAGCTAGAGGGTGAGTTGCAGGTGAGAGAGAGAGGGTATCAACAGTGGTCCGGAAAGTGCAGGACGGATTCAGGAAGAGATAGTGTGAGGAGGGACGTTGTTCACAGGTGCACTGTGCATAGGGTGATGTAGAGACACCAGCGTATGAGTAGAGGATCCATCCTGGGGTCAGGAAGTTGCCATGAAAAGTGAGAAATTTGTGACTAAATTTCTCTCAGTATTTCTTCTTTGTTTTTTTGTTCAAATTTTTGTACTTGAATTACTGCTAAAGATTAGTAAACGAAACCCTCATCTGTTGCACCAGTTTTCCGGCATTGGGTTTTTCCGAGGACAATTGTCCAAAGATAACTGTGTCAATATCTTTGTGTGTGTGCTAGAATTTCTCAATTTTTCAGCATTTATTTTCTTCCTCAGTATTTATTTTGTGAAGGTTGAAATGTATATGTTTCGATATTTGTTGTAAAAAACTACAAATATTTTGTTTAATTAATTTAACAATAGAAGAAATATCATCAATATTGCAACAGAATTCCAGATTAGGAATTTTCACAAGAAATTCACACTAAACTTGATTCTGAGATATCACTGAAGTATGTCAAAACCTTGTGACTTGAGTTGTCTCCTAAACCTTCTCTGTAATTTGAGTGAAGTGTGATCTTCCTTGACTATGATTTTACCGAAAATCTAGGAACCCAATCTCTAAAATTATCTGAATTATCTAACTCCGAACTCCTTCTTAAGTTGGGATCTTGATCTAACTAATATGTTCTTCAAGACAAATACAAACAGAACCTTTCACTGAGTGGTCTTCAAACAGCCTTTGATCATGACCTTCGCTCTGATACCATGTTGAGAAATCCAAAGCGTGGCAGTTAGATGATTTCTCTTATTATGACATTATCTTGTGATGTTTTCATTATTATTATTTGTTCCTTCGAATTATCTTTTCTTATCATCAAGACTAATGCTAAGCAAAAAATAAAAGAGAACACAAGATGTAGGCACACAGCTAGGGAAAAACCTCACTCTAGGGGAAAACCCAGGCAAAATTCTTCCTTCAGTAGATTCAGTACAAGATGAGACGACTTGATGATGATTTATTTCAGGCCGACAGTAAGGAGACTTGATGGAGGAGTCTTTGACCAATCAACAAATTGACTTGGCCCAAATAAACAATACTAAAGCCTACAATGGAGGCTTGGCCTATGACAATTGACCCAAGCATGAAATCCATGCTATAACAAGTCAATTCAATAATAATAAAAATTCTTTTTGTTTTTCTTTTGAAAAATATATTACATTTTGACTCAAGTACAATTTATGAAGACCAAACCTAGTTACATTCTTCAACACATATGATTCCCATAGGCTATAGTCAGAAGAGGGAGATCAATTAATTTAATTATTTAATGTCATTAATAAGGTGATGTTGAGTAATTAAATTAAAAAGAGTGTTATTTTATGACCCATGGTATTTTGATGACCCAATGTATTCCAACGAAAAAATTATAAAAAGAAAATTGGAGCTCACTTTTGATTATGCAGTGATTATTTTTCTAAATTGATTTTGTTGAGCTCTTGGAGCTTCAAGTAAAGGGCGAAAACCCTAGTGAAGATTAGTTTCGGTGTTGAAACATATCCAACCTAGCTTATCAAGATAGGTTTCGATGGTGAGACACATCCACCCTACCCAGTCAAGGAGGAATCATTGAGGTTCTTCACAGGTGCTCAAATTGAAGGAGAATTGATCCATCCATTTGCAGCGGTTATGGTTCCTTTGGAGGTCAAGTTCACCTTGGCAGGTTGAATTTGATTTTGCATCCGAGATTTAAAATAAGGAGGCTGGATTCCTGGTTGAGACCAAATTTCAGTGAAGAGGTTGAATTGCTTGGAGAGGCCACATTTATTTCTGGAGGCCAAGTTTCATCTTGAGGGTGGCGAGTTTACACACAGCAGCTCCAGTTTTTGGTGGAAGCCAAATTTATTTGCAGTAGTCGAGCTCTTAATTGGATGTCAAGTTTCTTAGTGAGGAGGCCATGTTTGTTCTTGTGGAAGCCACGACAATTTCATGGAGGCTATATTCATCTTTTGGAGGTTGAGTTAATCAATGCGAATGCCGCATCTGTCCCTGAGGAGGCCGATTAATCTTCTAGGGGCCAAAATTCCTAGAGTGGGTCGTGTTTATTCTATGGGAGCCAAGTTCTTTATGAAAGGCAAATTAATTTAGAGAACAAGCCATTTTGCCAAAGATATTCACAGGTTCTAGAAATTAATATTTTGCATGTAAATTCTTGATCAAATTTAATAAAATTTTCGTTGTGCTTTTAAAATTCTATCGAGTAAGGGCTTCATGTTATTTGCATGAAAAATGTTTGAAGAAATATCTCTGTTGGAAATTGTAGAATTTTATAGACCCATCCTGATTTCAAGTTTCATGAGCTTACGCAGTGCAGAGCAGTGCAACAAAGAGCTTCAGAGGATCAACGCAGTTCAGCAATAGAGGGTGCTTCAGTATCAAGATGCAACCAAACTGACTTGTCTGTTAGTGTTTGGGTGATGTCCTTCAGTTGCTTACTTCTCAGCAACTGAGTTGCATTGCCACAGTTAGCAGTGGCAGTGTTATGGGCAACATGATGCAACATTTAAGAGGGAGTCGCAATACAGATGAGGCAATGACGGTGGCAGAGTCATGGGCAACAGTACAAAAGGCAGCAGCAGAGTGGATGAGAGGCAACGGGTCAAGCATCAACAACGCAGGGGACCGATGCCATGGATCAGAGTAACGCTTATGGATTGAAGTGTTGCTAGAACACATTCCTCGCTAAGAGGGAGTGTTGAGATTTTAGGTAGCATCGGATGTGCTCTAGCTCCGAAACTTGGTGGAGGGGCTAGAACACATGATAATTCCAAGACCAAGAAATCGTTTGGAGAAATTTCACTCGGAACCTTAGTTATTCCAATAATTAATTATTTTAATGGAGACCCAAGTCTAACTTAGGAAAATTAAATAATTAAAGGAAATTAATTTAAACATGTGGGTGAGAATGTTCTAAGTCACGTGGATCAAGTCTTTTCTAATCTTAGTCGTTGATTAAATATTAGATCACGATTGTTGATTGTTCAACGAGAAAAGTATTAAAGGAAGGCTTGGGGTCAGTTGGAGAAGACACACAGAGTGGCAGCACTTAAGCTTAGTCGAAATTCTGGGGCGCGATTTGCTGAGAATTTTTGAGTGAGCTTACAATGCAGCAAGGGGCAGATCGGCAATGGCATTTCAGATCTAAGGCCGAGAATACGCTGGCAGAGAGGCAGATCCATACCAAAGCAGCGCAGAGACCCAGCAGGGGTAACATAGCCTAGCCAAGTTCACGCAGAGGCAGCGCAAGCCCAGCACGGGTGACGCAAGCCTAGCCAGAGCAACGCAGAGGCTCACGCGGGGCTGGAGGGCTGACACAAAGCTAGGGAAGGCAGCAATGGGGTTCTAGTGGGCTAGAAAGGGCTCATTTTCAGAAGATCCAGAAGGTATGAAGCAACCACACTGAAGGGTGACACAGTGATTACGTAGGCACCTGTGGGGTTCTTCATCCTCAATTGAATCAGCCATATTTTCTGTCTCCAACAGATAGAGGTACATCTGCCGAGATTTCTCTGTTGGGCAAACCACTACTGATGCCCTTGATTGTATTTAGAATTCTGCATAATAATAAAACCATCTAAGAGTTGTTGCACCAATTTTCCTGCATTGGGTTTTTCCAGGGACATTTGTCCGAAAAATATTGTGTCCTTTGTCATGTGGACTTTATTCTTCAGTACTTAATATGTATCTATGTGTAGGCTAAAGTAGCATTTACTTTGATATTTTACTGAATAATTCAGAAAAATAACTTGTTAATTAAATCAAACAAGTAGGAGAAGTAAATCAAAATAATGCAGTAGGGTTTTTGTAATAAGGATTCAAAAAATTTCACACAAAAATATAGTAAGTTTTACCTCACACTGCAAGTTCTGACTGATCCAGTAGCTGAACTGACGAAACCCCAGCACCCTTGCACTGCCTCGATGCAGTAGCTATGTAGGCCTACGTGGGGACTTATGTGGACTGTGTTACCTCCTCTCTATGATCAATCTGCTCCTCGGAAAGTCTAGTTCCAACCCTCCTGGCTCAGAACCCTGATCTCCCAGCGAATCTCAGTCTATCTCTCGAAATCATTGTGATGCCTCTGCGTGTGCCCTGCGTGGGCCTGTGTCACCCCTTCTAGGTGTTGTGTCACACTCTCTGGAGGTTGCGCTGCTTCCTCTGTTGGTTCTACTGCCTCTCTGCTTTGTATTCTTAGTCCCGGAGAAGATCCTCCGACCAATAACTATCTCTGCTCCTCACTGCGCTGGAATCACTTAGATTTGATCTTCGTCCGAGCAGTGCTCCCTCAAAAGAATTCGATCTCTAGAATCACTCAATGTGTCCTTCAAAATGGCCCTCAAGCCTTCCTTTATAGTGTTCTAGTTGAGACATCAACAATCGAGATTAGATCTCTAATCAACGGCTAAAATTATAACTTGACTTGATCTTCGCTTTTTCAAGATCCTTCTCACTTTGTTTTATTAATACCCTTTAATTATTTAATTTCCCTAAGTTTAGACTTAGGGTCCGCATTAAAATAACTATTTTTTACAATAAAACATATTCCGAGTGGAATTTTCACAAATGGTTTTTGGGTTCTTTGGAATACCAGTCCCTGAGCCTCTCCACAAATTTTGAGACTTAGAGCACTTCCAATGCTACCAAAAATCAATAGGGGATCTTCAAGTTCAGATGTGACGAGGCAGAGGCACTACCGAGTTGCTGGATTCATTCTACAGGGTATGTTGCAATGATGGATGCCAGATGGGCTAGTGCCGTTGCCGTCGATGATGATTGCTTCCTAGATTTGGAAGTAACTCCCTCGTTAAGAGGGAGCGTTGATTTTTGTGTAGCTTGGGAGGTACTCCAAGCCCTAGTGTTCGAGGGTTGGAGGTCAAAGTCCCACAAATGGGCATGTGGGCTTCAGAACCAAGCTTGGGGTTTTTGCACCCATCGTGATTTGGGCCAAAACCATGATGAAGATATGACATGTGATGGATGAGGATGATAGTGCTTGGCAATACGATTCCAACGCATCGATTCCAACGTGTCAATAATCATCTGAATCCGAGTTGTTGTTAGAGAGAAATGAATTTTTGAATTTGACAAGGTAATTATTGGTTACCAAGTCTTGTAGGCTTGGTGTAAAAGTGGTCCAATAGATGTGCCACTTCAAGCAAATTTGTTGAACATTAAAGTCTATAAATTAAGGATGAATGTGAGTCATTTTAGCATCCAAGTGTGTGCAATGCATCAGCAAGGATAGCTCTGAAATTGCGTGGAGAAGAAGCCGCAGAGGGACAGCATGAGAAAGTCTAGGAGCAGCGTGATAATCTATGTTTGTCCTAAGTGACAACGTGGTGAGAAAGGGTTGCTTGAGGACAAGTTTAGGGTTGTTTCAAGTGTGTATTGTTGGAAAAATTAGGCCGAGGAATAGCAGGGAAGATTAGGCCAAGGAACAACAAAGTGTGGAGGCCAAGAAGTAGCGTGGCATTTCTGGAGGAGAAGCCGAGTTGTTGTAGGTACAGAGGATCTGTTTTAGTGCTTCACAAGTGTTGTTTAAGGGTTTGATTGAAGGGTTATAGGGCCGCAAAGCTTAAGGGTAGATTGATATTGTTTTAAGGTAGTGTGGTGAAGGATTGGATGGAGGTCGAAGGCTACAACAATTGTTTTGTTAGGCCGCAAGCCATAGCCAACAGTTGAGCCATTCTTTGGTGTTGCGTTTGGGTGTAAACAAGCACAAAGAAGCAGCGTTGGAGTGGAGGACCTCTCCCTTCGAAGACCGCGGCCATTTTGAGGGTTGGTTGTTGAGTTGCATGGAGGTTGAGGGTAGCGTGGTGTGCCCTAACCAGTGGTGCAGTAGTGCAGCAGTACAACATGGTGACAGCAGCGTTTGTGGAGGTGTATTGGGTCAAGGAGTGACAGGTTTGGATCATGTTTTGGAGCAACCTATTGGTGCCATGTGGATGATCCCCCAAGGAGGTGGAGGATCTTCATAGGTGCAAAACCAACAATGTAGTTTTGGGTCAGTATGTGGGTTGCTTGTAGGAGGCCTTAGGAGTTGTTTGGAGGAGCCCATGTGGACTGTTGGGAGGCCTACCAAGCAGCCAAGGTGATATTAGGTACATTAGATCGAAAGGCAAGAGGACAGTAGCAAGGCGAGTTGCATATGGACCCGTGTATGATGGATTGATGGTGTCCTAGGCGAGGACACATTGATGATCCCTAGATTTGCGCAATAGCTCCTCTATTGCAAGTCAAAGGACGAATTGGTGGAGTCTATGGGCATCCATGTGTAAGGGTCTCCCAGGTGTGGGGATGCCCTAACTAGGTGTAGATGCTATAGTGTGGACTTGGTCTCTCGTGGATTATTGGAGGGCAAAGTGAGAGAAGAACAAGTGTGGAGTAGATTAGACACTTATGGTCTATTGGAGGATAGCATGATAGTGTCCATGTTGGAGCTGAAGTGCAGCACCTCGATGGACGAAGATGACTACTAGCCTGGCAGTTGTTGGAGCTCAAGGGTCTGATCAACCAGGAGAAGGATTGTGTAGCCCAAGACTTGAGTGTGGAGAAGGACTTCTACAACAAATGATGAACAATCCTCCTACCTCGTGTTCATTGTGGGAGATGGACATCTTGCAATGATAGGTGGCAGCCCTTCTTTCTCTATGTTGGTCTTCATCGTTGCAGCACAAGAAGACCATAGTGGGTTGAAGCCCCAGAGTATCTAAGGAGCACTAGTGGGCAAGTTAAGAGTTGTTCACAAGTGGAGATGTGAATAACTCGACAGGAGTCTCGATGTGTTATGCCCTTGGCGGACAAAGGGACAATTAGAGAGCAAATTGGATAACTGAGATTCAGTGGCCAGATGGACTTGGAGCATCGATAGAGGTAGGAGTTGTAGATGGGGAGTTGAAGGACCGAGCAGGTGAAGGATACGACCAAGAGGAGATGTTAGATGCTACAGCCAGATGGTCAGAGTATCTTGTCTTGTACTAGTGGATGTATGAGGGCCATTATCCTTGGTATGGGAGCCCTAGACAGTTGCATTATATGTTGTTAATATAACTAAGTTGGGTTGAGAAATTAAAAAGTTGTGTATATTTGTGCATATGGGATTTACTGCTTTGTATTTCCACTGTGTAAAGTAGTTTAGTGGTTGAGATTCTTGGTTTGGTAGCGTCATAGATTTAAGACTCTAACCTAGACCCAAGGTCGTGGAAATTCAACACTTGGTCCACTCTTGGTCCTACGTAATACACAACCAAGTAAGCCCACTCCTTTGTGCCCAACTCTCAATTTAAACAACTTTCGGGCTTCTAGGTTTTCGGGCATAGCCTACTTACCATTTTTTTCCGGTCTCTAAATCCTCACTCTTCACATGGAATGCTCTTCTTTGTTCATCTGATTCTCTTGCTCGACATCGTCAACCTCCTTCTCTCAATTCTGTCAAGTCTCATCTGTGGACTTCCCTCCGGCTCGACAGTATCTTACTCCGTCTCCCAATGCTGTCAAATGACATATCCCGACACTATCAAGTGAAGGACTTCCGTGACGAAAAGAAAACTAAGTGTTATGCATGCGTGCTCCTGTTTGTTCTTAGTTGCTCCTGCAATTCCTTTTCTTCTTGGGGATTTTAAAACTAAAGATCCATCGCGGGCACTGTTACCCTCCTGCAATAGTTCTCATATATATATATATATATATATATATATATATATATATATATATATATATTATATTTTAAGTGCTCCTCTCAACCCTATCTACAACCAACTTTGGAACCACTATTTTAAAGTACATGTATATATGTATTGTGCATGTGTTAAAGTGTATGTATTCTAGACATAATATAGCAGAAGGACTGGTTATTAAAAGAAACTCTCGCTTCCCTCTCGCACACAGATCCACTCAGGACACTTGAACAAAGTGCTTCATTGCTTATATTAATTAAAAGAACAAAATGTATTTACAATAGGCCCTTCTTGCCATATTTACAATACATGGCCCATTTTGGAAATGAAGCCATGTTTTGGCTACCTCAAGCCTCTCAATTTTGTTTTTTCTGACCACACATAATCCTATTTTAGCTACATTTTTGTACATAAGGATTTTGAACTATATTTTGGTTCAATTCCACAAAATCCTCACCTAAACCCCTATTCTAAGATTCCTAGATCCACAAATCTTTCTAGAGATCTAACTAACTCAAAACTCTCTCCAACTCCTCAATATTCTCGAGACCTCTCATTTAGAAGAGATCCAGTTACAATATCCCTCATTTTCAATACTTATATACATTTCTCATGAAAACATAAGAAAATACAAATAATTAAATAATTACAATCAATTAGGGAACCAACTCCCTTGGTAAATGAAAACCCCTAGGTCTAGTCAAAATAGATTTTGACTTGGAAGTCGAATGCTCCTGCATCACTTGTTGACCTCAGGTAAACAAAGGTTATGGATGCTTAGCTACTCGTGAGAGATGAGAGTTTCCATCATTGTTTTCAAGACATTCCATCCAAGATGTCTCATATGGATTCCCTTATTTAGCCACAATTCTCTATCTTCAGAGGTTTGTAAACCTTGTTTATTGGAGGTCGATCAGGCTTCAACTGAACGAGTGCAAACCCTTTTCCCTCAATGCATTATCAAATGCAAACAAATAATGCCCCAACACATCATCCTTGCAATGTTTGGTGCTCGCCCCTTCTAGCTCAAGACTATTTTCCATCCATTTTCACTTTTGCAGCACATTCAAACTTTCATTGATACGGTGTAGATTGAGATTAGTACCCATACCTAGCCTATTGCTCATCAGAGTCCATTACCTTATGTTAATTTTGGGCAACTAGGTCCAAACTCCATGTTGCATTGCTCATATGATGATGATTATATTTTTGTTGGATTCCTCTTTTGGAGAGGTACAAAATTGATCTAAAGATCATCTTGTTTGGATGAGCAGAACATATATTTGATTTTATTTTCCACACATGTGCAAGGTCGGCCAGATTTCTAATGTAGGCTTGTAAGCCCAATAGATGTGTCACACACCCTCACTGATTGATAAAAATTGGAGAGGCTTGGAGATCATTTGCTCATCAAATCATCACACATTCTCTCTTGTGATCTAATTGGTTTGATCAGCCTTTTGGAGGCCTCTCTCTCTCACACGTGCAGAGTTGAAGCTCGGAAAAGTGCGAACTGTTTTAGGGTTGTTTTGTTGGTGCGTTGACTAGCATCAAATCTTGGAGTTTTGACCTCCAACTTGTGCAGAAATTTCGATCTCTTGAGGCCGCATTGGAGGGCACAAAGATCGAGGAAAAGGGAGACTGTTGACTGAAGCCCTAAATTGCAGCATTGACTTTTCTGCGCTGAATTTTTTTGTTGACTAGCATTGACTTTTTGGAGCTTTCTTTTAGGGGTGTGTGTGACACTTGGAGGATTGGCTGATTTGATGTTGAGAAAGACTTTGCTAGTTGGTGCATCCTGTTGACTGCCATAACACACACTACTCTCTATCTTTGTTGGACAAGAAGAATTGTAAATTCTGATCTATATTATTGGCTTGTCTTTTGTTGATCTATTATTATGTTCTATCAGCATTATACTTTCATGTTTATGTGATTACTAAATTGTATCGGGCCTATAAGAAAGATTGAAGTAAAACTGCATTAAGCATACAACATACCATGTCTATCTAAATTTAACATGGAACCAGAGCTAAGGTGAAGACAAAGCCCAAGCTAGTGTGAAAAGCAATCACCAAAGAAGAAATCCTATCAAGAACCAATGGCCTCCTCAACCTATAAGGGTTTCAAATCTGATGATAAGTTGACTAACAAGTCTGATTATCATGCATGGAAGATGTCCATGGATTTGGCATTAAAAGATCAAGATGTCATAGATTATGTGCAGGGGAAGATTCATGAGCCTCCATCAAATGCACCTGCTGCCACAAAGACGAAGTATAGAGAAGGGGAAATCAAAGCAAAGATGATTATCGGGGATTCAATTCATAAGCACTTGGTTGCTTACATTTCCGAGCTGGGCACATCTAAAGAGATGTATGATAAGCTGGTTAGCATGTTCAGGGCTAGCAATGCTAATCAAGTGCTTTTCTTCAAGAATCAATGGAAGAATATCAAGAAGGGCAACGAAGAATCCATTCAATCCTATTTTACGAGGCTCACTGAAATCGGGAACAATCTCCTAGCTATTAGAGAAGAAATAGTTGATCTAGAGATGGTTCTCATTGCACTTGGATATCTCCCTCGTGATTGGTATGTATTCAATACCACTATTCTTAATAATAATGTGATTCCTAATTTTGATGAAATATTGACGAGATGCACTCAAGAGGAGACAAGAATGATGCAGAGAGATCATCCCTATAATGGAAATGGAGGTGACCCTACTGCCTTCGCTGCTCATGCAAAGAAGAGGAACAATGGGTGTCCAAGAAATCAAAACCATGGAAGAGCGGGGCCCAAAGGAAAGAAAGGAAGATGTTACACTTGTAACAAGTTTGGTCACTATGCAAGAGAGTGCCCAAATAGAAGGGACTCTCCCAAGGATGATGACAACAACAACTCCAGGGGGAATGGCAATCAAAGGAACAACAAGTTGAAAGGAAAAAGGAAGGCTCTCTCTGATCATAGTGGAAATGGGCAACCTTTCAAGAGGTCAAGAAATTCCAGGTACAATGAATCTAATGTTGTTGATAATAAGAAAAATGAATATATTATTATATCTTCCCTCTCTGTTGCATCTTCTCCTAGCACCATGGATGTTTGGTTGATTGGTAGTGGTGTTTCAAGGCACCTCACTGGTTATAAAGAAGCCCTCTCTGATTTGATTGAGAAGGATACTAATCTAGATATTATCCTTGGAGATAATGCCACCTATCCTGTGAAAGGGACAGGCACTGTGACCCTTCATCTATCTCAAGGTCATGTCCTCCGCTTACAAAATGTGTTGTACGTGCCTAATTTGAAGAAGAACCTTATGTCTATTTCGGCAATGGAAGACAAAGAATTCAAGGTGGCATTCGTTGATGGAAACGTATGCATCTAGAAGAAGATCTTACTATTGGTTTTAAAGTTAATACACTCTACCAGGTTGGAGGAAGTCCGTTGGGGGCTATATCATGTGATACAACTGTTCAAGCTGAGTTATGGCACTGGAGGTTTGCTCACCTTCATTACAAAGCCCTTCTCGAAGCAAGGAAGGTGGTGACAGGGATGCCCGAATTTAAAGATGATCTTTAAGGTATATGTCAGGGTTGTGCCGAAAGGAAGCATACAAGGGGACCATTCCCCTCAAGTGTCACAAAGACAACTGATCTCTTGTAGTTGATACATTCTGATTTATTTGGTATGCTTCCCATGACATCCTTGGGAGGATGTTCCTATTACATGACTTTTATAGATGACTTCTCTCGCAAGACCTCGATATATTTCTTGAAGAAGAAGGACGAAGCTTTCAAATGGTTTTGTACCTTCAAGGCCTTGGTGGAAAATCAAATCGGGAAGAAATCAAAATTTTGAGGACCGACAACAGGACCGAGTATGAGTCAAATGAGTTCAATGACTTTTGCAGAGAATCTGGGAATAAGAGGGAGACCACAACTGTGTATACTCCTGAGCAAAATGGTGTTGTTGAAAGAAATAACAGGACCATTGTGGACGCTTCCCGCGCCATGCTATATGACCAATGTCTTCTGAAGTTTCTATGGGGAGAAGCTGTGAACACTGTTGTGTACATTCAAAATAGATGCCCGCATTCTGCTCTGGACTCCAAGACTCCCGAAGAAGTCTTCTCTGGTAAGAAACCTGATGTTTCTCATTTTAGATTTTTTGGTAGTCCTGTTTATTTTCATGTGCTGAAAGAAAAGAGAAGCAAGCTAGATGCTTCTGGAAAGAAGGGAATGTTTGTGGGCTACAGTGAAACTTCGAAGGCATAAAGAATATATGTGCCTGGTCAAAGAGAAGTGGAGATATGCCACGATGTCACCTTCGATGAAGATGTTGCCCTCAAGAAAGTAAGAAATCTTCCTAGCTCAAAGGAAGGCAAAGAAGAAGAAGAAGTTGGAAGGCAGGAAGAATCAAAGGATGAACCGCTGCTCGATGTTGAAGGACCAATGGATCCTATTGATCCACCTCCTTCCAATAAGAAGAGACCCTCATGGCTCAGGGACACTCTCGAAGATTTCGAGAGACATATTGCCCCAAGGGGGACATTTAGTGAAAGCAGAAGCCGAATAGGTACAAAGGGTACCTAACAGCCATGAGTACAATTATACAATCTGAGCCTGGATCATTTGAAGAAGTTGTAAAGCATCAAGTTTGGAAGGATGATATGCACGAAGAATATGAATCCATTATGAAGAATGATGTATGGGAAGTGGTCCCGAAATCGGAGGACCAATCTGTTGTCACCTCGAAATGGCTCTTCAAGATCAAGCATGGAGTCGATGGAAATGTTGAAAAGTATAAGACAAGATTTGTTGCCCGAGACTTCTCTCAAAAAGAAGGCATAGATTATGATGATATTTGCACCTATCGCCCGCCATACCACCATTCGATCTATCATTGCCCTTGCTGCAACGCAAGGATGGAGTCTTCATCAAACGGATGTGAAGACTTCCTTTCTGCATGGTTCAATAAAGGAAGAGGATTATGTGGAGCAACCTCTAGGGTTCAAAGTCCAAAATAGAGACACCTATGTATGCAAGTTAAAAAAAGACCTCTATAGGTTGAAGTGAGCCCCAAGGGCTTGGTATGAGAGGATAGATAGCTACTTGATGAAGCTGGGCTTCACTCGAAGTGATGCTGATCCAAACCTTTATTTTAAGGTTGATAGAGAAAGGCCTCTCATTCTAGTTCTCTATCTGGACGATCTCTTCCTAACAAGTGTTGACCCTCTCATTCATCAATGTAAGAGGGAGCTAGCTTCCGAGTTTGAAATGAAAGACCTAGGATTGATACATTACTTCCTAGGCTTGGAGATCTGGCAAAGGCCAGGCGAGATTTTCCTTTCTCAAGGAAAATATGTCGTGAAGCTGCTGGAGAGATTTGGTATGGTGGACTGAAAGCCTGTGTCGACACCAATGGAACTCAACTCTAAGAAGTTGTGTGGAAGCATTGTTGGGCCCGAGCTGGGAAATCCCACCAAGTATCGACAACTCGTGGGGGCCCTGATGTTTTTAGTGAACTCCCATCCGGACATATGTTGTGTAAAAATTTATGAATGTTACACATGCAGAAATCTATTGTTAGATCTGTTTATGCTTCTCCCACTTAATTAAGTTATTAATGTTGAAACATCAAATTAACATCGAAGCAAACACATAACAGACTTTCACCGATTCATATCTAAAACATAAAAGTACATGCACACATAAACAAAGTGACACAAGGATTTTCGGGACAATAGTCCCCAGAAAAACCCAATGCGGGAAAACCAGTCTTCTGGCTATTGGAGGGTTTTATTATTAAGAGTTTTCTGAATACAGCAAATCTGGGTTCCAGATCTGGAAAACCCGATAGAGAAAATATAGATCTGTACCTAACCTGCTATTCTAAAGCCAAAATATTGATTGATCCACACCCTCAAACGAGATTTACAAGACTCACCCAAATCTTGGCCCTAGAAACCACAGCGCTGCCCCTAAAGCCTCTGCGTCCCTCAGCATTGGCCTGGAGAGGGCTGCGTAACCCTAGAATGGGTGACGCGAACCCTACGCTGCCCTTGAGGGACTCTGCGTAACCCCAGAGGGTCTCTTGTTGCCTAACGCTGCCGCGAGAGAGACTGCGTAGTACCTGCATAATTGTAGCTACCCTTGCGCTACGCAGCTGTTGCCCTCTCTGCTGATGCTGCTCTTGCTTCTCTATGCTGCCTTGGAAGCTGCTCTCTGCCTCTTGCTGCTCCTAGGCATTGGGATTAGATCATCCCCTTTGCCTAAACTCCCCTCTCTGCAGCTGAAACACTTCTGAGAATTCTTAGCAAACCCTACCCTAAAATTTGAGCTTAGCTGTTTAAATTTGGTTACCGAAGGATAGGTGGTTCCCTAAGGCTTTGATCTTTGGCCTCGGGAAAAGTGTCCAAAATAATTTAATTCTTCTCCTAAAGTGACTTTATAAAGTTATTAAGTCAAATCTAATTTAAAAGTGACTTTAAGTGATAAAGCTATTAAGTCTAATTTTAAAGTGACTTTAATAAAGTCAATGTGAAATTAGAAAGTGAAAAGTGACTTTGGAAATAAACGACTAAGTGGGTCTTTATTAAAGTGGGGTGAATTAAAAAATAGAGAGTGAGATTTAAATGAGCATTTAATCTCAGCCCTAGATCTAACGCTATCTCAGCCATTGGATCTAGGGATTCCCCAAAAGTCACTTAGGGTTATGTTAAAGGAGGAAAAGGAGGGAAAATATCATTCATTCTTTCATGAGCAGATTGAGAGAGGAGGAGAGAAAGCAAGGGAGAAATTTTGAGCAGTGAGAAGGAGGGCAACAATACATATAATCAGCAAATCCGTACAGCAAGGACAAAGCACGAAGTTCAAGGCAAGTGGGCACGAATTTTGAGTGAGGAAAATCAGCATTTATTGCAGTACATTTTTTGAGGTCCATACAGCAGCAAGGAGGTACGAAAATCGAGGTCCGTACAGCAGAGAGAGAAAGTTGGTTTTCTGAAATCCGTACAGTAGCAAATAGCATGCAAAACAAGGTCTGTACAGCACGTAAATCAAGGTAGCATTTGCACAGATTTTGAGGGAGGTCGTACAGGTGTTCCGACACTATTTTCGGTGTTGTCCGTATAGCATTTAAGGCTATACTTTTGTTGATATTTTCGGTTTGTATGTCACGAAAATCGAGGCGGAGTTTGTGCATAGTTTTCGAGATAAGTACATTGATGAGGTTGCTATAATTTTTGCTGTGTAATTTATGTCTTACTATAAAAGATATTTATTAGAAATAAGAAGAGCTTTCGAATAGGTTTTCCCCAAGAGTCGTAGGGAGTTTTTATAGGGTCAAGTTGACCAAAAATCAGCTTGTCTATTTTCTGTGTGTGGCTAATTTATTTTTCTGAGTTTTTATTTCTGCATTTTCAGCACTGTGAAATTTCCAGAATTTGTGTTTCAAAAAATATATATTTTTCCAGCTTGTTGAATGTACAGCTATGGGAAAGGGCATTTAACTTTATGGGTGAAATAAGGAGAACTGAAAACCGGGGTTGGGAACAGAAATTTCTACATTAGCTTCTATGCTCTTCCTTTGTGTGTCTCTCCAAATGACCCCAAGCCTTTCCTTTATACTTTTCTGGTTGGGAAGCCAACGGCCATGATCAAATCTTGAATCAATGGCTAAGATTAAAAGAAACCTTGAACTATGTGACTTAAGACAATTTTATCACATGTTTAATTTAATTAACTTTAATTATTTAATTTTCCTAAGTTTAGACTTCAGAAATACATTAAAATAATTACTTAATTAAATATCTCTCAAACTAGACGAAATTTCCCAAATCCCTTTCTGGTTCTTGTAGATTAGGTGTACTATAGTCCCTCCACAAATTTTGGGAGCTAGAGCACATCCGATGCCACCCCAATACACAAAATTTCGACACTCCCTCTTAGCACGAAGTGCGCTCTAGCAATACATCACACCATGTATCACAAGATTTTGGGCACTGGCTTCTGCCTTGTTGATGCTTGGCCTGCTGCCCTTCATCACTACATCGTTGCTGTCATTTCATACTGCTGCCCATGACACTGTCACCACCACTGTCACATATGTACTGCAGCTCCCTCTCAATTTGTTGCATCCGTGCAGCCACCTACTGCACTGCATCTTCAATTGCTAAGAGAAACAACTTAATCTCCTGCCCAATCTTTGACAGACAAGTTAGTTGGGTTGCAACCTCATCACTGAAGCTCCATCAGTTGTTGATCTATGTTGTCATCTGGAGAATGATGCATAGCTACAGCTCTGCCCTGCGTAAGCAGACTCCCTCTACACTGCTAAAGTCACATCAGCCCCTTGTGGTGAAATCTCTCACGTTGTTGTTGCACTGCGCTATCCTTCTAAAGCCTCCACACTGCTGCAACTCTGCTCTACATTGTTGAAGTCACATCAACCCCTACGTTGTTGTTTCATCTGCACTGCGCTGCTCCTTCCAGCCTTCAAATCTACCTCTACTTCATCCGTGACTCTCTGCACCAACTGCTCCACTTGTCCCGCTACTGTCTTAAGACTCCCGTAGCTCGGATGTGTTCCAAGAGATGAGTTGTTCAAGGATCCCGCCTTGCATTCTGTAGCTACTCTACAGATCCATTTCGCCCCACTTTCGTGGTTCATGAGCGCTCATGGTTGCATCGTCTTCTGACCCATCATCCGCCACAGCAGCCTTGGAAGAAAAAGCTTCCTTGTCCTTTTTCTTCTGAGGACAATTGTTGGCGAAATGTCCTAGTTCGCCACACTGGAAGCACTTGATCTTTGATAGATCCCACTTCTTCCCTTGCTGCCTCTTTGATGCCAAGGACGCATCTTCTTCATCTTCCTTCTTCACCTTACTCGATCTCGTGTTGTACTGCTTCTTGGTGAATCTACGGAGTTCTTCTTGACGCATGATTGCCCACAAGCTGTCCCAGTCGGGAAGGTCCACTCTGCCCAAGATACTTTGGACAAAGGTTACCCACTCATATGTGACCGCATTGAGAGTAGTCCTAACCATCACATCATCCTCCACCTTTGCACCCGTGGTAGTCAACTGTTCTCTGATCGACTGTGATGCAGCCAAAAGGCCACTTAAACCCACATACGAGGAAACTTTAAATAAGTTTTCCCATTCCCAGGACTAATACTCGTAATAGAGTATATATTCCAACCTACACACGGAAATAAGCTTTTATGGTCCACACAATCGGTAAACAATCACGCTGAGTCACGCTTCGCTCCTTTTATAATTTACCTCACCACTGATTCTTAGCTTTAACGTCTTTCGCGATATTGCGATTTCGCAATTCGCAGCGAACTCCACGTCGCAATTTTCAACTTTTACAAATAAACGTACTCCTTATCCTGTGCAATATGCGATCGCATCGCATCGCATCGCATCAAAAATAACTTACTGCGCGATGTCTTAACGCCAAACTCTAAAAGCTCCGATTTGCAAAATCACGCTAGGTGTGATTTGATCTCCACCGTTGATCTCGCCCAGATCTAACGATTCCGTTGTGCCCTTGCTACTCGGCTTCGCATCGCAACTCAATTAGCTTACCATCCAAGTCTTAACATATAACTAAAAGAATCGCCGATTGCGATGTGCGCTTGGTTGTTCCGCCGACACGTGGATCCTCTTCGCAACTTCCCCAATTTATCTTGCGGTGTCATCTTAGCCGTTCATCTTCAAGACTGATCTTTGCGGTTTTAATCTTTGTCGTCCATTCCCTTCCTTTGGAAAGCTTTTAAAGGCTTTGTTGCCTTAGTCTTTTCTTATGTTTCTTTGGCCGCAACCGCTCTGTAACTCCGTTTATTCCACTCGCTATTCCTCCTGAGCTTTAACTTCTATTCTTCATTCATTCCGACTTGGAATTTTCACGCTTGTTGCACACCTTGCACGCTGTCTCAATCTCGAATACAGAACACCCTTCTGTATTGCTTCTTCAAATCCAGAATTTGGATTTGTTTCTCTTTCTCGATCTGCACACAGGTTTATCTGCACTCATTTGCTCCCGTTAGCTTCATTCACAGCTAATTAACTCTAAGACTGGAATCATTCAGATTCTACCCAGCCACTAAGTCCTTATCACTCAGAAAAAACTTACTCTTTAATCAAAATTCACATAACAATGGTTTACTACACAGAAACCATAATTTCTCAGTTATGGATCACTCAGCTCGTAACAAAAGGAATGACACACAGCCACTATGAACTCGATTTCTCATTAATTAACAAATGTATAGATACAAATAAAACTTGCTTACAATCTAGCTTTGGCATTTTGCTCTCTTGGCATGGCCTTCTCTTCCTATAGGAAACCCACTCTGTCTCTCGCCTCTCTCCTCTCTCTCTTGGCCTGATCTTCTTTATTTAATTTGGCCTCTTCTCTCGGCTCTCACCTCTTTCTCTAGGCCTGATCTTCTTTCATTAATTTGGCCTCTCCCATCCTTCGAAGCTTACAATTTGATTTATAATATAATTCAAAGCTTATCCACCCTCACTCAACTCCTACAAACTTGTAACCACTTCTATTCTAAGGAAATCCTAATTTATGACTTTCTTATCTTCTTAGCATAAACAACAAATATTTTCTCTATTGTCCCATTTCATAAGAGGATTTGTTACATTGACTCAACACTCATTGACACCTAACAACTAAGCATATTCTCTATCAATGCTCACTAAGAAATAAAATACTTTTTACATGAGTTTTACAATATCTCTTTACAATAGTCCCTCCTTGGACAAATGTCAAGACCCTAAGGTCTAGTTTCTACTTTGACTTTTGATTTAGAACAGATGCTCCTGCATCAAACTCCCCAGGTGAAAAATAATCATGATCTCCAGATCATGTGTCTTTAATAGTTGTCCTCCTGGAACCCAAACTATGTTCTGTAGTTTTTCTTTGGTTGCTATTGTTGTTGTTTGTTGTTGTTCTCCAGGTCTCCATACTTTATTTTGCATTTCCCCACTGGCTATGCTCTCACCTTCTTCTGCTCTCTTTGTCTTGTCGTTGCTGCTTTGCTTCCTAGCTATTGTCTTCTTCTGAGACACCTTCACCATCAACCCTCTTATTCTTTCGATCTCTGTGTCCAGTTTATCTTCTAACTGGTACTCACTCTACCAATTGTCTTCAAACTGTTGTTTGTTATCTTCTTTTTGAAGTTGTCGGATTCTTATTACCACCCTTACATCCTTAACCTCTTGTTGCTTCTGAACTTTCATCTCATCTCTAAACAACCTCTGTTCAATATCTTTGATAAAAACATCATACTCGGATGCTTCCAACAAACAGTTCAACAATTCACTTTCTACTTGATTCCTTTCAAACACCTCATCACTATGTTGTTCATTAATTCCAGCATATTTTTCTTCCTTTTCTTTGACAACTCTCAGTGATTGTCCTTCACCTCCTTGACTGATTCTGGTGGTCAGTTCAGCTTTCTTCAGTTCTAAGACTGATTCCTCTTTCAACTTGAAACATGTATGTCTCATCTTCATCAAAACCTGTAATCATAAACAAATTATCATAATTAAAAATATAAGGCCTCATTGCCTTGTCCTTCTCTGGCAACATCTCAGTATGCTGCTCTATCTACTGTTGGCTCTGATACCAAATGATGCAGCCAAAAGGCCGCTTAAAACCACATACGCAGAAACTTTAAATAAGTCTGCCCATTCCCAAGACTAATACTCGTAATAGAGTATATATTCCAACCTACACGCGGATATAAGCTTTTATGGCCTACACAAATGGTGACCAATCACGTTGAGTCACGCTTCACTCCTTTTATAATTTACCTCCCCCAGATTCTCAGCTTTAACATCTTTCGCGATATTGCAATTTCGCAATTCGCAGCGAACTCCACGTCACAACGTTTAACGTTTACAAATAAAGGTACTCCTTATCCTGTGCGATATGCAATCGCATCACATCGCATCAAAAATAACTTACCACATGATGTCTTAACGCCAAACTCTAAAATCTCCGATTTGCAAAATCGCTCTAGGTGTGATTTGATCTTCACCGTTGATCTCGCCTAGATCTAACGGTTATGTTGTGCCCTTGTTGCTCGGCTTCGCATCGCAACTCAACTAAATTACCTGCCAAATCTTAACATATAACTAAGAGAATCGCCAATTGCAATGTGCGCTTGGCTGTTCCGCCAACACGTGGCTCCTCTTCGCAACTTCCCCAATTTATCTTGCGGTGTCATCTTAGCCGTAAATCTTTGAAACTGATTTTTGCGGTTTTAATCTTCGTCGTCCATTCCCTTCCTTTGGAAAGCTTTTAAAGGCTTTTCTACCTTAGTCGTTTCTTTTGTTTCTTTGGCCACAACCACTCTGTAACTCTGTTTACTCCACTCGCTATTCCTCCTGAGCTTTAACTTCTATTCTTCATTCATTCCGACTTGGAATTTTCACGCTTGTTGCACACCTTGCATGTTGTCTCAATCTCGAATACAAAACACCCTTCCGTATTGCTTCTTCGAATCCAGAATTTGGATTTGTTTCTCTTTCTGGGTGTTCTGTATTGCTTCTTCAAATCCAGAATTTGGATTTGTTTCTCTTTCTCGGCTTGCACACAAGTTTATCTGCACTCATTCACTCCCGTTAGCTTCATTCACAGCTAATTAACTCTCAGACTGGAATCATACAGATTCTACCCAGCCACTAAGTCCTTATCACTCAGAAAAACTTAATCTTTAATAAGAATTCACATAACAATGGTTTATTACACATAAACCATAATTTCTCAATTACGGATCACTCAGCTCTTAACAAAAGGAATAACACACAGTCAATATGAATTCGATTTCTCATTAATTAACAAATGTACAAATACAAATAAAACCTGCTTACAATCTAGCTTTGGCCTGTTGCTCTCTTGGCATGGCCTTCTCTTCCTGTAGAGAACTCGCTCTGTCTCTCACCTCATACCTCTCTCTCCTAGTCTGATCTTTATTTAATTTGCCCTCTTCTCTCGGCTCTCGCCTCTCTCTCTAGGCCTGATCTTCTTTCTTTAATTTGGCCTCTCCCATCCTTCGAAGCTTACAATTTGATTTATAATATAATTCAAAGCTTATCCACCCTCACTCAACTGCTACAAACTTGTAACCACTTCTATTCTAAGGAAATCCTAATTTATGACTTTCCTATCTTCTTAGCATAAACAACAAATATTCTCTAATATCACATTTCTTAAGGGGATTTGTTATATTGACTCAACACTCATTGACACCTAACAACTAAGCATATTCTCTATCAATGCTCACTAAGAAATAAAATACTTTTTCCATGAGTTTTACAATGTCTCTTTACAATAGTCCCTCCTTGGACAAATGTCAAGACCCTAAGGTTTGGTTTCTACTTTGAGTTATGAAAGGGCAGATGTTCCTGCATCAGCCTGTAATCTGAAGAGAAAATGTTCCATGTCTTACCCCTTGGTAATCATGAATGACTGCATCTGAGTCTCCAGAAGCATCTTCCTCTGGACAGACTTTCCCTCATATAGGGATATTAAGGCCTTCCACATCTCATTAGTTGTTTTCTTTTAAGCTATGTGTGGGACAACATGGTCCTTAACTCCATCCATTATCGACTGCTTGGCATGTCCCACAGCTTCATTATGCTTCCTCAGGAGACCTACATCGGTCGACGTGGCGAGGACTCGTTCTGCATGGTCTCTCAGACAATATGCCTCTAGGACTATGAGGATTCTAGCCTTCCAAACTAAAAAGTTGCAAAGGCCATCCAATCTATCCTGATCATGCAATTCGTGAGGTGCCATCTGCTCAAAAATTTGTCAAGCTCCTCTTCCTTGTGCTAGAGATCTAGATCTAAGGTCCTTAGCGAAACAGGCACCTTCTGCTCCCTCTAACAACTGATTTCCCTTCTTCGAAATCTGCCAAATCAAACAATGATTCAACTCTCTTCGATCCTCTGATCGATCTGCAAGTTTCTTTGGCTAGAAACCCTCTGAGAAGTTGATCTCCTCCCGCTCTTTGTCACTAGTGCTTAGGCTAAAATTCTGAAAACTTTAGAAATTTAACCCCACCAGCACCTTCTGAAGTTCTGCAGCTCTGCTTCAAGCACTTCTAGATCAGACAGCTTCAGATCTGTGTCACCCTGGCTGGCTTCAGACAATCCCAGCACTGCCCCTGTGTAGTAAGCACGTGGACCTGCGTGGAGATAGCGTAACACTGTGTCACCCTACCCTCTACATGATTTTGCTCCCTCTAAAACTGTGTTGTCCCTTCAAATCTGGCCTTCTGTTGCTGCTGTTGTTCTTCCTGCTGCTCTCTACAGCAAGATCCTTCAGTCTTCTGTCAGTGACCCTGCTAGATCTGCAATCGCTCTGATACCATGTGAAAAATTCTAAATGTTACTTATGCAAAAATCCATTGTTAGATATGGTTATGCTTCTCCTACTTAATTAAGTTAATAATGCTAAAACTTCAGATTAACATCGAAGCAAACACATAACAGACTTTCACCGATTCAGATCTAAAACAAAAAAGTACATGCACACATAGACAAAGTGACACAAGGATTTTTTGGACAATAGTCCCTGGAAAAACCCAATGCGAGAAAACCGGTCTTCTGGCTGCTGGAGGGTTTTATTATTAAGAGTTTTCTAAATACAACAAATCTGGGTTCCAAATCTAGAAAACTTGACAAAGAAAATATAGATCTGCAACTAACCTGTTGTTCTGAAGCCAAAATATTGACTAATCCACACCCTCAAACGAGATTTACAGGACTCAGCCAGATCTTTGCCCTAGAAACCCCAACGCTGCCCCTGAAGCCTCTGCGTCCCTCTGTGCTGGCCTGGAGAGGGTTGCGTAACCCCATAATGGGTGACACAAACCCAACACTGCCCTTGAGGGACTCTGCGTAACCCCATTGGGTCTCCTACTGCACCGGGAGAGAATGCGTAGCACCTGCGTAGTTGTAGTTGCCCCTGCGCTGCGCAGTGGTTGCCCTCTCTGTTGTTGTTGCTCTTGCTTCTATGCGCTGCCTCTTGTTGATCCTAGGCACTGGGATCAGATCATCCCCTTTGCCTAAACTTCCCTCTCTGCAGCTGAAACACTTCTGAGAATTTTTAGCAAACCCTGCCCTAGAATCTCAGCTTAGCTTCAGTGCTCTGCCTCTGTGTGTCTCTCCAAATGACCCCAAGCCTTTCCTTAATACTTTTCTCGTTGGGAAACCAACAACCATGATCAGATCTTGAATCAATGGCTAAGATTAAAAGAAAGCTTGATCTGTGTAACTTAAGACAATTTCATGACATGTTTAATTTAAATAACTTTAATTATTTAACTTTCCTAAGTTTAGACTTAGGAAATACATTAAAATAATTATTTAATTAATTATCTCCCAAACTAGATGAAATTTCCCAAATCCCTTTCTGATTCTTGTAGATCAAGTGTACTCTAGTCCCTCCACAAATTTTGGGAGTTAGAGCACATCCGATGCTACCCCAATACACAAAATCTCAACATCTTGCAGTCAACACTTTTAGTCAACATATGGTTGAGCCTCATCACATTCACTGGATTGGTGCCAAGAATCTATTGAGATATCTTCGGGGCACAATCAACCATGGGCTGAGATACACTGTCGGGAGTTTGAGACTCCATGGATATTCTGATGTCGATTGGGCTGGCAGTGTGGTGGATCGCAAGAGCACATCTGGATGTTGCTTCACCATGGGTTCTGCTTCGATATCTTGGATGAGCAGGAAGAAAAAGTCAGTGGCTTTGAGCACCGTTGAGGCCAAATACAGCTTGTTGTGAGGTTGTTTGGTTGAGAAAGCTCTTCAGTGAGTTGTGTCGACCACTATGTTTCAACGACCCCATAGCAGTACACCCCCATTTTTTCAATGGGATTTATCATGTTCAAGGTGTTCACGCCATTTAGATTCTATCATCAGTCAACAATTTTATAAACGATGTAAACCCATTCTGCATGTTTATGATATAAATGATCTAAGTAAGACCATCATATATGTAACAACCTAGGTAAGCCTAGTATTTTGGTGACGATTCCTATCCTAGGAGGTTTTTTGTCTCACTGATTCATTTTTGTTTCTCGACACAAGTGATCGGCAAAGTTTTTCCCTTCAGCCTCACCCCAAAGCTAGGGTGGATTTTGTCATCAAGATACTAAGTGAGTCCTAGTGTTTTCTATTGAGTCTTTGTAAAAATAGTTTGGGAATAATCCTAACTAATTGGCTAGATTATTTTATTACAAGCTACTTGGTCTACTAGATCATGTTTTGAGTCGCAGAATTGGGTAGCTATTTGAGGGTCTATCACGAATGGGTTTTTTCCCTTCATATGTCAAAATGTATCTATCTTATGTAAAGAGGGTTGGAAAAATAATTTAATCCCCTCTCAATCAATTAATTAAATTTTCTGGCCAAATTAAATTAAAAATCCCAAGCTAGAAATTTAATTAATTTTAAGTCCTACGTGATTTAAAATTCTTCAAAGGCAAAATTCATGGGTCCCTAAAAATAAATTTTTAAACGTCCCAGGCCAAGGGAATATTAAGAATTTCGAGAAATTTTGGACCCTTGGGCCTTGGTGGTTAAGTCAAAGTCAAATTTTTTAGGTAATTAACTCAAAAATATTATTTTTGAGTTAATTAAAAGGGAATTAAATGATAAATTCGAATTTCCTCAAAAGTTTATAATTTCAACGAACGAGATTAAAAGATGATTACATATTTTTTAACAGTCGAGATTACTTTGACATGGATCAACCAAACTAGCCATTGGAGATTTTTATCTTATAAATTAGAGGTCTTTGTCAGTCTTTCATTCATCCGATCTTTTGATCATGTACTTGCTCTTGAAGCTCTCCTGTAATATTTTCTGGAATAATACAAAAATGAAATCTTTGGGGATTTATTTTGATGGTGGTGTTCCTCTTCAGCATTTTCTGTTAAACTTGTTCTTAATATTCTGCTGGTGATTCCCCGGATGCGGGTGTCGAGACGGAGGTTTAATGCGATAGGACATGGGGCTGGCAAGTGGCTTAGACACTTGTCCATGCTTGCCGCCACCATGCGTGAGCTCATAAGCCTCTGGGTTGTCAACCAGAATGTCTTAAATTTGACCGATGGCCAAGATCTTTCTTCCGCCTCCGTAAAACATTCTCTGCAACTGAATTCAGATCATATTTATGGTTCATTAAAGTCGGGAGCTCATCGAGGCATCCGCAACTTGAATTTCAAGATGGAAGAGTGACGAGCTAATTCTATGTCTCCTCCTCCTCCGTTGCAGAGCTTTTGCTCTCCAACCGCTGTGAATCCTTGTTCCCGAACCGCTATCAGTCGTCGTTGTATAATTGCTTGTTGTCTTGAGCTAGGAGACGAAATACATCTCTCTCGAAACGGACTCTGCAACCTCAGCTCTGTTACCCTTGATTTCTCCATTCATTCGCCACCCCTTCACACTGCTCCCTCACATTCGCGTACGCCCCTTTCTTAGAGTGAAACCATGCCCAGACTTCGTCATCGCATGCGCTGTAGGAGGGGCAGCACTAGGGGCCGTCCTCAGCATGCTCCCTCTTCTTCCAGCTCTGATACTTTGTCCCCATCCTCTGAGTACTTCGCTGGTAGGTATCCGAATACCAAAAGAGGCAGAGGCAGATCCTACTCAGCCAGCCACAAAATGGCCTCCTCCGCTCTGGCTTCCCCTGCCTCCCTCGCCTCAAACTTGCCTCAAATAGCCCACTTTTCTTTCAAATGCACATTGAACCGTCCCAGAATAATTGCCACCATCTCTATCTTGTTTCGGGAAGAGCCTCAGATAGTTGTTGCAGGCACGCACTCAAGAGGGAAGGATGCGGGGTCTACTCGGGACGAGGCTTTGAAGATTCAGAAGGAGGATAAGCTCAAAGAGAAGGCACCAATTGACGAGGATGCTGGTTCACACCGAACGAGACGCACCATGCAAGGCGCTGCCTCTCATATGGACAAGCCAGATGCGGATGATGATATGGAGGCTTACAGGTGCCTCATCCTTGAATAACCACCTCCTCCTCATGATATTTAATCCTTTTATATTCTGCAATTATGTGTATGTCGAGTCCCAGACTTCAGGGGCTAATCTTGAGTTTTTTGTATCGATATCATGTAGTTTCTGTCTGAGATACTGGTTTCTAAGGCTGTTACCCTTGCGTGGGCAGCGTTTTTCACTGAATGCTCTATGTTTGGACTGGTTTCCCCATGTGGGCAGTCCTCAAACAATCTTCTTGCTGATCATGCCACATCTACTGGGCAACGCATAGGCTACGGCCACGATGTACACTATTTCTTCTTTTTAATAGATTTAACTTAAATTAGAAAAAAATATATATATTATGCTGGTGATTATTTTAACGAATTGTTGATTAATATGGCTCTTGTAGAGTAATCTATTGCACAAGTATCTTGCTTAGGTTACTATATTTAGGGTAAGAATATTAATTGGATTGAGTTAGCAGTTATCTCTAACTCTTGAAAATTTTATGTTTTATCTTATTTCTCTATTAATTTAACAGTTTAACTTTAAGTGTGCAGAAATCTTCCGGATTTAGAATTGGGTGTTTAGGAAAGTTCTCGGCTGAACCAGCTCCCAAGGAGATAAGATCTGAAGAGCCCTCCAGATCTAATTCCCCGGGCTTACCTTAAATTCCATTTTTGCAAGGTTTTTCTAGGGCTTGTGCCTAAAGTAAAAACTTATCTCAATCTTTTATCATGTTTAAAGTTAAATATGCCCATAGAGGGCTTTGATCTAACAGATCTGTAAAATAGCATTGTAGATTTGTAAGTATCTTTAATTTTTTCACTCACCGGGGTTTTGGGGTTTTTATTTTCTGTGTATATACAGGTTTTCTGAGTTTGCTGGCTTCTGGTTTTGTGCAAGTTACACTGATTGGATTTTTGAAGAAAATTTTTAGATCTGAGCCAGATCTAGGCCCTAAAGGGTAAGATATGGTCTCAGGGTCAAATTTGGTTGTAGATCTGGGAAATATCTCGTCTTAAGAATTAAATAATTGCAGGTGTATGTATTTTAAAACAAATTTGATACTACTAGGTAAAAAGGAAAAAAATCGAAATTATTTTTCATGCACCAACTGTGTCTGTGTTTTTCCCTACCGTCCCTCTTCTTCATTGTCATTTCCGCAGCTATTCTTCTCTACCTCTTTGCTGCCAACGTCCCCATCAAAGCCTGCGTGAGTCCCCTCTCTATTGTACGATGCCCATTCTTTGCCATTTTCTGTGTTTTATTCATTTGTCCCTGCTCCTTACGCGCTTCCTTTCATCGCATTCCCTTGTTGTCGTCTTGCCCCTTACGATTTCCCTCATCCGTAGCTGCCTGCAAACCAGCATTTTCTTCCTCCGTTATTGGCCTATCTGCAACCTTATACGTTGTCCCTCACGCTATCGTCGACCTGCACAAGCCAAAACATACGCATAACACATTCACCTATCTTAACTTTTTAACTTTGATTTCATTTAATTTTTTTAGATTTTGATTTTGACTTAGTTTTGACTTTTGAAAAATATATTAACCAAAAAAAAAAAAAAACATCTAACTTTCTTTATGACATTTTGATTTCAGTTTTTTTTTTAGTTTGAGCTTTCAATTTTGATTTTTTTTCCATAGGTTTGACATGTAAAAAAATTTTAAAATCCAAAAAACATTACTAATTTATTTACTTTAGATTAGTTTCGGTTTATCTTTTTGTAAAGTTTTGTTTTAGAAATTTTAATAACATAACATTTTGGATTTGATTTATTTCACTGTAAAGTTTGATTTTAATTTTTTTAATTTTTAATAACATTTCATTTTATTTCTTTTAATTTGCATAAAAGTTTGATTAACATTACAATTTTCTTTAAATTTTATTAACTTTTAAAAAATATTCAAAAGCTTCAAGAAAAATTAATTCTAACTTTCTTTTGTCTATGGTTAAATTTTAATCCCTTTTTGTATATAAGTTATAGAAAATCAAAAAATTTGGGACATTTGAGGTTTTGATCTATTTTGCAAAGATATTAAATTGTGGAATAATTCCTATGGTGGACAACTAAAGGAGAACAATTAACTTTTGGATTTGCATTATTTAAGAACATCATTTAATCCATAAATTGCTTGATGAAGTGGTTTTATTAGCATTAAATTTTCATGGTGTATCTGGATGAATAATTACTGAGATTTACGTGCTATTAAATTTCATATGTTTCAGTTGGGGTTGATGATCATTGGCATCTGAGTTTTGGAACGTTTTTAGTTGATTAAAATTGCCTAATGTGTAATTAAGTATTGTTTCATTTACTTCGATTATTGAATCGTTATTGAATATTTAAGTCTTGGGAAATTCTTTCAAGTAAGTGTGATCGATATCTTATTATTGCGAATTTACGATGAATTGTATGTCTTTGTTATGAATATGATTCATAACTAATAGAAGAAATAAATGTAAATAATAATCAAATTATGATTATCTTAAATAGTAGTTAGTTAAGTGAAAAGGCATGTCCAAAAGACATGCCTAATCATGAAAGGCCACCTGCCTAGGCATATAAACAGGGCCTCATTGTAACATTTCGCATCACTTATCATTTTTATATATTAATAAATTATTATTACAAAATACATCTTGTGTATTTTAATTAAATTCAACAAGCCTACAATTTTGTTGCTTCAGTGGTATTGGAGCCATGCCGCACAATATAGTCATACAAGCCTATGAACGTAGTTTACCGTACAATATGCCATTACATGTAGATCCTGAAGAAATTGAGCAGATTAGAAAAATTCAAGAAAAGCTTAAGCAATTAGAAAAGTCATGTGCAGAAGCTACAACCCATTTTAAGAAAAGTTATGCAGAAATCCATAATAAGGAAGATGATAGCGACAGTAAGAAAATAGAAAATGATGAAGCTGATCTTGATAAGGATGAAGATGATGTAGATGAGGAAGATGTTGAAGAACAAATTGATGATGATGAAATAAGAACCCCTCGGGGCAACATGAATGAAACTGAAAATAAAAGAGGATATGTGTAACTGAAGGTGAAGAAATTCCTCGCCAAGATGGAAAAATGTCTAGAAGCATTGATCCCGATACCCGTGAGACAACTATTGATGAGAAGGTTTCATCAGGCCAAGCTTCTAATATTTGGATGGGTGAAGCAGTCAAGAAGGAATCAATTGCACAAGAGATTGGCAATCATACTAATATAGATGACAAACCAGGGCAGCAGATGCTACATCCTTCTCCTATTCTTGGATCGTTGCAATCTCATATAATGCCATCATTTACTGTGATATCACAAATAATTACACCTCCAACTACAATGCACCAAGTTGTATTGCCATCAATAGCAGTGACTACTCCCCAGCAACTTGCTTCTGATGCTAGCCATGATTCTCAAAGGGATCCTTTCTGGATGGCCTCACAACATATGGATTTACCATTTAATGTGTCTTTAGCATCTACAAGTACAAAGGACACAAATAACGTGCCATTTATTTCATGGCATGGATTAGAATCATTTGCGAGTTCACAACCAATGGTTAAGAGTGAAGGCTTGATAGCTCCATTAGATAGAGACCAAGCAATATCTCCCCATAACATTCCTGGCTTAGATGGTCATGTTTCCATTGAAGAGACGATTGATACTGTAAAGCATACTATTGAGTCATTCTCAGATCCAATAACAAATACACATGCACTTTTGTTGAGCAACTCTGACAGCAGTGGAATAAGGGAAGTTTTGCCACTCAAACCAAGAACTGATAAATCTGAACCAATGGTAACAAAAGTGTCGGCGTTAGAACCTATGAGATTGTCTCCTGCAACATCAGTTACAAACATGTCCACAGGTCCACCTTCTGGGATTTTAGTAATGCCACCAATTGTCAATTTTACCCAGAAGCAGCAAGCTTCATTAAATAGAGCAACAATTGAGTGCATTGTTGAAGTCATTATTGGGTGTGAAATCCCTAGAAATGATCAAGATCGTGCTAGAAGTGATGAAGATTATCAGGATAAGGGAAAAAAGGTTGTTTATATTCATTTTAAGAGATATTTCAGTGGAGTACGATTCAATAGTTACCTTTATTTCTGTGATAGATTATAGTTCAAATTTTTTGGATTGACAGTCATGGGGATCATTGCATCTAAAATAAAAACTAATGTAAAAGTTTGGGAAATAATCAAGGTAATACAACTTGCTAGTGAAAAGTTACATATATCTTCCTTTTATGCAGACTCCATCGAACAAATCGAGGACCCAAAATTTGTGGTACTGATATAAAAAGTGATAGGCACGAACCCACAACATTCACAACTATAACTGGTTCTCTATGGCGTTGGAAGGATGGATTTTACAAGGAGCCTGAGGCTGATAAGGACGAGACTGAGATTCATCTAGGGTGTAACCGCATGCAATTGTGTTTGGCCATTTTATTAAGAGAAAATTTTCCCTGGGTAAGTGATATCGTGGTGTATGATTCTACTCTGTCTGCAGCAGATCGAGAAGCCATCAATGCCTTGGACTGCACCTATCTCTCTGTAAATGAAAATCGCAGAAGGAAAGTGGACAGACCCACGATGTTCTTCATGCCTCACTGAGATGCTTTCCTGTATGGTAGGGTATTGGAGGCAGATTGAATGGTTGCCAATCTGAATAAAATTATCATATTAGGCAACAGTTTCAGAGAATCCCAAATGTATGAGAAGTATTTTCCTTATTATCATGATGCTCATGCTCAGAAATTGAGAGCCATTTTGGACATCGGTCATATGCTCCATGAAACCTTTCTTTTTGTCATCAATCGTGCCATTGACTTCCGGTCAACTCTGTTTACCCATGCCCATTTCTGCTACCATGTTTTCGGTCAGCTCCATCTAATTCCTGCCATCCACTTAACATTTTCAGTTGCATTGATCGTCTGTCCATCCACTTTTCACCATCCCGACAAGAAGATACGCTGCCGCTATCATTCCGACAAGACACATTGTGTCATGATGGCCACAGATCTGTCGTTCAATTCAAAAAAAAAAAACAATGAAGAAAGAGAGAAATGTACAGTTTGCTGGGATATTTTTGGAGATGGCGAGAACGTGGTGCAATTGCCATGCTCCCACATACCCACCTTCACTGTGCTGATTATTTGTTTGAAAATAACAAACATTGTACTATTTGTAGAGGAGAAAGGGGAATTATTCGATTACAGAATAACCTATCATAACAGAAATCGTTGTTAATTTCGGGGCACAGACACGACCGTATGAATCTATACAATGACCCATGACTAGAGCATAAAACAAATAATGCAATTAACAAATAAAAGTCACTTTATAAATTATTATAAAGTCACCTTATTACAATGTAAAGTAACCTTGTCATATATTTTATAAAGTTACTTGAAAAAAAAAGATATATTAATATTCATAATAAAAAAATTATTATTATTATGATTTTTAAAAAAAATATTATTTAAAAAAGGAAAAGGGGGAAGTTGATAACCCTAAATTCAAGACAATATCGCCTGCAAAATTATACAAGACGAGGTACCAATGACGTCAAGTTATAATTATATTTGACGAGATGATAAGCACAAAATGAAGGAATTATTAGCAAATAAGCTTTGAGGACAAAGTTTTTCTAAGGAGGCAATGTTATGAATATGATTCATAACTAATAGAAGAAATAAATGTAAATAATAATCAAATTATGATTATCTTAAATAGTAGTTAGTTAAGTGAAAAGGCATGTCTAAAACATGAAAGGCCACCTGCCTAGGTATATAAGCAGGACCTCATTGTAACATTTCTCACCACTTATCATTTTTATATATTGATAAATTATTATTACAACATACATCTTGTGTATTTTTTACTTAAAGTCAACAAGCCTACAGTTTTGTTGCTTCAGTCTTCTAATTGAGTAATTGTGGCATAATCATAATTCGCACTCTCGCTTAAGTACTTAGTGGTTAGATCAGATTATTTATAACCTAAGTGCTTTAGGCTTTTAACATCACCTTTTGTTTCATCTCGCTCCTTCAAATCATTTTTCTTGCATTCTGCATTAGCATTGCATAGCAGTAGTTCTCTATCAGCTACTTGATCCTAATTTCATAACGGGATAATTGACTCCATAAGGCACTAGTCTTAAACTTTTAATCTAATTGAATCTGTAAAATCTCGTTAAATCTTAACAAATACTTGGTCGTTTGACTATGTCTCCTGAATTGGTTGGTTTCCAACCAGTTCTCTTTCTCCCATTTTGTTAGGGTCTACCCCCTTAGTCTGCAAGGAGACAGCTTAAATAGAGAGATTGGGGATCAGGGTGACAGCCCCCGATTTGAACTGTTGTCGCGGTGCCTAGACATTCTGTGCGACAACAAGTTGTTTGGACATGTGCTAGATACCACCATTATCCTTTGTGATAACCAGAGTGGGATTCGTCTTTTTGAGAATCCTGTGTTCCATGATCGATCCAAGCATATTTATATTAGGTACCACTTCATTCGGGATATGGTACAGTAAGGCGTCGTAAGGCTCGATCACATTGGGACTAATGAGCAAGTTGCAGATATTCTCACAAAGCCCCTGGGGAAGGTCAAATTCTTAACCTTCCGTGAGAAGCTTGGAATCGTGGAAAGACCCTATTATGAGGGTCCTGCTTGAGTTGGACTATGAGCTCTAGGAGCTCTAGGGGGGCTTGGGGATAGCTTCTTGGAGCTATAAGCACACACGGGGCTAGGCTTGCCGAACCTTGTTGTGCTTCTACCCCACCGTTATGATATTGAGTTGGTTCACCTCTCTTTGAGGTATGCCCCACATGCATCCTACCCATGGAGTTTCGAACTCATGGGAAGTACCTCTCATTTGGCCAATGAGGTGGGAAATGTGGATAGAGACAATAGCAAGACCGATGGACGCATCAGAGATTGTCGTACTCTCTATGTCTAGGATGGCACATGTCCAACACCTTGATCTGGGATCAAGTCTGATGAGGTTCTTACCTCTAAACTGACTTCGGGTCAGTAAACTAACTTCGGGTTAGTATGAGACTCTTTTGAGTACGAGAGAGGTTTTAACCTCTAAGCTGACTTCGGGTCAACAGAGCATGATGTCTTTGTGACTCACCTTTTTGTTCTATTTGTGAAGAAGAGCCAACAAAGCAAGTTACGACAGGATGACGCAGGAGTGTAGGATGATATATGATAGTACATGATGGTACTGATCACTGGATGGCACAGGTGGACAGATGAAGTTCTCCCTAGTTGAGAGGGAGTATTAATTTTGAGCAACTAGGTCCAAACTCCATGTTGCATTGCTCATATGATGATGTTATATTTTTGTTGGATTCCTCTTTCGAAAAGGTGCAAGATTGATCTAAAGATCGTCTTGTTTGGATGAGCAAAACATATATTCTGATTTTATTTTCCACACATGTGCAAGGTCGGCCAAATTTGTAATGTAGGCTTGTAAGTCCAATAGATGTGTCACACACCTTCATTGACTGATATAAATTGGAGAGACTTGGAGATCATTTGCTCATCAAATCATCACACATTCTCTCTTGTGATCTGATTGGTTCGATCAACCTTTTGGAGGCCTCTCTCTCTCACACGTGCGGAGCTAAAGCTGGGAAAAGTGTGGAGATTTTTAGGGTTGTTTTGCTAGTGTGTTGACCAGCCTCAAATATTGGAGTTTTGACCTCCAACTCGTGCGAAAATTTTGATCTCTTGAGGCCGCATTAGAGGGCACAAAGATCAAGGAAAAGGGAGACCGTTGACCGAAGCCCTAAACTGCAGCATTGACCAGCGTTGACTTTTTCTGTTGACCAACGTTGACTTTTTGGAGCTGTCTTTGAGGGGTGTGTGTGACACTTGGAGGATTAGCTGATCTAATGTTGAGAAAGACTTTGCTAGCTAGTGCATCCTGTTCACTGTCGTAACGCACACTACTCTCTATCTTTGTTGGACAAGAAGAATTGTAAATTCTGATCTATATTATTGGCTAGTCTTCTGTTGATCTTTTATTATGTTCTATCAGCATTTTACTTTCATGTTTATGTGATTGCTAAATTGTATCGGGCCTATAAGAAGGATTGAAGTAAAACTGCATTAAGCATAGAACATACCATGTCTATCTAAATTTAACACCTTATGAAGCCCTGATGGTCGCACCAAGAGTTGATTTGTAGGGGTCTGAGACGATGACAAACCTTCTAGAGTCCATTGGTATTTCGATGGATCAAATTCCTCACTGCAAATACTCCATGGATACACCTAGGCACCTCCTACGTATTAGACAGATTGAACAAGATCCTCTAGGATGACATATTCAAATAGTTTGTGTAGGTTACATGGACAAACCTTCAAAGCGGTTTACATCCGAAGATGACCATCTATTTTGAACACTTCATAGAGGTCAGGAATGGACTCATTATCCAAACCCCATAAACTTTTCATCATTGGGCGCACTCTTTTCGCATCCCCCCAAGCCTATTTTGAATGGGCTCCCATAGACTTTGAGTTGAGATGGACCATCTCATTATAACAGCAAATAGGATCGACCAGTTGTGCCATATTAATGAGGTTGAGACAGAGGAGCACTTCATATTCTGATGCCCCATTTATTATGAAATTTGTGGGAGATTCCATTGTTTGTTTAGGGGGATCGAAACCCTATTTAGTTACTTCTGATACTCAGACCAAAGATTTATCCCTTCACATGCAAGAGGCCCTCGAACCCCGTGCCCATATTCTCCAACCTCCTCCCAGACAAAATACCACTCAACAAAATACTTCCTTCTTTCCTATGTTCCCATCAGCTAGGGGCACCAAGAGATAGACTAATAGAAACATTGCATCTGACTCTAGATTGGTGTGGACACGAGGAAGCATCCACCCTCCCCAAAGATATCAGAGACATGCCAGACCAAATCTCTTACCAAGAGGTAAACAAGATCACCCAAACATCAGTAATGGGTTACTTCTTCTAGACAACAACACAGTATGTGATCCAAATCTTCCCCCAACTCTTCCTCAAGACACACTATTCTATCTTTATTTTTTTCATTTGACCGCAGATGTTATGAGAGATAGATCTAGTGGACCATGATCTAGTTCTCTAATCCTCTCTCTATACATCTCCTTCCCATTGATGCCACCCAAACTTGAAGCCAAGGGTTTTCCATGTTTTAGCATAGACCTCATGCTTCACTTCTCATTCTTTATATAGAAGAGCTTTTGGTAATCCTGCTTTGTATCAACATCATTGTACTCAGCAGTCCCATTGACCTACTTTTGTGATCATTTGTTGGACATTAATATAATTATCTTATCTACTATTGGTTGAATACAAATATATTATATTCCTAATAATCATAATCTCAACAAGAATTGGATTTTATCAACTATAGTAATATCCTTGGTTATATTTCTGTAGTTTAGGACAGCAAGGATATGGACTGTTGTAGCTTTGTACTTTTACAGTCATTTATGTGACCCCATTTGCCCAATGAAAAGACACTAGTCTTTGGTCCATTCATCCATTATATTTTAATTTCCTAAACAGATAAAATTGTATTGCTGGAATAACTCTTCATTTCACCTTGCAATTTGTTTCTTAAAACTCTAGCAATCCTATTCTAGGGAAATCCACTTGTCCAAGAGGAAATCCAGTCTAAAGTGTGAAGAGGGTTGGTGAGATGACATTGACCTCTCTTTATACCCGTAGCTTAGCAATGATCTTTTAGAATTAAATTTTGAAGTGCTACTTTGTGATGTAACACCATATTCCAAAACACCAACTCTAAATCTCTTGCAAAACTTCCAATGCTGCCACATTCCTCCCTACATAGGTGGCTGCCCTCACTTCAATTATCCTACTTTCTTCAATCCTTCATCTAACTTGGTTATAGATGCCTTTTGATCAGGTTCGTCAGTGCTAGAACTCCCTACTCCTATTGGGCTCATATTTCCTCGTCCTTGAAGGGAATTTCCTTCTTTGTCTCAATAATAGACCTTAATTTCTTTGTTTCTTTCTAGTTCAATAGCATTATCCTTTCAGATTTTCTAACCAATAGCTATTTCAACAGGGATACCGTGCTTCTAAACAATTCTATCCACTTCACTGGACTCACCTACTCTATTATCTCATTCATGTCGAATGCTTCTCATATCTTTTGACCACTTATACTCTACAATGGCTTCTCCACATTTGAGATGCTCTTCCCTTTGTTATTTTTGTCTGGATGAAGGACTCATGACTCGTCATCTCCTCCACTCCTCATCTATCTTTTTCCATCTAAATTTTTTCCATCAGAAACAGCACTCCCATTCAAGCCCCCCCCTGTACTCTTTCCATGTGTAAGGTGTTTGGCACCCCTCTCAAACAACATTATTTTATGCACCCTCTGAAGGAAAGTTCTCTTACAATTTCAAATGAAGACTTTGTATCTCCATTGAAATTTGTTAATCTTTTGCTATGTACGCATCAACATAAGAGGGCATCCAAAAATCAACAGTTCTTGTCTAGTCCACATCCAATTCTTTCAATCTCTCAATGCTCCTTATCGTCTAGCATACCAATGCCTTCACTTGGTTCATTGGTCAATGAACCAATCCAACCACTTGTGTAATTTATCATGAAACTCTGCAAAATAGCCTTTGCACCACTCATGAAACAAAAATATCCTCTTGAACTCGTCAGGGGTAAGGCTAACGTCTCCAACTTCTACAAAAAAGAATTTGTCCAGACTCCAAACTCTAATTCCATCAATTCTAGATATTTTCTTCAGTTGGACGCCAATATATACCTGTCCCTGCATGGTTCATAGAAAGGGTCCTAGCAAGGGAACCAAAGGTTGGATAAAATTTTATTCTGCTATCATAGGTTAACATAATGTAATCTAGAATCTCTACCCAAACAATGACATATCAACCACCTAAAAGAGGCCTCATCCAACGTGTGCAAGGGGTTGCATTTCTGCCCTGGCTTATAAATATAAAGGTGCTGATAAGCATGCAAAAGGAAGTAAAAAGGAACGTGAATCCAATCATTCAATACAGACACCAAAAATTCTTGGAGAATTCATGCTGATCATTCATTAATGTTTGAACTCAATACATGGCCATTTCTGAGATTATGATACTTACCTGATATATATATATATATATAGAATCTCAAAAGCATGTCTTCATTATTACAAGACAGTTATGTAGTTATCAGTTACATACAGAATGGTCTTCTAGTCACAGCCAACCAAATCCATGGATCGCAAAACCACCAGTTGCATTTCTACTGGTCACCACATAAGTCACAATTTGCAGGTCACAACCTTAATGTTGCAATGTTCATGTCACAAACACAGTGTTGCAAGATCCAACTCACAAACTCCAAATTGCAGAGGCCATTCACCATCATGACTGTCGAGACTTGGACGTTATTTTCTGGCCAACACTTTCTCTACAAGATGCATGTTGAAACTTGAAAGCAATTTTGCAAACATTGGCATTGGGATAAAAATCGGCAAGGGTCCAGAAAACCAAAAAATCGTAAAAATTGCGAAAAAATTGGTAAAAATGAGCAAACATTGGCAAAATTAAGATGCTAGAAACTATCAGTAAAAATCGAGAAACATCGGCTAAGCCAAAAAATCGTGATTTCGCAATAAAATTGGGATGTTTGCAACACTGCTTGAAAGTGTTGTAGATAATGATAGGGACTTTCTACTTTTATGTTCATCTATTTCAACTTCCATATTGATGGGCTGAAAACATGTATCACATAAACAGTTCTAAAATCTAACATAAGTTTTGGCCCTTTCTTAATCATTTATGCACCTTTACAATTTATTGGAGATTGACCATGATCTGGTAGTTATTAATTTTTAAAGCACTCACTGTATTTTAAATAATGATGCATTCATATCCATTTAGGTGACAAATAACAAAGAGGTAAATCACTTGTGATGAACACTAAACATTACATCATTCATTATTTCAGGAAAATTTAGAATCAGTACCATTATCCTGCTTACTTCCATTTCTCTTCCTAATATCAAATTATCCCTCTTTATTGGCTTCCTATTCATGGACTGACCCTTCACCCTCTGGGATTGTGAAAATTCCGCTACCCGGAATCCTACTGTAGCAACTGATGAGAATTCTTCTACTTAATTACTTGAACAAGTTATTTACTATTTTCTACAGTAAATATTGAAACCCATACACTACAGCCTTCACAAAATTAAACTGCGGAAAATAAATAAGTGCAGAAACAAGATCTGAGCAAGAATAAAGAATAGACACACAACACCGTTATTTTTGAACTAATGTCCCCGGAAAAACTCAATGCAGGAAAATCGATGCAGTAGCTGAGGGTTTGTATTATTATGCAAAAGATCTGAATACAATCTGTGATGCCTTACTGGCCATCCACATAGAGAATCTGACTGACAAAGAGCTTGTGAGGATTACCTCACACTAACACTGGAAAATCTGAACTGACCAAACACTAAGCTGATGAGCCCTACGCTGCCTCTGCACAATCTCTGCATCAATTTGTGTGGGGACTGCATCACCTCTCCTTGTTGGCTCTTCTATTGGCTAGATATTGATCTCTAGCCCCTTCGGTCTCACACCCCGGCACTCCGACACTAGATCTGACTGATCCTCAGCGGAATCACGGATCTCCTCAAGGCTGCAACACTGCCTCTGCTAGCTCTGCGTAGCTGCTACACTGCCTCTCTCCATACTGCTCTCTGTCTCCTCTATGATGTATTCCCGGCTCAGGAAAATCTCCAACAGAATCTATCACTACCCTCTCTGCAAGAATCTTCTCGATCTAACTTTTCCTGAGCACTGCTCACTTGAGATATTCAATCTCTAGACTCTGTTTCTCAATGTATTCAATGTATTTTCCAAATGCCCCATCAAGTCCTCCTTATAATCTTCTCGTTGAGACTTCAACGGCCGAGATTAAATCGTTAATCGACAGCTAAGATTAACTTGACTTGATCTCTATCTTTTATAAAAGACTCACACTCTGTTTTAATTAATATCCTTTAATTATTTTAATTTCCTAAGTTTAGACTGAGGGTCCCATTAAAAATAATTAATTAATTCCATAAAACATAATCTGGGTGGAATTTTCAAAATTGCTTCTTGGGTTCTTTTAAATACATGTGCCTAAGCCTCCCTACTAAAATTGAGACTTAGAGCACATCCAATGCTACCAAAAATCAACACTCTCTCTTAGCGAGGAATGTTCTCTAACAATACATCCAGCTAAAGTATTGCTTTGATTCTGCAACATCTCCCTTTGCGCTGCTAATGTCTAACATTGTTGCCCACCAACACTGCGTTGTTGCATCCGTGCTATTGTGTTGACCCTGCATACTACTGCCAACTGCCAATGCACTGCAACTTTGTTGCTCACTGCAACCGAAAAACATCCAAAATCTGAACTAAGTGTTCAGTAGGATGCATCTCATACTGAAGATCTGACTGCTGCTAGTCTCTCCGTTGTCCCACTGAAGTTGTTGCGCTGCTACTGACTCTACAATGTGCCTCCCTACACTGCTGCCAACTTTGCTCTGCGTTGCTCAGACTCTAGCGCTCTCTAGCCACAGAGTTGTCAGTTCTGCACTCTTTTGCACCAACTGAGGCTTGTCCATCCTTCTACTTCTGATTTGGCTCCCATAGCAAGGTGATGATCCGAGAGGTGGACTCCTCAAGGATCCTGCCCAATTGTAGTTTTGTTGAACTAAAGCTTCAGATCACCCCAACACTCCCCTGGCGATATATGGGCAATCATGGTGAATTCCTCCTCCTCGATCTTCGCAGTTGTAGCATGTGGATCATGCTTCTCATCTTTGTCCTTCTTCTTGAGAGGATATTGTGTAGCGTAATGTCCCATCTCGCCACACCGGAAGCACTTGATCTTTGAGATGTCTTTCTTTTATCTCCACTGCTCTTGCTGCCCCTTTGATGCAAGGGTTGTGTTCTACTCCTCCTCCTTGGGCTTCATCCCACTATTGTTGCTGCCAAGTTTGCACTTGAGTAGATCTCTCCTCATCTCTTCCAACTGAAGAGTTTCTCACATTCCTTCCCAGTCCGACAACTTCTCTCTCCCTAGGATGCTTTGGATAAAGACCTGATAGTCTTCGGACACGAAATTCAAGGCAATTCTGACCATCTCTATGGCGTGAGGAGTTGCTCACAGAGCTGCCAGTTAATCTTGGACCTCCTAAAGTTTTGCAAAGAATGGATCAACGCGTTCTCTCTTCTACATCATGGTAGTCTGCATCTTTTCCTCCAAAAACATCTTCCGCTGCTTAGAAGACCCCTGATATAGCGTGGCCAATGCATCCCACATTTCTTTGGCTGTCCCTTTTCCAGAAAAGTGTGAAACAATATGGTCCTACACCCCATCAAGGATCAACCGTTTGGCTTTTTCCATGTTCTTCTTGAAGGCTCTCAACGGCGCGCCATCTACCAGTTCGGCCAATGTACTGTCGATGAATGTCTTGAGGTCATGCTCATCTAGAAGGAAGGAGATCCTTGCCTTCCACATTTACGTAGTTGGAGGCACCCTCCAACCGATCCAGGTCACCCAACCCTCTGGCTGCTATCTCACCCAATCAAATGTCGATCTGCTGCCTCTAACCCTCTGCGTAGCTGGCTCTACGCATTCCCTGATGGAGCAAGCCAAATAAATCACGAACACGCTTTTGCTACTCTCTTCTGATGCTTTCTGCACCATAGGGGAGTTTAAACAAAGGAAATGATCTGATCCTAGTGTCTAGAATCAGCAAAAGACAGAGATCAGCTCAGAGAGGCAGCGCAGAGAAGTAGGAGACGCGGAGGCAGAGAGGGCAGCAGCTGCGCAGCACAGAGGCAACTTCAACAACGCAAGTGTTGCGCAGTCCCTCCCACGGCAGTGTGATTCAGCTGGAAACCCTCAGGGATTACGCAGAGACCCTAAGGGGCAGCGTAAGGACTGCGTCTCCCAGTTTGGGGTAACGCAGCCCTTTCCAAGCCAGCGCTGGGGGATGCAAGGGCTTCAGAGGCTGACGCAAGGGTTTCGGGGACAGCGTTGGGGTTTCTAGGGCCTAATTTTCACTGAGTTTTGTAAATCTCGTTTGAGGGTGTGGATCAGTCATTATTTTGGCTTCAGAAGAGCCAGTGAGTTGCAGATCTATTTTATCTCTGTTGGGTTTTCCAGATCTGGGACCCAGATTTGTTGTATTCAGAAAACTCTTAATAATAAAACCCTACAGCAACCAGTAGACTGGTTTTCCCACATTGGGTTCTTTTTGGGGACTATTTGTCCAGAAAAATACTATGTCACTTTGTCTATGTGGGCATGTACTTTTTCTAGATTTGAATTGGTGAAAGTCTGTTATGTGTTTTGCTTCGATATTAATATGAAATTTTCAGTTAATAACTTAATTAAGTAGGAGGAGCATAACTAGATCTAACAATAGATTTCTGCATAAGTGTAACATTCAGAAATTTTCACATGGTATAAGAGCAATTGCAGATCTGGGAGGGTCTCCAGCAGAAGACTGAAGGTTCTTGCTACAAAAAGCAGCAGGAAGAGTAGCAGAAGGATAGATCTGAAGGGACAACACAGTTTTCAAAGAGGCAGAGTTACACAGAGGGCAGGGTGACACAGTCTAACGCTGTCTCCTAGTAGGCCCACGCACTTACTGTGCAGAGGCAGCATAAAGGCAGCGTTGGGATTGTCTGAAGCTAGCCAGTGTGACGCAGATTTGAATCCATCAGATCCAAAAGACCCTGAAACACAGCTGCAGAAAATCAGTAGGTGCTGATGGGGTTAAATTTTTGAAGTTTTCATATTTTTAGCCTAAGCACAAGTGACAAAGAGCGGGAGGAGATCAGCTTCTCAGAGAGTTTCTAGCCAAAGAAACTTGCTCAGAGGATCAAAGAGAGTTGAATCATTATTGATTTGGAAGATTTCCAAGAAGGGAAATCATTTGTCAAAGGGAGCAGAAGGTGCATGTTTCGCAAGGGCCTTAGATCCAGTTCTCTAGCAAAGAGAAAGGAAGCTCCGACACATTTCTGAGCAGATGGCTCCTCATGGATTTTGTGATCAGGACAGATTGGATGGTCTTTCCAACTTCTCAGTTTGGAAGGCTAGGATCTTGACAGTCCTAGAGGCAGATCATCTAAGAGACCATGCAGAGCAAACTCTGGCCACACCGACCGATGCAAATCTCCTAAGGAAGCATAATGAAGCTGCTAGGCATGCCAAGCGATTGATCATGGATGGAATTAAGGACCATATTGTCCCACACATAGCTGAAAAGAAGACAGCTAATGAGATGTGGAAGGCCTTAACTTCCCTATATGAGGGAAAGTATGTCCAAAGGAAGATGATGTTGGAGACTCAGATGCGCTCATTCATGATGACCAGGGGAGAAGACATGGAACATTTCCTCTTTAGATTGCAGTCAATCAAAGATCAACTAACCACAACGGGTGCTAAAGTGGAAGATGATGTGATGGCCAGGACTGCTCTCAATGCAATCACAGATGAGTGGGAAACCTTTGTCCAAAGTATCTTGGGCAGAGCGGACCTCCTAGATTGGGACAGCTTGTGGCAATTCTGCGTCAAGAAACTCCGCAGAATCACCAAGAGGCAGTACAGCTCTGGATTGAGCAAAGTGAAGAAGGAAGATGAAGAAGATGCAGCCTTGGCATCAAAGTGGCAACAGGGAAAGAAGAAGAAGGATCTGTCAAAGATCAAGTGCTTCCAGTGTGGTGAACTAGAACACTTTGCCAGCAATTGTCCGCAGAAGAAAAAGGACAAGGAAGCTTCTTCTTCCAAGGCTATTGTGGCGAATGATGGGTCGGAAGATGATGCAGCCATGAGCGCTCATGAACCACGAAAGTGGGGCGACATGGATCTGTAGAGGAGCTACAGAATGTAGGGCGAGATCCTTGAGCAGCTCATCTCTTGGATCACAACCGAGCTACGGGAACCTTAAGACAGTCGCAGGACAAGTGGAGCAGTGGGTGCATAGATCACGGATGAAGCAGAGGTAGATTTGAAGGTTGGAAGGAGCAGCGCAGTGCAGATGTAGCAGCAGCGTAGGGCCTGATGTGACTTCAGCAGCACAAAGCAGAGTTGCAGCAGCGTGGAGGCTTCAAGTGGACAGCGCAGCACAACAACAGCATGACAGATTTCAGCACAAGGGGTTGATGTGACTTCAGCAGTGCAGAGGGAGTCTGCTTACGCAATGCAGAGTTGTTGTTGTGCATCATCCTTCAGATGCCAGCACAGATCAGCAGCCTATGGAACTTCAGTGATGAGGATGCAACCCAACTGACTTGTCTGTCAAAGATTGGGCAAGAGATTCAATTGTTTCTCTCAATAACTAAATTTGCAGTGCAGCAAATCAGCAGTGGTAGTGCTATGAACAGCACAGATGCAACAAATTGAGATGGAGCTGCAGTACAGATGTTGCAGTGGCAGTGGCAACGTCATGGGCAACAGTACAAAATAGCAGCAACAGTGCAGAGTTGAGTGGCAGCAGGCCAAGCATCAACAGCACAAAACTAGTGCCCAAAATATTGTAATGCATAGTGTGATGTATTGCTAGAGCACACTCCTGATGCTAAGAGGGAGTGTTGAGATTTTGTGTATTTGGGGTAGCATCGATTGTGCTCTAGCTCCCAAATTTTGTGGAGGGACTAGAGTACCCTTGATCTACAAGACCCAAAAAGGGATTTGGGAAATTTCATTAGGTTTGGGAGATATTTAATTAATTAATTATTTTAATGTATTTCCTAAGTTTAAACTTAGGAAAATGAAATAATTAAAATTAATTAAATTAAACATGTGATGAAATTGTCTTAAGTCACACGAATCAAGCTTTCTTTTAATCTTAGCCATTGATTCAAGATCTGATCATGGTCATTGGTTTCCCAATGAGAAAAGTATAAAGGAAAGGCTTTGGATCATTTGTAAAGGCACACAGAGGCAGAGCACTGAAGCTAAGCTGAAATTCTAGGGTGAGTTTGCGAAGAATTCTCAAAAGTGTTTCAGCTGCAGAGAGGGGAGTTTAGACAAAGGGGATGATCTAATCCCAGTGTCTAGAATCAACAAGAGACAGAGATCAGCTTAGAGAGGCCGCAGAGCAGCAGGAGACGCAGAGGCAGAGAAGACAGCAACTACGTAGCGCAGAGGCAACTTCAACTATGCAAGTGTTCCGCAGTTCCTTTCAGGGCAACGTGATTCAGCTAGAAACCCTCAAGGGTTACACAGAGACCCTAAGGGGCAACATAAGGACAGTGTCACCCAGTCTGGGGTAACGCAGCCCTTTCCAAGCCAGCGTTGAGGGACGCAAGGGCTTCAGGGGCAGCGATGGGGTTTCTAGGGCCTAATTTTGGTTGAGTTCTGTAAATCCTCATTTGAAGGTGTGGATCAATAATTATTTTGGCTTCAGAATAGCCAGTGAGTTGCAGAGCTATTTTATCTCTGTCGGGTTTTCTAGATCTGGAACCTAGATATGTTGTATTTAGAAAACTCTTAATAATAAAACTAACCAGCAGCCAGCAGACCAGTTTTCTAGCATTGGGTTTTTCCGGGGACTATTTGTCCAGAAAATCACTGTGTCACTTTGTCTATGTGTGCATGTACTTTTTCTAGATCTGAATTGGTGAAAGTCTGTTATGTGTTTTGCTTCAATATTAATCTGAAATTTTCAGTTAATAACTTAATTAAGTAGGAGGAGCATAACCAAATCTAACAATAGATTTCTGCATAAGTGTAACATTCAGAAATTTGCACATCACTACCCCTCTCTGCAAGAATCTTCTTGATCTAACTTCTCCTAAGCACTGCTCACTTGAGAAATTCGATCTCTAGACTCTGTCTCTCGGTGCATTCGATGTATTTTCCAAATGCCCCATCAAGTCCTTATAATCTTCTCGTTGAGACTTCAACGGCCGAGATTAAATCGTTAATCAGCGGCTAAGATTAACTTGACTTGATCTCTGCCTTTTCTAAAAAATTCACTCTGTTTTAATTAATATCCTTTAATTATTTTAATTTCCTAAGGTTAGACTTAGGGTCCCATTACAAATAATTAATTATTTCCATAAAACATAATCTGAGTGGAATTTTCAAAAATGTTTTCTGGGTTCTTTGGAGTACATTCAGTTGAGAACCTTACAGCTTCTAAACTAACCATTATAATATTACAATTGGAAGTTGGAATCTTTTACACTTGCAAATGATTTGAATACAGACTACACAATACCATGCATTGAAGCTGACAGTTAACCACTTCAGATTATAATAATTTTTAGCTGGAAAAACGAGAGACTAGAAAAACTTACATGGCCACAAGTAAGTTTGCAAGCTATTGCATGGCTTGCCTCGTGCAGAAAAACAGTTATAAGCTTAAACGGAGTCAATAATGGTGTCCTCCAAAGCTGCAAAAAAGGATTTAGGGATCAGTAAGAATGTAATATACATCTCATGTTAAAAAATAATTAGAAATACAATCAATTTGAGTTCAACAATACAATCAGTATCAAAAGTAAACAATGAAGATGAAAATATCCAACTCTAATGTATCAAAATGATGCTGAAAACTAAGAAATTATGAGTGACCATACAGCCAGAATCACAAAAATGAAGGCACCAATAGTTGCAATGAAGCTGACTTGGTCACGATGGCAACAATTTTCAAGCTGCCAAGATTCCATTGCCTGATTTCCAAAAAGCTGCATAACATCAGTATTGGTTCCTTAAGAAAATATCTCTGTAAACAAATTTGTGCATCTTTGGAGATGGTAAACAACAGTAAGTTACATAGACCATTAATCATGAAAAACCAGTACATTACATACCAAGTGAATTTGGTGCACTGAAAGCACATGCAATAACACCAACACCTGGAAAATTATTAAATTCTTGAGCTACATAGTTCTGAACAGAGATTTCTGAAAAAGTTACATAAAACATAGCTGCATAAATAAACCTCCAAAGTTTCTTTAAGGACATTGTCATATTTACAGAAAGTCAATATGCTTTACAGGTTAAACACCAAAAGTAAGAATCGTCCATAACCAAATTGAAGAGATTAACAGCTCCAGAGACTTCAGAAAAAATTGTATTCGGTTTAAATTTATATTCATTGAGGATAGGAAGGAAAAAATAATCAGTGAAAATTCTTTGATATTATGCTTTCAAGAAAGGCAGCAAACATCAGTAGGAAATAGAGTATAAATCCCAAAGAAATGACAGTAGATAACATGACAAATAGTAGCAGTGGCATATGTAAATTGTTAAAACGAAGGAAAGAAATACAAACGGCAAAGCCAGAACCAAAAGTAACAAGATGGTACAAGTATAGAAGGGAAAAAAATATTAGCCTGTTGCAGTGTTGCACTGAGTTTTAGACAATGGGATCGGAGGACAGTGAGACCAAGGATTTCTGGAAAGTAGCCCAAAATTTCCTGGAGCGTCGAACAGTGGTACCAAAAAATATTCTAAAAAGTCGAACTATTAAAAAAAATAAAAGATAAAAACAGAGATTCTAAAACGTAGTGTTATGAGACAACTCATTAAAGGTCACAATTCTTAAATAATAGGTCCTAATGACCTTACCTGTGTCACTAATAAAAACCAAAAAAAACCATATCATGGCATACATGAACCTACCAAACATGTGAATTAAACCTGCTGTAATTATTCCCCACAACAAAACGTACTACATAGTATTCTACCACACATTACCTAGATAATATCTGTCATGGTTAGGTTGTTAAACTAGTGGGTGAATGTTTTTCATGGAGAACTGGTGTATCGGTGCTGGTTTAGATAGGGAGCATCCAGACATCCCTGAAATTGAAGCAATCCTTCCGTACCTTTTCTTTTTTGACAGGAAACATCTAAGAGACGTGGGGGAAGTTCCCAACATCATCAGGGATGTTCCCTTCCAAGCAGGAACTTCTCACTAAACTCCCCAGGTCCCTGAGGTCAGGAAAACACAGGCAATGAAATTCCCAAGGGTGAGGACCAGTTCCCATGCAACATTGAAATTTTGTCATTCTAATTCTAACAATGCTAATGCTTTTTCTTCATTGTAAGAGCAAGGCATCCCAGAACAACGATCTCTGTAACCGGATCAAGCATAATCAGAAGCTTCTATAGTAATGGAGATATCAACTTCCTTACAACCAATGTATGCCATATATTTCATATCAAAGCTTAACATGTAAGATACATGAGCTTCCTGATACGTATCAGTATTAGTATACTAGTATAATATATAGTGACAAAATAAAATAGGTGGTTGTGATACAAAATATATCTGGAAAAACATCAACTCCTTCCCCATTTCAATGAGAACAATTTAAACTTATTTATGTCTATTGTGGAGAATGCAAGCACAATGGATACCAGTGATGCGGTAGGCATATAAACCAATAAGGAGGACCTGCTAGTCTTTCTGCGAATGAATCAACCACCATATTGTGCTTGATGCTTTCAGATAGCTAGCCTTGAATATGGATCTGCTAGATCTGCTGGAGTGAGAAAGGAACAAGATGTTTGTTTAGTGGGTGCCACAACTTCCACATAACAAATTTATAGTGAAGTATCTCAAGAATTTAGGAACAAAAATTCCTCAGTATAGAGTCCCAAGTTTACAGTAGTTTCCTTTAACAATGTTGTGCCATCTCTTTCCCAACTAACAAAGGGATTTTAAAGAATGTAAAATAACTCTGAAACAAAGTGTGTTTTGGCAACATTTTTTACTTCATTGCATCATTCATTATTCTACTCAAATGCAGCAACAAAAATGGAATGCCAACTTGTAAACTTTAGGTAATAAACATGTTTCATCAGAGAATGGTGTATGCACGATCCCTGCAAACCATGCCAACACCAGATGGTCTAATCATGCTGAAACAGCTCTACAAAAGAATCCTAGCAGCACTCATCACACCAAAACATTTCAGCACCAGATGTCCTGCAATAGAACCAAACATGCTGTTACCCTTCTTCCGACAGGAGTACCTATTACCCACCAAAATGGGTAACCCCCCTAGGAGAAAACTTTTCTCCTATTATGGGCAGCCAGCCAGCCAGCCAGCCCTACACATTGTTTGATGATGATGATATTCCAGTTCCTCCTCCATCCACACCAGTCATTACACCTCTCACCATCCGTCATTCCTCTTGAATGAAGGTGGGCTACCACTCAACAAGTTCTTTGATCATTTTGCAATTGGGTGTTTTTACTTAATGTTTTGGACATTTAGTATGGATAAAGG